>JAQLOM010000012.1:8894678-8904814 GCA_030068315.1 Chrysichthys thysi | reverse complement strand
AAACCCCCCCCCCCCCCGACACACACACACACACACACACACACACACACACACACACAACCTCTCCCCCCAATTAATCCGTAAATGAGAGGATCGAGAGGATCAACTGTATCGACTGATGAGTACATTTGGAAACAATGACTGAATTTATACAAGTGGAAATACAGTGAACCCCCCACCTATCGCAGGGGTTACGTTCCGGCGCCTCCCTGCGAAAAGTGAAAGCCGCAAAGTTGCAACGTTACATTAATTTTATAATTTATAAATATTTTCAGGCTTTATAAACCATTTCCACTCTCTTATTAACCTTTCCCACACTCTTTAAATACTTCATGCTCTTATACACTTTCTACACTCTTAAACCTACGTCATTTTTACAACATATAAAATTCTATAAGGGCACTGACCAGATGAGATGACATGACCGGTCACTGAGCCAATCAGCGCTACAGGATACAGCGTTCTCTGGTTGGTCGCTTCCCATCCAATAGTGTGTCGTATACGATCTCACGTGGGCAAACTAGCTCACGCGTCCTCAATACAAAGCGGAAAACAACCAGGAGACGGAGGGTTTAACCGGTGGAAATGGTGACGGGGAAAGCGTACAGGAAAGAGGCGCAAAACTCACGGTACCAGAGGAGCTGAGTGCTGAGGAGATACACTCACAGGACACGAAGCTACTGGACTGGAGCTATAAGAGCTCATGGACATGAAGCGAAAGCACCGGTGAAGTCACTTCCTGTGTACAACCGCAGTAATCAATCTAACGCTCCCTCGCAATCACCTGATTTTTATATATAATATTTATATTATATATATATATATATATATATATATATTTTTTTTTTTTTAAGGCTTTATAAACCATTTCCACTTTCTTATAAACACCTCCTATGCTCTTAAACACTTTCTATACTCTTAAACATACATCATTTTAAACAACACGTAAAATTCTCCATGCGTACTTGCTGCCGGTGAGGTCACTTCCTGTTTACTAGCTGAAGCAGAAGTGGCGTACACCGCCACTGTGTATTCATTTATTATATAAATATATATATAATAATATAAACAATATATATAAAATATATATTGCGGGGGTTCACTGTACATTCCTCACATGGCAATTCACATGAGAACTCCCATTCTTCTCAGGAAATTGCATCATAATACACATGGCCTATAATCTCCATTCCCACCCAATAATAATCATGGAAAACAAGTGCAGTTGGTGCACACATGTAGCAAATTATGCCCATCTGGTCTGTGGATAAGCATAGGTAAATTATGCTATGCAAACAGTGTTTCAATATAGAAATCTTTTGCATAGAACATCTGGAAATGAGAACTATACAGGAAGCTGCTTGTTAAGAGTTCTGGAAACACTTCTGACCAAGCATAAATGCATGCGGTTAAAATTTTCTAAGGATATAATGCAGAGAGAAGATGCATTAATGGGGTCTATATTTTTCATTCCCCCCAGACATTGCTCTCACAGTTCTTTGCTTAAATGTGAAAACCTTTTCTGGATTATTATTACAAACCCACCCTGTATATAAATGAGGGCAAATATTATTCAATGATGAGAGTCAGGCAATATAACAGTCAGGCTCTAGCATCCTGTGCTGTCTATTCAGTTGCTTGTGATGAAGCCAGAGAAAGTGGGATTAAAAGAAGGCATGAGAACGATCAATTTAAGATGGGCTGAATGGCAACTGAGTCATCATTCCTCCACAGGGCGTAGTTCTACCAAGGTAAAAACAAGTCAGGACTAAGAACAGACATAATTCTTAATTAAATCATGTTAAAGGCACAGTTTGGTAAAAACAAAATTTTGGTCTAAACCAAAATGAGCCAAGTGTTGGTTTGGTGCACAAAATGTGCTTTTTTAGTTTTGCCAATAGTGAACAGTTTGGCACCATGTTAACTGTGAGTGTAAATCACCACATCACTGGAATACATACATCACTAGAACTAAATCTGAACAAATCCTTTTTGTTCCATTTTATATGTCCTTGTGCTCTCAACTCTCAATTAAAATTCATTCACATTCATATTTGATGCTGCAAAATAGGGTACACTCTAGGAAGTTACAAACAGAAAAGTCTTTTAATCAAACCAACTTGTGCTGAAACATTCCTGGTCAAATTATTATGCGTGGAGCATATAAAGACACTTGTTATCCTGTCATTGCTCTACTACAGAGAATGATGAATACACGTCAGTTAAATGTCCTGTATTACACACATGCTCTGAAGGCATGGAGGATGGGCCCAGAGATCTCATACAATGCTTATCAGACTTCATGTCTCTGATTTTGGAGGAACTCTTTTGTTAGTTGGGAGTGCCGAGTATTAGCTTAGAAACTGACAATGGAAAAGTCGAATAAAAGCCTTAATTTGACATGATTCTTTTTTGTTCATTTCTAGCCATGTGCTCTAAGAGTCATGCAAGCACTAACAATAAAAACTGCCACACAGTAAGTAGAAAATCCACAGACTTCTAGGAGGTTGATGACACAAATATATACCACCCACATAAAATCCCCATCAATAAACAACAATTACTCTGAAGCAACTTAGCAAGTCTTTTCAGCTGCATCACTTAGTACTGGTAAGCATACGAACTTGGGGAAACAGACATTTGCATGGTTAATTGGGTGGTTGATTTTAATATACAGGCCAGTGTTTCAGTCAAATTTGGCAACACAGCTCTAACTCTTCTAGTCACTACTTTCATAGAAAGGTTTGGAAGCATAGTTTACAAGTTCAGTAAAGTCAGGCTTAGCTTTAAATATAAACTACATAGCCAAAAGTATGCAGACATCGATTTCCATAAAGGCCTGTTTTTTTTTAAGGTTGGGGTGCAATAACTTGAGTGGCCTGATCAGAGCCTTGACCTCAATTCCACTGAACACCTTTGGCAGGAACTGATAAAATCTTTCATCTGACATGAGCACCTGACCTCACTAATGCTCTTGTGCCTAAATGGGCAAACCCTCACAGCCATGTTCCCAAATCTAGTAGAAAGCCTTCCCAGGAGAGTGGAGGTTATTTTAACAGCAAAAGAGGGACTAAATCTGAAATGGGATGTTTAATAACCATATATAGATGTGATTGGGCAGGTGTTCATAGAATTTAAATCATACAGCGTACATCTGCTGATGCTCTTGGACATATCAGTGATTTTCTTAGAACACTCAAGTGTTTCGGTTCTCTCAACAATCACCTTCCAGGTATGCCAGCTGAAGCTGATCAAAACCCAGCCTGTGCTCAGAAGGCTAGCTTGAGGCACACACATCTTGAGGCTCTATGCCATTTCGATGATCTTATTGATGGCTCTTTGTTTCTCCAATCCTGCAAAACCTATCATGCCAAGTGCTTTGGACAGAAATCTAGTGGCCAAGCCCTGGCTTCCAACAACAACTGGCAAGCACTCAGGCCTGCAGCCACCCTGCTGCCAGCTGCTGAGCATACTCTCATATTAGGCCAGCTTCTTTCCAAAGGCCTCTTCTGAAGGGCCATCCCAAGGGACTGTATGCTCCAGCAGGACAAATGGTTGACTGGAACAGCAGGACCAAACAAAGAACACTTTGCTATCAAACTGGTAATTACAAATGTGACTACAGAACTTCAGCTGCTGCTCAAGGTCTACATCAATAACTCTCAGACACTCACAGAGCCCAGAATTCCTGCACTTCTTTTTACTGGGGCAAAATGTTGCTCACAATGTCTGATGAAGTTGATGATGCTCTTCGTGGGAAGGAATCCCTTGACGAGCCTGACTTGTGCATTGATGCAACAACATTCATGTAGGGTATGGCATAGTGTCACTGAACAGCTGCTTAGGATATGTTACAGGATTCCACACTTGAAGTAATATGGGCAGGCTAGTGACAATCTTGTCCCATATGCTAATGAGGGATAGGCTTGGAAGCACATTATATACTGCTTGGATGAGGAAATTGATCTTGTGGCATGTCTTAATTGGGGGAAAAATATATATAAACGGGATGGCATCATTCTGATACTCAGTATAGGTATTGGGCTGTTGGTATTAGAGAAAACATATCAGATATTGGATCAATTATAACAATTTAAATATGGGAATTGGATCTGGAAAATATCTATAATGTGCATTTGTGGGGTAGCACAGTGGTTAGCACCATCGCCTCACAGCAAGAAGGTCCTGGGATCGATCCCGGGGGTCGACCTGGTTGCCTTTCTGGTTGGGGTTTGCATATTCGAGCTGTACCCATGTGGGTTTCCTCCGGCTACTTTGGGTTCCCTCCCACAGTCCAAAGACATGCACAGAGGGGGTCAGGCTAATTAGATACTTTAAATTGCCCGTAGATGTCAATGGTTGTATGTCGTTGTGTGTGTTGGCCCTGTGGTTGTTTGATGAGACTAGTTTTTCCCCTTTCCTTAGGATTGATTTTATTATGCTGATCCTTTATGCCTTATTATATTTATAAATGTTCTACATTTTTGGGTGCAGTTTGAAACAGTTTGTGTGAAGTGGTTCAGTAAAAAAAAAAAAGAACAATATTGTATGGGAATCAATATCAGCTGGTACTCTAGGTTTCAGTATCAGTATGAGTGAAGAAAAAGTGGTATTGTAACATCTATAGTTAAAGCAAAAACCTTATAATGCAATTTGAGTCTCTAATACTGAAAATGTGATGTGCACCAACTTGCTATACTTTCTGACTACACTACAAAATTCTTTGCCCATCTGGAAGAATCCTTAAAAGGTCCTATGAAAAACTCCAACAAAGGGTTTTACTTTCAGAACAAGAACCTTTTTAGCTAGAACAGCTAACCATCCAAAGAACCTCTGAGGAACCCTATTTTAAAAACATCTTGACTTCGATAACTAGCTGGATTTTTGTGATGGCTGTAAAATAGTGATGCATTTGAAACTGTATGTTTATTCTATGTATGTTCATGGATCCGGAGGGTAAACCTTTCATCATGGTGCTAGGGCATTTTAGTAGCTTTGCACACATTAAAATGAACATGGAATGATTTATTATTCCACATCGATTATTTATAATGATTAAAAATCGTGTTCTCTAGATCAGTCTGTGCCACACTCCACCATTCTTCCTCTCGTCACAGATGACCAGGCTTAATTGGATTCAGGCTGAAATGAAGAGCTCAACATTGCCATCACTTGGAAGGACTAGGAAACTGCATGGTTTCACTGAGACTTCCACTTTAAGGCTGTAGTACAAAGATGAATGCTTCCAGTAGCACTAGCTAAAAGTAATGTCAAACTGAGGGAAGTGGTGCTATGTGTATCCGTAGCCCATGGACACCCTCTACACACTTAGATCACATATATGAGACTATGGGGGAGGTGAGGTTGCTTCCTAAAGCCATAATGATCAGGTCAGACGAGTGTCAAAGGCTGCCATGATCGAACCCAACACCCTGGTGCTTGTTACAAGTCAAAGGTCTTCTGGGAGATTTAAAGCAAGACTGCCTTTGACTTTTGTGAATAATTCAAAAACAATTAATGTCCAAAATGCACAAAGCAACTCAGGCCTGCTCTTAGTAAAGAAAATGGTCATTTTTCAAACTGTTTCTCCTCACTCCTGCTTTGCAATGATATGTAGTGAGATCATTGTCTTTTATATGAGAATACAGATACAATGTTAAACCAAGTAAAAACAGAATCGACAACAGCACAGATAAAAACATTGCACATTTTAAACACAGCACACTAGAGAAAAGTATGCAAGCTTCTCACAGAGAGTAGGGCAGTGTTTTTTTATTTGCACTGTTCCGTTTTTGCTTGGTTTAACTTTGTGTCTGCACTCTCACATAAAAGAGAGTGATCTCACTCCTTAGTTTGAACATTGTGGAATAATTTCGTCAGGGTGATACACGGTTCGCTCACATGCCGTAACAGATTTATTAATTATGAAACGTGATTATTTTCAGGAAATTGCACTTCATGCATAAGATTTTTACAGAAGCTGATATTGCAGGAGGAATTTGCAGCCTTACAAGCCGACCACAATCCGCGTTCATCAGTAAGGTGAGAGTTAGAGCAGTTATTACTCCCAATATTCTCAAATGAATTAAAAAGTGCATGTGATTACGTTTAAATTCAGGCCTGGGTGCAGTTAGCGCTCACACTGTGCATGAGCCTAACCGATTTGCTGCCAAGCCCAACGGATCTGCTCAGCAGCATATTGGAGCAAATCACACTGGTCAGTTGATCTGGTCCTAAGGTGTCAAATGCTCCTGGTGGCAATTTGGATCGCCTAGTGCGAGTACAGGCATAGAAATTTCAAATGCACCTGTGAGTTTTTTCGTATTTTTCTACCTCAATTTTGAGTCCTCCGCTTTCCTTACATGCATCGTTTTATACTATGGCCTGGTTTTAGCTAGCTTTCTAACACTATATAGCTTCCACCAAACTTTTGATGACAGGCCAAAATACACAGAAAAACACAAAAAAAAAAAATCATATCATTCAGTGCTTATATATTTTTGCTAACTAGCTGAAGTTACCAGGCTAGCTGTGACTACCAGCCCCAGAAATGTGCAATCTCAGAAAACCCTACATTCATCCAATAACTTGCTCCTAAGCAGTGATCTGAGAGATAACAGTAAAGTAAACCTTTTCGCCTCAAAATTATATTTTATCTATCAATCAAAGTTAGGTGGCAGGTTAAGTCTGTAGTGATTGCATGAATCATATTTTTAATTAAATTGTATATGGTATATACCATACATACTTTATTAAGCAACATATATCCAGGTATTTTAGGGGGAAAAAACTAATGAAACACTTTCATGTTAAGGTAACAGAATTCAGAGGAAACTGAACAATTATATGCCCTGGTAACCCCTCTGCTATTTCTAAACATGAGGATAAATTAGCAAAAGTGAAGTCCCACTGAAATTGACCTGCAGATGGCAGATGGCACAGGGCACACAGCTGGCACATGTAGTAAAGACAGGAATGACCAAAGTGGGTCTAGTGGAAGGGATTTGAGTCGAACTAAGCTAATGAAACGAAAGCAGCAATATGCAACTGACCCAAACAGTGTCTTTACTCATTAGCGGTATCTATAGACATGTATAAACAGTCTTGCTCAAAAAAGGAGCTAGCTATGTTTGTTTTCTTTCAGAAAGGCATCACCTGATAGGAGCGTGATGAATCAGGAAATGATATGTTGTGACTGATCAGACCTAATCAGTAAGCAAACACCGGTGTCTGTGTCATCGTCATGTGAACTTAAAGCATGTTTATTTTATTTACTATCACATAGCAGTAAACATGAAGATGTGTATTCATGGTGCAGGTGCTTTGCAGGATGGAGGTGTTTCAGGCCATTTGCTTCTGCTCCTACTTAAAGCCCCCAACCCCCATTCCAATGGCCCGTTGCCATGGAAACTCCCTTGCAGAGGAAGCTGAGGTGCGTATCTGTATGTGAATGTCTAAAGGTCAGCTTTTTATTGCAATATTTTAATGTGACTATTACAGAATAGTCCATTTCCACACACATCTACAGACTGCACATGTGATTTTACACCAAACAGCTCCATCTCTATTTGAGTCTCCAGCAGATAGAGGATGGAAAAAAAAAAAAAAAAAAAATCATCAATACACAGTTCCGTGTGATTACTCTGCACATCAAGCAATGCACGTTTTTATTCTATACTTTAGATCAAGCTCACCAAGCAGGACAAAGAGATCAGGATGAATTTCATCCCGCCTGACAGGCACACTACCCCCACTTCTCATTATCACTCTCAGCTGGATTCCAGGCAAAAAAATGAGAAAATATGGAAACAAAACCTTCATTAGTTATGTTTACATGCAGCCTAATGATCTGATAATTCACTAATATCTTTTTTCCTGATTGGTATATCAGTTGGCATTAAAAAAACAAAAAAATAAAGCATACAATTACTTTGATAAACCCAAGTTCAATTCAAAGACTGGACAAAGTTTCACAATCTGTTTAATAAGCTGTTAAACAGAAGAATAACTTGAATGTAAAATTGTCATTCTGATTACTTTTTAGCATACGAATCTGTGCACAGATCCTGCACAGAGTATGCACATATAACACAACACAGCTCAAATGCCATGTTCAAATATCTTCTAGTGCAAAAACAAAATTTACAACAATTAAATAACAGACAAGGTGGAGGTTTCAAATTCATATTTCAAATTGAAAAGATATAGAACACTACTTCTTTCCCCCTTTCTGTCCAACATGTATACTGGGAATCCAATTTGTTGAGACGGAGATTATTAACACACTCCATGACTGACAATTCCTTTATCTACTGATGGAAGGTTTTTTACTATAAAGAGGCAAAAGGGAACTATTCACCGCAAATTGCCAAAAATCCCTCACAGCTTCTGTTTAAGAAATCCTGCTTCTCTCCTTGACACATTAAATGCGATAGACAGGGAATGAGGCTGACCCGCTATTGCACTAAATACAGAGACGAAACCAGGAAAAGAAGCCAGAGGCTTATTAGGGCCTGATTCTGCTCCTCTAGTCCATAGCAGCCTTAATGAGGAGATGTGATTGGAGGAGGCAATGCTCTCACACACAGACACACACACTGCCTCTAAATGAGATTAGGTAGAAAGCTTATGGTGAGAGGACTCAGGGGATTGACGCTAATATAGTGAAATCAGTTTCATTTTCACTCAATACCCATTTCATTTCTGCTACTATCCCGCCCCCCCCACACACACACACTCACCAGGATTTTAGCTAGTACTCCATCTTCATTGGATTCCATGGTAACCACAGCCTTGTCTGTCTCAATTTCACATAGAGCATCGCCAGCTGCCACTGCCTCACCTGCTCGAATACACACACAGACATAAACACACAGTTAGTAATTAACAAACAATTTCTATAAGTCAAGCATTTTAATAGATTGTTTCAATGACGTATGCCTGAAATTTGTTCGTTAGCTCATCCTGTATAACTGTCTAAGCCTAAAGGTGATCACTTCCCAGACTACTGATATCAAGTGAAATGAAAATCTAATCTTTTTTTTAATTTACAAGTTGGGCGGGGGGGTACATTTTAATATGCACAATAAAATATAATACTACATATTAATGATATAGAAAGTTTGATGCTTGCTGAATAAACCCATTACTTAATATTCAACAACAAACTAAAGGAGCAACAAGGATTTTTTTCTTTGTGTTCCACCTCTATGATCCTAGTTCATCTGTGCTGCACAGCAGGCCACTGAACACAGCAGCACATTATAATGTACCGTCATCTCCACTTGCATTCCAGACATGGGAGTGCTCGTGAATACATTTGCATTTAATTATCCGTGAAAAATTACTGCAATTAGATGACAACAGGTTCTCCCTCTCTCTCTCTCACGCACACACATGCAGACGTGCACAAACTGAGCGTGAAAAGTATACTATGGATAAAAAACAAAGCTTGGGAGGATTAAAAACGTATAAGAAATAAAGTGGATCCTGAAACCCATGGACTAGAGACTAACAAATACAGTATTAAACAATGTTCCCCCACAGTATAATCACTTCAAATGTCATGCATTCAGAAAATTGCTACTGCATGGATCACATGACAAACCAATCATACAGTTAATAATAAAGCTCAGGGTGATTGAGGGTCAGGAGAAAAAAAAATAACAGGAGAAAATTCATCAATTCAAATAAGAGCAGGATAATAGGACACGAATTCAGTCATGCACATACTTCCCATACACGCTCAGTTCAGGAAGCTGAGGCTGAAATACTCACTGATGCATACTAATGTTTTCTTTTTACACAAGTGTGATGGAATCCAATATCAGGCCAAACAGCCTCGAGGTGCCATACAGTGAATACATGAGACAAAGAGTCAGCATGGACATGAACGTCAAGGCAATACAGTGATCCCCCGCCTATCGCGGGGGTAGGGCTGCCACGATTAGTCGACTAGTCACGACTACGTCGACTACCAAAATCGTCGACAACTAACTTGGTAGTCGACGCGTTGTATGAAGCTTTGGAAGATCCTTAAAGACGCAGGATAAGTAATAAGATTTAAGAGTGTAATGACGGAGTGAAACAGAAGAGGGCAGCAATGCGTCTACAAGGATTTTAGCTGCCGTTAAACG
>JAQLOM010000012.1:8845592-8857782 GCA_030068315.1 Chrysichthys thysi | reverse complement strand
CTATCTATCTATCTATCTATCTATCTATCTATCTATCTATCTATCTATCTATCTATCTATCTATCTATCTATCTTGTCTCAGTCCCATGTTTTGTCATATGTATGTCATCCATACTGTAGCCAACTGGTACCTGTTTACTTCATGATTATTTGGTATATCGAAGCCCTCCTGTGTTAGTCTTTTATTGTGCATTCTTCTGTTATGTACTACATGCATTTCTGAATCTTCTTTCTAGTGTCCTAGATTTTGTTTTCTGTTTCTGTACTTTCTGATTTTGACCCTGACCTGTTTCTCATGCTTGGCATTATGTATTATCCCTTATTAATGTTGCGTGCCTGTGTATTGACCAATGTTCCAGATTTTGACAATGTTTTGTGGGTTACACCTAATAAACAGCAAGCTAATAATGCACATTTTCATGCTGCTTCTTCACCTCATGCACGCTTGTTACAGATGACTTCGCCTGCTATGGATGTATTGACTGAGCATACAAGGGACGAATCCCCAAAGGGAAATAATAATGTGATTGTTATGATGTTAAAATCTCTCTCCACACCTGTGGAAGTTCTCATCTCCATGAACCCCATGTGCAGCTCTTGTGCCAAAGCAAACAAGTCTGGATAAGCCGTCCCCCCACCCTCCCTCTCTCTTTGTTGGCTTATGACCCTACTGAGTTCTCACAAATAATGCAGATGAGTATTTCAGGTCCCTAAAATGGCATCTATCCCTTAACAAATTTATCCTGTGATTTGTATTTTATTTTCAAAACCTGATGAAAGCGAGGGTAATGTTTGTGCTGTAATGGTTTACATTTAATTTAGAATGAACAACAGTCAAAGTGTTTTCCAGTCTCCTGAAAATATGTGCTCAAGGCTGGGACTGAAGCCTCTGCAACCCTACATGCGTTCAGTAGTCCTGCATGAGTCAAAGCATTTGTAGCACTGCACAAGGCCTCTGCCAAAGATATTGTTACACTTCCTTTTTCCTTTGATAATGTTGATCTGCCTTGCACTGACTATGCTAAGGATGTCAAGCCATGTTCTGCTCTAGATATAGATTTAGATTTATGCCGAACGAGCAAGCCAAAGGTTATGATAGCAAAGACAAACTCTCTGAGATGACACGAGGAAGAAACTTTGAGAGGAACCAGACTCAAAAGGAAACTCATTCTATTCTGGGTGACTCTGCATAGTGAGACTAAAAATCATTACTCTTCTACAAATGTATACTATAGAGTGAAGCAGTGCTAAGTGCATTGGAAAGATCTTGACTATTAGTATCAGGGTAATTTGTTCCAGCAATTTTTGGAAATAACTTGTCAGTGAACTGTGCTGCTGTGATAAATGCAAGTGGTGGTTATTTTGATGAAACTCGAACTCGTACTTGTACTCATAGGCACTCACATATATTAAATTGCATGTTCAATGTATATTGTTACATTAGACTTCAAAACCAGTCAGTTACAATTTAATTAAGTAGGGCTCAAAAAGCGATTAAAAAATGTATCTAATCGCGTGCATCAGGTTTTGCTTTGGAAGTATTTAAAAAAAATGACTTTTGGCAGATAAGTGAATCAATGAATAATCAACATTATATATTTCATAGTTAGTCACAGGTAGACTTGCATCTAGGTCAAGTGTTGCTTGACAAGGCTGGCTGCTAGTGCTAACATTAGGGGCTGTGCTAGCTTGGACATCCAGGTTAACTCCTAAATGCTGGTTTCTGGTTTGAGAAAACTTGTGTTCTTTTAGGGGCTCTGTAAGTATCAGCAGTTCCATCTGGTTATACTGTTTTCTATATAGTTAGTTATAATATTGTAAAATTTGTTAATGAGAATTTCATAAAGTCATCATTACTCCATACTCTTGATTTTTGTGCTGGCCTTGTTCTTAGTTAACTTGGTACTATATTAAGTCCATCCACCTATCTATTATGTATACCACTCATCCATCAGGGTCTTTTGATTGTCAGCAATGTATGTAGGCTGAGGAACTTAGACACGTGGAGATGGAGGTATAGTGCAGAAAAACTGCTCTTTTATTTAGGGTTTCTTGTTGAGGAAAAATGAAATGAGGTGTGAGGGCACACATCTCCCTGGTCATCTCCCTGGACATGGCCAGCAATCTGGAACTGGCATGGCAGCAGGTCTCTCTCAGGCAAACAGCAGGGCGTCGCTGGGATAACCTCATCTAGGCGATGAGTGGGGAGATAAATGGAGAGAGCCACAATAAGCAAAAGTGTTAGCTAGGGGCATGCTCACCCTCCTGGCATGGGGCTGTGCTTTTATTCTATTCCCCTGACTCATGGAGAGTGAGAAATTAGTAGTGCACAGCTCTGCCGGATCAGGTAGTCCCACCCACTGGCCATGTGTGCGCCATCGTTCCGCAACAATGGAGGCGTGGAACTGTTAGTGGTATGCGGTAAGCTGGGAGTGGCACTGTCCTTCAGCACCACTGCTGCATCCTGGTGAGAAGTGCTTGCTGTTACAGAGACACCAGCCATCAGATTGTGGCCACAATACCAATATTAAGAGGTTGTCTAGCACAATGAGTCGGTCCAGCAGTCTGTCTAAACCTGTTTAGAAGGTTTCCCTAAAGCAACAGCAGTGGGCTCTTGACCCAACATGACAAATTGGAGTGTATAATATTGTTATTGGTTGCAGTTCATAGGGCCACTGGTAAAAATGGAGTCATTGTAAGTATTTTACCAGAGCTCCTTTAGCCAGCACAATTACAAAGTTAGCAGCTTCAGGTAGTAACATCTTTCACACTTTTCACTGTGTGAAACACATACAGTGGGCTTTTATCACCTCCTGTGATACGGATATGGGGTCAGATTTTAGTCAAAAGAACCGTATACACTAAATAGAAAAAAGGACGAACATGAATTGCAGCAATTATGAGCTTGTAAAAAGCGTAAAAAAAACAGTCCACCTGACAGACACTGGTGTAGCCAAGCAGTATAGACAAGATCTTCTCCCTTGGTATACAATAAAGTCATGTGTAGCCATTCATAAAACTTGTAACCTTACTTCATTGACTTTTCCTTCATGTAAATAAGCTAAAGCACAAAAAAACCTTGAAACAAATCCAAGAAACTGAGTACAATACTAGATATATAGGGACATTTCACCAACATCATGACAATATGTTTAGACTTTCACATTTCATGCAAAATACAACAAAACAGTGCATTATTATTTTGTTAGGTATAAAGAAACTGCAATCATATTGCACTGAATAAAGTCATTTACCTAGGCATTGTATTCTACATAACAAAGAACTAGATATTCTGCACATGTAAAGTGTGTGTTGTGCACTAACCAAACCCATGACATGCACTGATGCACAGAATTAGCAAATAATGTGCCCAATATATGCATTTAATATCAGACAAACCATACTTTGGGCTTGTTCGTTTCTAGTTTAGTAGTCTATGAATGCATAAGGTTTTGCCAATATGTAACAGATCACTGTTAACGTAAATTTTGCAAGACAGACAAGACACTGACCAATGCACTAGATTTATGGAAAATCTACTTCAAATACAGACCCTCCTCAAATGCATCCTCTTCCATGAAATCGACTGAAATCAGCTTCAGAGCCTCTGGCACACTCATGGTTGAAATCACTCCAGAACTTGACTCAAAGTCATTTTCCATCATGCGCCATCCAGTGGTCTAGAGTGAGGCACCTGCTCCAGAGCTCCCTCCAGTGGCCAAAAAGGAGGCAACTACTCTATAACCCTCTTTCGGAGGCTGAAAAGGAGGCAACTGCTCCAGACTCCTTTCGGGGGTCTAGGAGGAGAAAATCATCCCAGAGTCACAGTGGCAGGTTGAGAAGACAGCCTGCACTCCAAAATCTCAGAGACAGGCTGAGAGAACAGCTTGCACTCCAGAGTTACAGTGGCAGGCTAATAAAACAGACTGCACTCAAAGTGACAGGCTGAGAAGATGGCCTGCACTTCAGCGCACTCACCTGAAGATGAGTATTCTTGTGTCCTATGTTTAAAGGACAAAGTGTTCACTATGCCAAGTCCAGATCTGAACCCAAGGCCAAGCTGAAGCCGGGTCAAGCATCCAGGCCTGCTGAAGCTTCTAAGTTTGCTAAAGTCTCGAAGCCAATTCCATCCTCTTAGCCAGTGCAAGCCTTCAAATATGCTCAAGCCTCAAAGCCTGTACAAGCCTTAAAGACTGATCCTATTTTCAAATCAGTTTGTGTTTTACAGCCAGAACCACATTCACCACCTTTTCTTCTTCAAGAAGAACCTGCGCTGGCCACAGCTCCAGAGCCTGCAGCAATCACAGAGCCTGCGTCAGTCTCAACACCTGCTACAGTCACAATGCCTACTTCAGCGTTATGGCCTGCACAAGCTCCTGTCACAAAACAAGCTCCAGTATCCAAGCAAGTGCCAGTTCCAGGTTCCAAGTATGTTCCAGCCAGTACAATTACACAAGCTCCCATAAGAGATAACATATCTACTCTGGTTCACAGAGAATATTGCTGAAGTCATAAATGTCCCCGTTCCAATCGCAGAATCCAGTCCAGTTCCAGTGTGCACAGTCTCAGAGCTGCGTCTAACCCCAAAACTCATTCCAGGTTCTGAGATGACTCCAGGTTAATGAGGCTGTTTCATCTGACACAGGGCCAAAATCCACTCCTCTTCCAGTCACATATCAGAGCCAGAGCCCCTTCTAGACTTCACAGTCTCATTTCCAGCCTCAGGGCCTGTTCTAGCCTCAAAGTCTGTTCCAAACTTTATTATACAGGCCATCCCAGTCACTGTGCCAGTTCCAGTTTCAGAACCTGCTCCTGTATACATTGCAGAGCCTCTTACAGTCCAAATCACTGAGTTGTTCCAGACATCCAAAGCATCTTACAGAGCACTCATAGGATGGGAAGCCCATGGTCCAAGAATAATCACAGCAGCCCTCTAAAACAGAAAAGAAAATAAAGCTTAACATCATACACTGCTTCACTCCTACCAATGACAGTGAGGAAGTAGACAAAGACCAGCTCTACAACAGACTGCAATCCATCATAGAGAGGTACCCAGAGACAGATGTTATCCTGATGGGAGACTTTAACATCAGGATTGAAAGTAGCAACACTGGGTACAAAGACAACATGAGAACCAATGGACTGGGGGACATTAATGAGAATGGAGAGACTAGCAGATCTGTGCACACTGAACAACTTTGTCATTGATGGCAGTGTTTCCCCCATAAGAACATCCACAGAGCCACTTGGGTATCACCAGATCACATGACCGAGAACCAGTGAACAAACCAGCTACCTGCATAACAAGAAATCAAGAAACGACACTGAGGCTGAATAGGACATACCCTAAGGAAGCCTGCAGATAACATCATCAGACAAACCCTAACATGAAATCCACAGATTCAGCCAAGAAATACATGGTGTACAGACCGGGAGGCAGACATCAAGACCATGGGAATGACCTGCAGACAACTGGGGAGAGAAGGTCAAGAAAGAGATACCCAAAGATCCCTTGTTGATGGCCTATGCCCCGGGAGGGGTAGCAGGCGTTCGCAGGTAAGTATATAAGCCTTGAAGAACAGTTATCTAGGACTCCTACATACTTGATAGAAAAACATGATCAGTCATTGACTGCAAGTAGTGTGGGATCATCCCGACAGAGAATGCAACAAAAGGCAGGAGGTGTCCAAAGAAGAGCTTTGGAGTGTCATTCAAGAAGCCTGGAGAACTATTCCTGAAGGCTGCTTAACAAATTACAAGAAAGTTTGCCTAAAACAGTTCAGGCTGTGTTGAAGAATCGTGCTGAACATACCAAATATTGACTTTAATTCTCAGCAGATTTATACAAACTCTCTTTGTGTAATGTATTGTATTAACATGTATGTTTGCACATGTTGCAATGAATCACCCATTGTCTCATTTTTCTGGCAAAATATAAGAAATGAGGGGTGGCTCACTAATGTATTGTGTTTAAAAAAAAATCCAAAATGAAACAATAGCATAAATAGCTTAGGACAGACTTGGCAACCATGGCACTGACAGGACACTAAGTGATGCAGTTATGCACAGACAAACCTTATCCTATGCATTGACACATGTGAGTAACTGAATCCTCCAAGCATGTTAAACTTTTTTGGAAATATTTAAATGAGTACAGCTAGCATCTGTAAAATCTCATTTTATGGCATGCATTTATCTATGCACACTATGCACAACCAGAGAATGATGGTTTATTACAAAGTCTTTCGGACAAGGGAAAAAAAAACACCAACAACCGATTTTGTATTGGCCAAATTAAAAAAAAAACAAAAAAAAACAAAATATTTTTGCGTTTATGAGTTTGCATAATATCTTTTAGACAATTCATTAAACTGAATGATGACTTGCAGCTTTTGTTGATACCATTGCTTTGTTCTGTATACAAAGCCACAGAATGTTTGCACAGTAGTCAGAATGGGTGGACTGAACAATCAGGTTAAAGGGGTGGCCCTCTGTCACAAATCCCCTTGATGGTGCTTTTGTCTGCACTATGTGCATAGCCCATGCTCTTACTGTGACATTTCCACTTCCTTGTATTGTATGTGCCCCTTGTTTTGTTATATGCTTGTCATCCCTATTGTACTCTATTACCTGTTTAGATAATGATTAACCTATCTACATAAGCCCATGTGTTGCAATTTGTTTGTCGTATTCTACGTATACGTGCATTACTGAGCATTAATTCCCACCTTCCTAGTATTTGTATTCTGTACTTCCTTGCCTGATCCTTGACCCTCACCTGTTTCTCATGTTTTTCATGCTAAAATATTCCATATTTATGCTGCCTACCTGTGTAAAGATGATTATTCCAGACTTTGACAATGAAATGAGGGTTACCACCAGTAAACAGCATGCTGAGAACACACTTGCATCCTGCTTCACCTTCTCATACATGGTTATTACAACAGCATACAGCACACCTGAGCCAAGTGCTAAAGGTCAGTATGCTCAAAGCCACAGAATAAACGTGTAACGTATGAGAATATAGAGGGCCGAGCATAAAGGGAACTGGATATGAAACTAGGCCTGCATTTGCTTGGTTGCACGGCTATTAATTTTTTACTATTTAACCAGTAATTTAAAAAAAAGTCATATTTTACAAAACAGAAAATTTATGAAGGAAAAAAAATGTGCTGTTTTACACAATGCTCAATGTTTAATTAAGATCGAAAAATGTGAAATATTTTGCTCAGACCTGAAGGACATGATGTTCTTGATGTGATGTTCAGATAAACACATATCTCAGTGGGTACGTGAATCACCCTTAGGATGTGTTGCATCATCTCCAGTCCATGTGTGAGTGTGTAAACTAAAGTAATCTCTTTATAATGCAGTTTGGGAGGTACATTCATAAGTCTTCAGCAACTGCCTATTTATTCTGAACTATAGGGTGGTGGTGGTGGTGGTGGGGTGTTAGATTTAGCAAGCCTGGGGTGAACAGAAGGGCTGGGAGATGAGAGAAGGGAGAGGAACAAGTGGAGATAATGATGTTTACTTAATCATTTGCAGAGTTTAGTTCATAAAATAGATGAGAGAGAGAGGGACAGAGAGACAGAGAGAGAGAGAGAGATTAAGAGAGTAGAAGAGCAGGAGAGAGACAGCTATTTTTTTTAAACCCACTTCATCCATCAGATTAGTGCCGTGCTTCAGAGTGGTGCCCAGGGAGATGCCGTCCTCACACAAAGCACTTAAAATCAGACCCGGCAACAGGTGGGTTTAATTGAAAACGGGCCTTGCTGAGTGTCTAAGCTCCCATCTTGCCTCCCTTAATTCTGATCCACAGAGAACCTATTCTTAGACTCAAACACTTAAGCCTCCATTTCCTGTTTATGTGTGATTGTGAATTTCTTAAAAGGGAGAAATCAATAAAAAGATTATCTGCAATTAGTTACAATTTACTGATGCACACAGAATGGAAGATAAAACATATAAAAAACATATAACTATGGTTTCATTTCATTCTGTTATATATACAGAACCTCTGGTCACAAACGCTTCCGAACATGGGAAGATCTTGCACCTGGTTATGACACACAATCGGATGCTGAACAAACACAGCCCCGGCCATTTTCCCCTTTCACTTTGTATGCGCCAATGTTTCCCCATTTTCTGTTTGCATACTGTGTACCTAACAAAGACACACGTGTCCTTTTATTCGGTCTTGGTCAGGCGTGCGTTCATTCGCTGTACAGTAACCTCCTCCCCACCCATCATCCTCCTCACTTCCTTAACGGCAGAAGTCAACTCATGCAAGCTTAGTTCTTGGTTGTTTACAGTAAGCTTTTGCATAATTAAGGATTTTTCAAACTTTGATTTTTTTTCTGTGCTTAAAACTCATTAAAAGATTTCTTTACGGCTAACGGTTCGTGAAGATCTAATATGGACTCGTGCAGTGTTAGGTTTTCTCAGTGTTACTCAAGGTTTTTACATTTAGTTTACTCTTACACTGTGCATTTTATGGTATGTCTAACTATTTTTGACTTAAAAATCTTTTTAAAAAACACCAATATTTACATGAGTTCGTAGGGTCTGGAATGGAGTAATAGTATATACATACAATCCAATGGCGAAATTAGGTTCGGTCACATCCGAATCGGGTCACGACTAGAGTCTTGGAACGAATTATGGTCGTGACCAGAGGTACCACTGTATGTCTATAGATCCCTAATGTGTCAGAGTGTGAAGGAAGATTTGGGAGGCAGGCAAAACTCAAACAAAATCTCAACAAAAAATTACAAAAATGGAAAATGGGTTGGTGCTGGATTTGCAGCTTTCACTCTGTCGGGTTCAAATTCATGCTCTGCGTCATGTGTATGTGTGTTTGTTTGTATGAACTGGGTCTGGTGCTCTGTTTATAGTGAGGCCATTTAGTGGGCTGGTTACATAAAAAAAAAAAAAAAAAAAAAAAAAAAAGGAAAAACCTGATAAAACAGCCAGCCAGCCAGGGGGGTTGGAACAGAGGGAAAAAAGGAGGGGGAGAGCTAGAAAGACCAGAAGCCACTGCAAAGTGAGCCTCTGCCAGCTGCATGGCTGCGTCCAGGGACTAAGCGTAGCCTAACATGTAACATACATTTAACAAAACTAATACGCTACAAACATAGTGGTTGCTACACACCTATAGGAGAAAACTGCAAGACACACCAGTGACATCCCCATCAGGTCATGATATAATTATAGTGGTACCATGATATAACACATTTCTAAGTTTCTGATATCATACTAATGATCTCATCATCTCATTACATCAGTTTGTGATATTTACACGATGTCCTCATGATTTACCATAAACATGCATACAGACAAGTTATTTGACTCTGTGCATGGCAAAAAAAGTGTTGGATGTCTAAATACTAAAGCCCCCCCATATTAGAAAACATATTAACATCCACATAATCATGTCAGTTTCTTATGACTCAATTATTGATCCCATTTTTACTATCATCCACCAGCTATGATGTCCTGTACATATGTCTTCACTATGTCACAGTGTACGATCAGAAGATAAGAGCATGACGAGAATGTGATGTGAGTTCTTACTGATGTCACAGTGATATCAAAGACTACTCATACTATGAGATCACAGCTGAGTTCACTGTGAGATCATCATGAGATCAAATTCCTGCCTCTGTTGTCGCTTGCAAGGATGATCACAGGATTGAGTAATGGTTATGGCCAAAGGAGAGAAAGAGATGGACCTTGAAGTGAAAAAAGGAGACAGTGGAATGCTGGATACTGAGATATCCAACTGTCTGCCTGTGCTATTTCCTTCTGGAGATTTATGACCATGAGCTGTGAAGAATGACTTAGTGGAAATTTGACAGAAGTGGCAGTATGTCTTTGTCTCCAAGCAGCATGACTTCTCTTCACTTTTGTCATGCACTGCTGTTTGTTCAATTTCCATGTTCCCATTATCTTGACCAGGGCTTTTATGGGTTGTTGTTGCACAATTGTCCATGCAAACAGCGGCAACTCTTGGCAAACACCACACAGTAAAATATACGAAACCTGTTTGAAAGGGTAAAAAGGGACCAAGTGACTACACAGCGTTGCGTCTTGAACTGCTTTGTGACAGTCTGTGCGCGAGTGTGTACTTAGCATATTTTGAGTACACACACAAGCAGATTCATGAAGAAGTGCTCATCTGTAGTGTATCTTTTCAGCTTGGCTGCCTGGCTAATCTGTCTCCTTAAAAGCCAGCTATGAGTCTATTCAAGCATGTCGATAAAAGCTTCCTCATTGTGCCTCTGCGTATCATAGGAGCTGAGCTTGTGCAAAGCAGCGCTATCAGCCTCGTACCATCCCAGCATGTACGATCCAGGTACTCGCGTCTAAGCCGGAGATTATTTAGGTCGTTCTTATTGCTGAGGTTTCGCTTGTGTTAATTCACTGCATCTCCCAAAGGTAGAAGAGGAAAATTGAGCTATACACATTAAAAATGAAAGCGCTGTCGGCAGCAGGCTTTCTATGCCGTTTCCTTTCCAATTGCGCAGCAGTCATAAAATGTGCACAAGCAAGGCAGACCAACAAACAGAAAGCTCAAACTAGGCTGCGCTGAGCTATACACTTCTTGGCACACTGTTCCACGAATGAATAATTCCTCTGTGTGCATTCATAAATAGCAGGTTGAAGACTATTCATGAATGTGCACCATTTCTATATTTCCCCCTAATCTGGACTCCATGTTTTGGAGGCTTTTCTCGGGTGTGATTGCCTTACTGTTTTATGGTCTTATGGTCCAAATAGAACAACCAATATGAGTGTGTGTGACTGTGTGTGTCTCTGTGTGTTGTGTTCTTGTTTGTGTTTTTCCACTGTATATTGTTAGGTGTTGTTTGTTTGGTTTCTTATGTGTTTACACTTTCTGCACTTAGTATAGTTGCATGTATGTGGATAGTTGTGCTCTATATGTTCTTGTGTTTCCATTTTCCTTTTGTTTCCTTTTTGTCTTTTTCCCCTTTCTTTTATGTAATGTGTCTGTGTTTAATGCTTTTTTGTGGTTTGTATGTGCTGTTTTTTCATTTGTGTTTGTTAATGCTTGAGTAGGTGTATTTTCTGAAGTGTTTGTTTTTACATTTCCATTAGTGTATGCTTGTGCAATTGTGCAAGTGTATGTGTGTTGTGCTTTATGTCTGGGCAGCCCCGCTCAGAGCAAGAAGGTCTAGGTTCGAGCTCTGTGGCTCACTGGGGCCTTTGTGTGTGGAGTTTTCATGTTCTCCCCATGCCTGCGTAAGTTTCCTTTGGATACACCAGTTTCCTCCCACCGTCCAAAGACATGCACAGAGGGGATTAGGTTAATTGGCTACTCTAAATTGTCCGTAGGTGTGAATATGAGTGTGAATGTTTGTCTGTCTCGGTATGTTGGCCCTGCAGTGGATTGGCGACCTGCCCAGAGTGTACCCTGCCTCTCGCTGGGAGTTAGATGGGATTCACTCCAGCTTTCCCCTGCGACCCTGAATAGGACAAAGCAGCATGGAAAAAGAATAAATGAATGGCCAAAATGTGTTTGAGACCATCAGTTGTGTTGAGGTATTTTTGGTATCCAGAAAATAGCCCTATTCAACAACTGTAGTAATCCATATAATCCATATCAAGAACCACTCAACTAAGTAAAGAGAAAACCTATATGTGTGTGCCTGTGAGATATATAAAAATCCCCCTCTCACCTTTCCCTAATTGGGGGGATCTTCTCATGCTCCTTCTTTCTGATGTTACTGTCAAATGGGATTGCCACTTTAATCCTCCCTGAAACCCAGTCTCTAATGTTGTGTGCCTTGTCCTTTCTCCTCACTGGTTCTGTTTTTTTTTCCCATAACAGACAACTATTGAACTTGACGGTTGTCTCCAAACAGGAAGAAGTTTGGCTAAAGAGTAATACCCAATGGTCCTCATTTGAGGATCTTACAAAGAAATATAAACAATGTAGTTGCGAGAAAAAGTAATGCCCTGATATGAGGACTGGAGTCTGTCTGGACCTAGAACCTTAGCCCTGTTACTTTTCGTTATGTCTCCAATCGGGCCTTGGGAGCTTCTAGCCCATACTTGGCATGTTCCTGTATACACACCCACACGCACACACACCCACACATGCACACACACACACACACACACACACACACACACACACACACACACACACACACACACACACACA
>JAQLOM010000012.1:8795111-8808376 GCA_030068315.1 Chrysichthys thysi | reverse complement strand
TATTGAATGCACTGGAAAAGTCAAAGAAAATGACCCTCACAGTGCTCGCCGGCTGGTCCAGATGGGTGTAGACACAATTGAGCAGGTAGATGATGGTGTCCTCAGCTCCAAGGTGGGGCTGATAAACAAACTGAAGGGGGTCCAGATGTGGTCTAAACATAGGTCGAACCTGGTCGAGGATGGTGGAGGATCTTTCCAGGGTCTTCATGATGTGGGAAGTCTGTGCCACAGGTCTGTAGTCCTGGGTACCACTGGGACATGTCATCTTTGGTACAGGAATGAGGCATGACGTCTTCCACAGCACTGGGACCCTCTGCAGCCTCAGGCTCATCATGAAGAGTTTATGAAAGACTCCACACAGCTGGAGGGCACAGGCCTTGAGGACACTGGGACTCACCCCATCTGGTCCTGCAGACTTGCTTGAGTGGAGTCTTCTCATTTGTGTCTGAACCTGGTCATAAGTGAAGGTGGGAGAGGGGTGTCAGGTCTTTCACAGGAGACTATGGTCCAAGAAGGAGAGAGAGGGAGAGAGAGTGGCATAGCTGTAGATTTCAGGCTGACTGCAGATAAGGCATTAGGGGGATGAGCATTAACTCTAGAGTCAAATTTATTGAAGAACAAATTCAACTCGTTGGCTCTGTCCTCACTGCCCTCAGCTCCTCTGCTGGGGGATGGCCTGAATACAGTGATGGTCTTTGTGCCATTCCATACCTCTCTCATGCTGTTCTGCTGGAGTTTCCACTCCAGTTTTCTCCTATATTTGTCCTTAGCCTCTCTGATCTTGCCCCTCAGTAGTCCCTGTACCATTCTCACCTGCTCTCTATTGCCAGCTCTGAAGGCCCTCTTCTTGTCATTTAGGAGGGCTTTAATGTCCTTAGTTACCCATACTTGTTACAATGGACCATTCAAGCTGGGAAAATAGAGTCGGTGAAGAAGGTTATATAACCAGTGATACACTCAGTAAGCCCATTGATGTCTTCACCATGAGGCTCACAAAGTGCCTGCCACCTCAGAGCAACCCTGTAGCTCCACCAAGGCCTCCTCCAACCACTTCCTAATACTCCTTGTGGTCACAGGCTCCCTCTTCACAATAGGCACATAGCAGGGTATGAGGTGAATCCAACCTACCCAGTGGGGAGAGAGGGGAGGAACTGTATGTGTCCTTTGCAATAGCATACAGCAGCTCTAACATTCTCTCCCCCCTGGTGGAACAGGCCACATACTGAGTGAAGGCTGGAAGTGTAGCGTCCGGGGTAACATGGGTGAACTCAACCGAGATAGCTATGAAAGCACTCTGTGTCTGTAACCAGGCTATATAATAGGGAACAATGTCACATGCAGCTGCAGGGTTAACAGAGGGAGAACATAAACAGCCACTAAGATCACCTGGGTAAATTCCCTCTGCAAATAATACAGCCTGAGTCCAACAGCGCACAGTTCAATGTCCGGGCAACAAATCTGCTCTTTGATTGATATGTGAGCAGGGTTACACCATAAAATGTTTACAAGAACAGCAAACCCCCCTCCTTTCTGCTTACTGATCGTGGAGCTATCCCTGTCAGCCCTAACAGTGTGGAAGCCTTCGACAGATGTGTTGTCATTGGGAATGTTCTGATTCAGCGATGATTCTGTGAAGTACATTAGGCTACACTCCTGGTACTAGGGCTAGCACTATTAGCTTGTCCAGCTTGTTTGCTAGTGAGCACACATTTCCCATTATAATAGATGAGAGACACAGCTTATACCTCCTCTTCTCTTTAAGCCTCCGCTGTCTCACCATCTCCCTCTTTCTCCTCATCTGTCCCCCACCTCTGCATCCATGGTATGTTTTTTTCCAGATTTCAGCTGGTATGTCCATTGGTCTGGCCAACAACCTGGCCAGCCTCAGGGCAATCAGCTGATCCCTGGAGTAAACAAAAGCTGTGCTGTGTAGTTGGTACACCATGGTCCCATTACTCAATAAAAGCAACAGCTCGGCAGCTACAAGGAGGACAAAAACTCTCTCAACTCACAGGTTAATTAATTTAAAATAATTAAACACTCAACAAATAATAAGTAACAGATAAGAAAGTAAGAAAAAGTAAAAAATTCGGGGAGCAAATGAAACAGGCTACATGCTGGTTAATGCATGCGCACTAAAAAATAAATAAATAAATAAACATTGCATGCAGATACATTTGCATCTGTCAAATCGTATTAATGCAACTCAATACATACAGTATATTAAGCTTATCTAAATTAATATCCTACAAATGCCTTTCATAATAATGCAAATCGCTAAAAGTATCAGTAGATTCATTCTGGGTTAAACTTGTACTGTATAAATCCTCCAGTTTTCTGATTTCCATAGTCTCTCAGACGGAGGTGCAAGGTAGCAATTTACCAATGCTTGTGTTCAGTAAGGAACTACAAATTCCATTTTAGTTAATACTGTTGTACTTTTGTGTATTGGGTTTTGTTCTACTTTTGTAAATAGCTGTGGACAAGGGTATCTGCAAAATGCTGTAAATGTTAAAATGCAGAATTTATTGTTGCTTGATGTTACTTTCCAAATTTGGCATTGTTTATCCTTTTTTATTTACTGTGTTCTCTGGCTTGCAAACAACATGCATTATAATCTGATAAACATTAACTTAAAGGAGCAAACCATGTAATTTTTGCTTGTTCTTTTATAGAAGGTTTCACTGAAAATAATATTACATTATATACAAATTTTAATATGTGGGGGTAAGGGCAAAAATGGTCATATCTGTCCCGGAAAATATGAATGCATTTTTAGAGATTTAAAGATGCACTATGCATGCGTTATGTAGACATGCCTAAACTGTTATGAGACTTTTTTGCATGTCTGACACAGAGTAAAAAGCATTTTTGTGCAGATTTGTATCAGTCATGAATGCATACTTCCTTCTAAGGTGTTGGCATGGTGACTGAGTACAGGATGTAAGGCCAATTCAATGGGAGGAAGGCCTCCAAGGAGACTAAGAGGCACAAGTTTGTGTGCTTGTTTGTGTGATTACCCACTGATGAGCATCTGGAGGCAGCTGGCCCATAGAAGGATACAGTTTGCTCAATCATTTGGAGCTTATGTAAATAAGTGCTTATCGATACCCATATTTGAATATTACACATGCAGTGGAATAGAAACTTGTGAGTGTTAAAGGATTGACCAAAAGAATTGTAGTACATGAAGACAACAGATGGCCACTTGTTACTGTAGCAAATTATACTGCAGAATGTTAGTCATTAGATTCAGCATGTCAAATGCAAGCGATTGCATATTAAAAGTATTTACCCCACATAAGAAAAAACAAATTGTGATTAGTCCATTTCCATTCTGCCGGCGGCATATATCTGGCATATAGAGTTAAATCACTCACATTATGGAGATTTTTTCCTATAGCAAAATATTCTTTTGTTCACAAACACAAATTCCATCATGTTCCTAGAATAATTTTAACTGAAATGTTAATACTTTGAGATACTGGCATCAAATGTTAAGTAATATTTCTATTAACTAAAAGTATCTTTATGAAATAAGGTAAGAAACAATTACTATGCAATCACCTTTCTTTGCCAAAGTACAAATGAACATCATACATTGTGATTAGATCTTTAGTAATCCACTCACTACTACTTGTTATTTTGTTCAGCTTCAGCAATTTGCATCATTTTGCATCTTCATTTAAGACACAGTGAGAAAAAAAGAAAGAAAGAAACACAGAGGAGCCATCTGTACTCAGACAAGGCTGTGCCTATTCTAAATCCTTTTTGCCGTGTTCTTATTCTCTCCTCAATTTTAGTGCTGTGAAAAGCCAGACATTTGTTGACCTGTTACACTTGCATCTCATTTCACTGTTACTTTATAGACCCTCTTATAGACCATAAAGGATTGGATCCACACCCTTTTTTTCTTCTACCAGTCTTTTTTTCTATTACATTTTTCTTATTCTCTCATATGACACTTGAAGAGTGAAGGGGCATTTGTGGGTCAAGGGAAGAGAATAAAGCCTTCAGATATCATGATTCGCTTAGAGTAGAATCAGATAGCCTTTTTTTACTTTGTGAGAATAGAAAGATGCCAGACAGAGACATATCCATCATGTAGGATCTCTGTCAGTGGGAGTTAGTTTTGTTTTAGCCCTGCTGTCCTACCTACACCTGCCACAACCACAAAGAGATTAGCCAAAGATAGCTTTATTCAGTTTCAATGTCTGCCAAAATCTATCACTTCACTGAACCCTCTAGGACTGTCTGGTTGACACACTCCTCTCTCTGCTTCATATCACGTCCAGAAAGTAGTCCTATTTTGTTGTATTGTCTAATATGCTCTTCTTTTTCTTTCATATGCTGGCAAATATGGAGTATATTTTATACTGTACCTTACCAGCAGTATATCTTTTTCTCAGGCTTTTGCAGCTGCGGCAGTTGTCCTAGTGCACCTAGAGTTCCTCTCCTATTCATTCTGTTCTATGGGGTGTCTATATTTCTGCCCTTGCTACCAGGCCATTCCCAATTGATAAAGCCAAAGCCTGGCCTGTTATGGTTTATAGAGGCTGTATGTAGTAAACTTATAAATTTTGCACAAGCTGTTTTTTGGTGCAAGCTGAAATCTACAGTGTAAAGCTCAATCTGCAGCCTTTTTTAACCTAACAGGCCTTAAGCACATGTGAGGCCAGACCTGAATCCCACAATTCCAACAAACGAATGTTGAACGGGGGAACCTCTGGCCACAAATGCCTCCGAAGACAATCAAATCGGTTCCCGACCACAAAATCCGCCAAAATTTTGCATCTGGTCACGACCACATAATCGGGTGCCGAATAAACCCAGCCCCGGCCTTTTTCCACTTCCACTTTGTGTGCGCAAATGTTTTCCCATTTTCTGTTTGCATATTGTGCAATTGCGTATTACGCAACTAACAAAGATGTGCATGTCCCTTGAATCGGTCAGACGTGCGTTCATTGGTTGTACAGTAACCTCCTCCCCGTCCATCTTCCTCCTCACTTCCTTAACACCAGAGGACAACTCATGCAATTCTAGTTTTCTTGGTTGTTTACAGTAAGTTTTTGTATAATTAAGAATTGTTCAAACTTTGATTTTTTTATGCTTAAAACTCATTAAAAAAATGTTCACAGCATTTTTTCATTGTGTTTCTATGCATTATTGCTCTATAAGTCTTAATTATGGGTCCCAAGAAAGTGGAAATGGTAGTGAGTGTAAGACACCATATCCTTCTGCCACCGCTTCACACACACTCTGTGGAACAAACATTCAGTTCTGGTCAAGCACTCGTGGTGTGTATGTGTTCAATGCATTTTTTCGTTGTGTTTCTCTGCATTTTTGCACTATAAGCCTTCATTATGGGTCCTGGTGGAAATGGTAGTGAGAGTAAGAAGCCTAAGCATTTAACACTTGAAATAAAGAAAGAAATAATTATGAAACATGAGAACCGCCACCATATCCCTCCGCCACCGTCCACCTACGCCAGCAACTACATATCCACCACAAAGGTAACATGCATTAAAATCATCTGTTTATTTCATTTAGTTTTATTTTTCTATAATTAAGGTTATTTTAATTTTATTCTATGTTTTATTGCCACACATAAACCCATAACACACTTTCAAAACATGTTTTGAGGGCTGAAACACATTAATTGTATTTACATTCATTTCAATGAAAAGATCTGATTCAGGTCACAAAAAAATCGGGTCATGAGCAGAGTCTTGGAACAGATCAAGATTGTGACCAGAGGTTCCATTGTACTTAACAAAGACTGTTGCAACTACAGCCATTTCCTTCAGCTGGAACATGCCACTGGTGCTATTTTTGCCTGAATCATCAATGTCCTACTGACATCTGTCTATGCACTGCTAAATCACAATTTTTTCACCCTGTGGATTGCACAGCTGATATCTGAAGACAAATGTCATTCCTTTAAACAGAATTGACATTTACATCATGACTAAGATCTCTTTGCATTTACAGAAATGTGTTGTAACTACTTGCCCATAGGAATCTGCCAATGAGTCCTTTATGGTGTGGCCCATAGCGTAATTTTTCCTTCAACTTGGTGGTGGCACTTTTAATATATAAAATATACTTTACTATGTGAAATCATCATTTGTTTGGAAAGTGTCCTTATTTTATTCTTTAATCAATGAAATATCAGCTATACCTTTCTTATATGTAGTGTTATGATCTGCATTTCAATTAACACTGATACTATGCAATGAGACCTAATTTTAAACAATTAACATCAATAGACAAGATATAATTTTTAGTCTTCTGCATTCCCTGCCTTGTCATGATTTCTATGTGCTGGAACACATGTCTTTCTGCCCTCAGGCTGGCAGAGTTAATAATCACGGTAATCATGCAATTACAAAGTAACAGAATGGCTTTTCGCTGGCAAAAAAGAGCCTTACCCTTAGGGCAATGCCCTTTTGTTAAATGCAATGACTGAATACTTGTTTTAGAGAACAAATGTGATGGTATTATGTTTGGCATTTCCCCCCATACAAGTGTACAATTTTAAGCACAAAACATGCAACTCAAACGTATTCAGAGCTAGATCTACTAAACAGGGTAATATTACACAAGAAAATATATACCAAAGAAGTAAATATGGATTGGTAATGTGATATATTACACACGGACAATCTCAATGCCTCACTGTACTGCACTAGAAAGTAAAATAAATTGCATCTTACATTCTGAACTGACAGTTACACATACATAAACACATAGCCAGTGGAGTTAGATTAGCAGTATTCCCAGAGTAGCAGGATTCCATCTTCACTCACTCTTAGTCAGAGGCTACCACACATATTCCTGCACTGTTGTTTTCTATTCCCATTCTAGTCACATCCATGCCTCTGAGCATTTCTGAGTGATGTAATGAGAACTCTCCAGACATGTTGGCTTGATTGAAAGACTGCTACATGGCAAGTCCCCAAGTTATTTATGACCCCCAAGTCTGCAAAAATAAATTAAGCACCACTAGTTGACATGTTTGCCTGTATCCCCCTGCCAGGGGACAAGAAAGCAGGTCTCACTATTGAGCTCCAGCTTTATTCAGATACAGTGGGAAAATACTGTTTTAAAAATGGCTGAGATAAAGCACTTTGCTAAGGCCACCTATGGTAAAAGTGCAAAAGGAATTTTTTTTTGTCTGTATCTTGAACTTTAAATGGTTCAGAATTTTCTGTGTGTATAGCGGTCACTGTCACTTCACAGCAAGAAGGTTCTAGTTTTGAACCATTTGGCCAACTGGTGTCATTCTGTGCAGAGTTTGCATTTGTATGGGTCCGCTGAGGGTGCTCTAGTTTCCTCTGACAGTCCAAATAGATGCAGATTGGGTCAACTGGGAACTCTAAATTGCTTATAGGTGTGAATGGTTGTTCGTTTCTGTGTTAGCCCTGCAAAAGATTGGTAACCTGCCTTGGTTGTGACCCTGCCTCTCACCCAAAATCAGCAGGGATTGGCTCTTGCTTCCTGGCAACCCTGACAGAGAAGCAGTGTAGATTATTGATGGATGATAAATAAACCACAATTAAATTTAAAACCATTTGTTTTTGAATAATTGCCATTTTATATTTAGTCTTAATCAAGGATATGTAGACATGGCCTTTATAATTTTGATTGAGAACTTGTCTTAATCATGAACTAACTTACTTTTTTTTATTGTCTTCCAGCTTTCCCATTTCAACTCACCCCAAAGAGTGGACAGTCATCCTATGAATTATGAATGTTGAACAAGATGAACTTCTTCCCACAGCAGCAGATGATGAGAGGTCCTAGGTGGAACCGGGCCTTGTCTGACCCATTGTTTATACTGTTGTTGGCCTTGCAATTACTTGTGGTTGCTGGCCTGGTGAGGGCCCAGACTTGTCCATCCGTCTGCTCTTGCAGTAATCAATTCAGTAAAGTCATCTGTACACGTCGTGGCCTGCGAGATGTGCCAGATGGTATCTCAACAAACACCAGGTACCTAAACCTACAAGAAAATTTAATCCAGGTGATTAAGGTAGATAGCTTCAAGCACCTACGGCACCTGGAAATCCTGCAACTCAGCAAGAACCATATCCGTAGCATTGAGATTGGAGCTTTTAATGGGTTGGCCAGCTTGAACACACTGGAACTCTTTGATAACAGGTTAACTACAATACCTAATGGAGCATTTGAGTATCTGTCAAAGTTAAAGGAATTATGGCTACGTAACAATCCAATTGAGAGCATACCATCTTATGCCTTTAACCGGGTGCCCTCACTGAGAAGGCTGGATTTGGGTGAGCTGAAAAGGCTCTCATATATTTCAGAAGGTGCTTTTGAAGGCCTAAGCAACCTGCGTTACCTAAACCTTGGCATGTGTAATTTAAAGGAGATTCCTAATCTCACACCTCTGGTACGCTTAGATGAGCTGGAGATGTCTGGAAATCAGCTCTCAGTTATACGTCCAGGTTCTTTCAAAGGCCTTGTCCACTTGCAGAAACTGTGGATGATGCATGCACAGATCCAGACAATTGAAAGAAATGCCTTTGATGATCTTCAGTCACTTGTAGAACTGAATTTGGCTCATAATAACCTTACCCTTCTCCCTCATGACCTCTTCACCCCACTGCATCATTTGGAGAGGGTGCACTTGCATCATAACCCATGGAATTGTGACTGTGACATCCTCTGGCTTAGCTGGTGGCTAAAAGAAGTGGTACCAGCCAATACCAGTTGTTGTGCTCGCTGCAGTACCCCTGCTAGCCACAAAGGACGGTACATTGGTGAGTTGGATCAAAACTATTTCCACTGTTATGCACCTGTCATTGTGGAGCCACCTGCTGATTTGAACGTGACAGAGGGCATGGCAGCAGAACTAAAATGTCGGGCAAGTTCACTCACATCAGTCAGTTGGATTACCCCCAATGGGTCCATTATGACCCATGGAGCATACAAGGTCCGCATTTCTGTGCTGAATGATGGGACATTAAATTTTACAAATGTCACAATGCAGGACACAGGGACATATACATGTATGGTTACCAACTCGGCAGGAAACACCACTGCCTCTGCTACACTAAATGTATCCTCAACAGAGAACAGCAGTTTTAGCTACTTTACCACAGTAACTGTAGAGACGATTGAGCCATCAAATGATGAAGGGCACACCACAGTACACCAGAAAGTGGGTCCAACCCCTTCTTCTGGAGTCTGGGAGACATCCCCTGCACCTTCATCAACCACAACCACAACAAGCCGAATGCAAATCTCCACCAAGGCCACAGAAAAAACATATACCATCCCAGTCACAGCACTTGGAGAAGGCTCCCTCAACACCCTCGATGAGGTGATGAAAACAACTAAGATAATCATTGGCTGTTTTGTGGCCATCACATTAATGGCAGCAGTTATGTTGATCATCTTCTACAAAATGCGCAAACAGCATCACCAGCAGAATCACCATGCACCAACACGGACCATTGAGATCATCAATGTGGATGAGGACTGCATGACTGCTGGTCCGACCATGGAGGGTCATCTGACTTTGCCACCTCTTGAGCATGAGCATCTCAACCACTACAATACTTACAAGACAGCATACAATCATGCATCCACTATCAACTCTATACACAGCTCCGCACATGAACCTTTGCTTATTCGGGCCAGTTCAAAAGACAATGTACAAGAAACCCAGATCTGAACATTTTTGCATAATGTTGAAAAACACAACCCATAAAAAACTTAAAGAGAAGTATGTGACATTTTCAGTGTAAAGAAAATTGCCCAAGGTACTGATGACATGGAAGTCCATGTGAAACAAATATGCGAATGATGAAGGCAATTCAATGACTTTGGGCACTAGGGTATGTTTATTGTTTCAAAGTGTCTTTGCCTAACAGAAGTTATTTATTTATAAAAAAAAAAAAAACACCTCTATTGTGGTTATTTTAAGAAGAAAAAAGCATTCTTCAATTATTTTTTCAGCAATCATTTTTCCATGTTTTATTTTAGGATTGGTAAGAATGGTTGGTTTACTAATATGTTTTAAATCCTCACAATATTTCAGTTCATACTATGTGGTGATTCAGCAAGTTATTCACACTTGCATATGAAATTTTCTTTTTGATTCTCATAGTTTTTTTGTTTATGTATGTATTTATTTATTATTTATTATTTTTTTAATCAGTCACCACCTTTAAAATCCCTGCATGCCAATATAGAGGCTACTCTCCCACAGCAAGCATATTGATGACCAGGTTCTAATTCGAATTAAATTAGCGTTCGATTAGAGCTGATCATATAATTGTCAGAACATATTTCTCTGGTTTTGATTAAATCAGATATGTGATTGGCTTTTCCATCCCTGGGTTTGGTGACAAATGTGCCATAATTTAAAAACAGGTAAATCGTCTGTGGTATATATGCATTACAGGTTTACTGGTGAATATTTAGGTATAATATTAACCAGAAGTAAATGTGGTTAATATAATTTGACTTGTAGTGATTTGGAGGGAATGCTTGTGCTTAACCTTAAAATCTTATAACTTGATCATCTCCAAAGTTCCCCTTTATTGTCTTAATTATTTTCTTTCTCCAATCAAAAACGTGCCATTACCACACAATGTTCCTCTCAATCACTTTCCACACCTTTATAAATTTGTCCCAATTGTATCTGGACTCTTTTACCTTTATAAATTCTAATTTGCTTGAGATTAATCCCAACAGAACACTTCCTGCAGTTCTTCCACCACATTTTGCCTGCCTATAGTAGGCTATTCATTGACTGTGTCTCAGACAAAGCATGGTTTATTACACAGGCCCAAGGAACAATATATATATAGCAGTGACTTCAAGCAGATGGTAGGTTTGCATCTGTCTCATAGGCACCATTTCCATTTTAAACAACATGGTATGGGGCTGGCTGTGGACACAGATTTACATAGATCCATGGGTGCCGTAAAAAAATATGCCTGATGCATAAAAAATAAGCCATTAATATAAATTCTACTAGTCTACTAGTCAAAATGAAGAATACTTGTGCCCTTCAGATCAAGATTCCCCAAGCATCTCTTTATAGGTTATGGGAACTGACACTTTTATATGCCTACATTTTCCCTGTCAGCTATGTTTAAATAAAAAGTAATAAATAGTAAAAACAAAATACACTATGCTTTTTGCAAGTGGATGGAAAAGGTAAATGCATCCCACTACTGATTAAACATGTATGTGTCAAGGAGTCTTAAGCTAGGAAAGCATCTACCAGTAATTTGAGATGATAATAATAATAATAATAATAATAATAATAATAATAATAATAATAATAATAATGAGCTGGCCAACACAGTCACTATGGTAACCAGTGACCTTGAGTGAGAAGGTAATAGCTGATGAAGCACCCACTGACCTCACACACTAATGTATTCAGAGCTAAAGAGCATGGAGAGATCCACATTAGTGCCAAATAAGACTCATTTGAAGTGCATTGTTCAGATCATAAAAAAACTGTTGTTACAACTGTTTAATCAGTGATTAAACGATATGATATGATAATGATATTTCCTTTAAGCCTACAAAGTCAAGGTACATATTGCATTTATTTGGTTCAACACAGGAACATGTTTAATAATCATAAATAAAGTCTCTGCTGGACAACTTCAGTGGGCTTAGAATTAGATGTCTAAAAAGCATCATTGATTAAAGACTGATCATTTGTGAGCTTTGATCATAGCGTTGATCCATCCCCTGATAAAGATTGTAAAAACAAACATTTCAAGTAAGGCAAACACACACACACACACACACCACTCACAGGTTTGGCATATAAAAAATTCTAGACATACACAAAATACATATAGCAACGTGAGTGTGTTGTAATAATAAAAAAAAATCATAAGTAAGATCATAATAAAGCTGATTATCCTATACTTGCTATCCCAAGCCTAACTTTTTTTTCAACTATAAGCAGGAATGGTTATGATTACATAAACACAACCTATCCCTATTAAAAATAAAGCCAGGTTAAGATTAAAGAAAGGAAACCTTAAACGTTGCACTTCCAATCCTCATTTCATATTCAGTGTCGCCAACCTTGTAAAAAAAAAAAAAAAAAAAAAGATGATTATGCTAATAATGCCTTGAGATCAGCACATTTTTTGTGTTTTATCAACTCTTGTTTTGGTTTGTTTGTGAACTTAGATCATTGTCTTAAAATTCCATTCATATGAAAAGTCTTTGTCTTTTTGTCTCATAACTGTGCTTTGATTCAGTTTATGGTGAATACTTGTGTAATGGCTATTTTCTTTTGTCTCATTTATGAAAGCATTTTTTTTAGTGAAGAAAAAGAAGCAAGTTTCTCTCTGTTCCACACATTTTTTTTCTTTTTCTTTAAGAAGGAATGCTGTTCTAGTGATAGATTTATATAAAAATACATTTTTGGTGAAAAAAAGGGACTTCAGTTTTACATGTGCCAACTTGTTCTAAAAGATGAAAAGAAAGCGTGTTGTAAAACACAAAATTGATTTTCATGTAAGCATACTTTCATGACCTTTAAAAAAAGATAAATTATAGAAAAAGGAGTTTGTAGTTCATATGGTTACAAATAAACTGTTGTTGGTTTTTTTCCTGTAAGACCTGCTTTTTATGATAGTGTCTGAAAGACAACACACAGGTAAATAATTTTCAATAGTTTATCAGGTTGCAACACTTCAAAAGTAAAAGGCCATTAAAACATAATAATGTTAGTACTACTACTACTACTACTACTAATAATAATAATAATAATCATAATAATAATAATAATCTGCCAAGAAAAAAGTAAAATCATGGCTGTTATAGGATTTGAGAACACTTTACATAAACACACAAGTCACAGATGTACAGTACAAATAATATGTCTACACCCCTCTCTTAAAATGGCAGGTTTTTGTGAAGTAAAAAAAAAATCATGAAAGATAAATCATGTCAGAACTTTTTCGACCCTCATTGTGAAATTAATAAAATCAAAACTAAAACTAAAATTAGTTTAGGGTTGTGCACGGTTATGCAACCAGGTTATTGTAACTTTTTTATTTTTCCTTTTTTTTCCACCTAAAAGTTTGTTTTGAGTATTTTTCACTTAATTGTTTTACATTCTAATTTCACACTGAGGCTGGAAAAAGTTGTCACATGATTTCATCTTATTTTTCTACAGTCGTGGTCAAAAGTTTACATACACTTGTAAAGAACATAATATCATGGCTCTCTTGAGTTTCCCGTTATTTCTACAACTC
>JAQLOM010000012.1:8713232-8735343 GCA_030068315.1 Chrysichthys thysi | reverse complement strand
AAATAGATGGCATCATGAGAAAAGAAAATGATGTGGATATACTGAAGCAACATCTGAAGACATCAGCCAGGAAGTTACAGCCAAATACTAAGGAAGTGTATGTAAATTTTTGACTGATGAAAGTAATAAAAAAAAAATTCCATAAAATTCTCTCTATTTATTCTGTTATTTAACAAATACAAAAAATATGTTAATATTTACTGATCTAAAACAGAAAAGGTTTACTCTGATTTAATGTTTGACAGTAAAGAAAAAAAAAAGTTTTTGTGTTTTTTTCTGAAGTGTATGTAAATATCTGGTTTCAGCTGGACATTTTCAGGGTCTTGTCCTTCCATTGCCAGTACCTGTTCTACCGGTCTTAGATTCTATGCCCAAATTAATTAATTCAATGCTAACCTATAGTAAATGATACAAAGCCAAAGCATTCTTTTCTCAAAAACTTTCAAAACATACTTGTAAAGTCAAATCCCATTTGATAATTGGCTCCTTCCATGCTTTCTAAATGGGCAGGTCGCCAATCCACCACAGGGCAAAAAGACAATTTGTATAGCTCAGTTGTATGAGCACTAAAAAATTTGAAACATAACATTTGGCATTGAGTTTTAATTTAATGCTGACTTAATGAGTTGTTTCTAAACTGCAGCAGATTGGTGACCCTCCCCAAGGTGTAAGTCATCTGGGATTGGTTCCACCTTCCCCATGACCCTTAGTGGATAAGCAGTATAGATAATAGATGGATGATTTCAGTTGATTTCAGATTCTTAACAGCTCCACAAAAATCAAGAAATTCATCAGAAAACTATATCAGGAAAGACTTGCTGTTTCTAAAGTGCCAAAGTCGGGGGGGGGGGGTGAGTTCCATAGAAATTGAGCTTACAGTTGCATTTACATAGGTTTACTTTGCATAGTGATGTGGGCGAGACGGAGCGAGCGACATCTCTCTCAGCACACAGGGAACTGTCTGGAGGATGCTTTAACAAGATTCCCCAACGAACAATGCAATAAGAGCCACCAAAAAAAAACACAGACAGGTCTTTTTTTGTTCCTCACTCATCTGAACAGGGCACAGAGGCATGACGCCTTAGCACCGAATGCAATTATCTTTGCAATTCTGAAATCTAAGCACAACTAACTCACTCCACCAAATACACAAAGTAAATCAGGCGCATATGTACTCAGGTTTGCTCTTCTCTATCAGCACCAATTGTTACAAGCAATTGTGCATAGGGCCCAAAAGTAATAAGTGCATGTATAAAGAAACATACACAAACAGAACTGTCAAAAGTAAACCCCACCAAATATGTTTTGAAGTATTGTGAATCAATAAGAACTCCTTCCTGCTATCAACCCCTGGTGGATATAGCTCAGCCAAGTGAATAAGTCAACAAATGATGCAGATTCTGGTGCAGAATGAGATTACACCACCTGAATCCACAAATGCTCAGAAACGTTTTAGAGCTCAGGTGCAAAACCTGAGACACGAAGACATTTTAAATCCATGTTAACTAAGGGGACCATTAAAATGAGACTGCAATAAGACACCTCACTGGTGGCAAACAGCTAAGGATGGCAATTAGCCTTAACATTCTCCTAAAGACACCAATCATGCATGTAACCATAGCTGACGAGTAAATACGACTGCTGATTTTGAGGAAAATTTTGAAATGTGTGTTGGATGGCTTTCATTACAAAGAGAAGCATGAACAAGGAGCTTAACACCAGTGCCTCAAACAGTAACATTTAGACACATTTATGTCTTTGTTTCAGCACTACCACAAATCGATCCCTGAAACATAAGAGCAATGGCTATTAGCCCACGAAACTCCAAATGACAAATACAGCAGCCATCTAATAAATATATCTGTGAGGTTTTTGTTTTAAAAAAAAAAAAAAAACATTTTGATTAACTGGACCAAAGTCTTAAGCATCCTGTGCAAAAAACATAAACTCATGTGTTATTAATAGTGCTCAGTTAGCAGGTTGTGATCCTCTACCATAGCTGCACAATACACATGAAGAACTGAGCTCTCTACAGCCATTTCACATTGATGTATTCCTGCAGCAAAGCCCTTGAGTCAAAATCTATCAGCAGATGGTACTCAGTCACTGTAGTTATGCAGCATATCCTGCCAGCACATGAAAAAAAGCCTACACCACCAATCAAAAGTTTCAACAGATGAAATTTAATATATATTTTTACTGTCTTAAAACATCTTGATATAACCTTATAGTTGAAAGTAGCAGTGAAGTTAACGGGTTTAATTATGATTTTTTTTTTTTTAACTTACAATTATATTGCTCCTCTTTATTGTTTTCATTTAGAACTTAGGAGATGCAGTGAAGAACACAGCTTATTTGGTCCTTTTAAAAAAGCATGCTGTGTGAAGCTGCTTGAGAAGATGCCAAGCATGTGGGAGCCTCGTCAGGAATCCTGGATCACTGCATAATTCCACTGTCGATATCAAAAGGTAAAGCAGAAGGTTATGCAAATGTAAATAAACCTAAAAACTGTTACATGGGCGGGATGTGTACACTTATATCTCATACACTTGTATGTGTACCTTCCTTTGACTTGAATACCACCTTAAATATTTATGTCTAACTACACAGGGATTAGTCACAAGATACACTCAATGTTAGATAATAAAAATATCTTTAAAGGGAGGGGAACCTCAGTGGTTAAGACATTGGACTACTGATCGGAAGGTCGTGAGTTCAAATCCAAGCACTGTCAAACTGCCTCTGCTGGGCCTTTGAGCAAGGCCCTTAACCCTCAACTGCTCAGCTGAATAAATGAGATAAATGTAAGTCACAGATGGCATGGTGTCTGAGTGGTTAGCACTGTCGCCTCAGAGTGAGAAGGTCCTGGGTTTGAGCCCCGGGTTCGGCACAGGTGCCTTTCTCTGCGGAGTTTGCATGTTCTCCTCGTGTTTGCATGGGTTTCCTCCGGGTACTCCGGTTTCCTCCCACAGTCCAAAGACATGCACAGAAGGGATTAGGCTAATTGGCTACTATAAATTGCCTGTGAGGATGAATGGTTGTCTGTTTCTGTGTGTCGCCCTGCAGTGGATTGGCGTCCCGCCTCTCGCCCGATATCAGCTGGGATTGGCTCCAGCTTCACCCCTGAACACGAAAAGTCACTCTGGATAAAGGTGTCTGCCAAATGACAGTAATGTACTACGTAGGATTCAAGCACCTGAATGCCTTCCTGTACCCCTTCCTTTCCAAGCACATATACAAATGTTCGTTGGCTGTCAGGTCCCCATAGTGTACTTCCAAGCACAGTGGAATGTTGGTTTGTGAGCATAATTCGTTCTGGAGACGTGCTTGTAATCCAAATCACTCGTATATCAAAGCGGATTTCCCCACAAGACATAATGGAAACTCAGATAATTCATCTCACATCCCACAAATATTTATATAAAAATGATTAATACAAAATATAAAGCAAAAATACATAAAACAAAATAAACTGCATTTTAGCTTTGAAAAGAATCGTGGCTAGTGTAAGGGAGACGAGAGAGTGTCAGAAACAGGAATATCAAAGGCTACAACAAAAACATGGAAACTAGAGTACAAACAAGAGTCAAAACATGAGCAAGGTAAACACTAGAACGTGGCTTGGCAATAGCGCGGGGAAATGCAATCTAACGCTTCCCAAACTTAGCGTTCATGAGTCAGTCTATTTATAGTCTATATAAGTAGTCCTAATGCAGAACACCTGTAGTAACCCCCATTATGCATGAGCATGACGTGAGTCCTCCGGCATGCGCCGCTACTGGGAGTGCCCGAAATGGGTGTGCTGCACGGATGCCCCATGCAGGCAGATCCATGACCGACAGCAGGAAGCCTGTGTGTTACTTCCACTACAACTCACGGAATCACTGCAGTCTGTCGGTTCACTGGGATCCTTTTCTTTTCATGTGACTTTAACAAGGAAACTATCCAATGATCGCTGCTTTTGCATTGTCATTAAACAGATAAGTGAGCACACACACTAACAGTATATGCTAATGCAGAAGTTACAATTCTGCAGTGAGTGAGAGAGAGAGAAGTTGTTTTTGTTGGGTTTTTTTTTTTGCTCATCTTGCGAAACACTCGGAGACCAAGGTGGTTGCAATCCAAGGATCCATAGTACTTACATTCATACCCCCATGTATTTTAAAAAGTATGATCCTCCATTTTTCAAAATTTGGGTTCTCAACTTATGAGCCAGCACCAGCAAACCCTGATTTCTCTTATTTCTTCTTCCTTGTCTTCCTTTCTTCTTCTTAGTAATTCTTCTGGTGCTTCCTTCCAGATTCATGCTGCCACTTATAAAACCATACAACACGGAAGGCACTCTCTATAGGTTTGCCCATTCTGTGCTACTATAGCGGTGTAACATGGTGGCTCACTAGAGGCAGACCCGCTCCCTATGTGGATATAAAGTGCTTGATCTAAGCTGATAACATAATTTGTAGTTACAGGTAACTATACACTAATGAAAACATATTTATGAATTTAATATTATGGAATATACAGGTGCTTGCCAAGTTACAATGGCCCGACTTTTTGAAGTTACGATGACGATTGCAATGCACTAATAATTGTAAAATATTTGCAAAATATTTAAAATTTGCGGGCAGGCAATACTGGCAGGCCAGCATAATAGCGTATAACATATGCAGACGGTCGGATGATGCCTGGAAGTACGTGCAGAACACCCGGAAAAACGCTGACGACGCCCAGAAATACGCGGACGATGCCCAGATCACTCATCTCACATGATGCCTCACTTTCTCCCGCAACTCACGGAGTTACCTTGTGTATCAGTGTACTGTGCAGTGCATTACCGCGGGTTTTTTGTGTGCTTCAAGAGCTAATTTTAATTCAAAAGCATGTCTTCTACAGTAAAAGACTCCTGGGTAGGCTGGGCTAAGCTGGGCTAAGCTGGTCTGAGATACCCAAACTAGGTTAATTGGTTCAATTCAGTGCTTCGACATACGATATTTTCGACTTCTGATGGGTGTGGCGGAACGCATCTCCTTCGTAATTTGAGGACTACCTGTACTGTGTTTCTGCTAATACATACCCTCAAATTCCTACATCATATATCTTTAACTAAAATTACAGATAAGATTATAATCAAGTTTCATTTGTATCAACTACACACCAATAAATTCTTTACAATAACAATAAAGCACAATTATTATCCACTGTTTGGTTGTAACATGAGCTCTGTGAGTACAATACCCAAATACCATCTTTACAAATTGCCGGTCAGCATTCCAAAGTGCGCAATTACAGCCCAGGGGTCTTGACATTTTAAGAAGCATAGTCCAAGTGCATGAGCTAATAGGGTAAAGAAAGAAAATGTTAAATAATTTGCACAGACAAACTGTTAAGACATTAAACTGCTAAGACATTATCCCTAGTGTGACTGATTTGAACTCGTAAATCATATTTCTTTTCTAGTGTAGAAGCCACAGTTCTGATAAATATAATATCAGTAATATTTACTATTGCATAGGTTGGCTTGGGTTTAGATGGCATACCTACACTTACACTAGATTTACTGTATAAACCAATCTCTGCTTAGTGCCTTATATCCTAAGACAAAAAGAATGGTTCAGTTTCTGCAGACTGTGGTGTACCATAACTCATCTGCAGTCGGTGGTCTGATTTATTAGCACTCTTGTGTTATGGCTAAAGGGTGCTACAGATTCAATTCATGGGTTAAGGAATCATTTCTTCATAGAATCCTAGACGGGGGGAAAAACGGGGAACCCGTACAAAAGGGTTTATGTTATTAGCTTTGAAAAAAGGATTCTACATATTGCTATTTCTAATTTATATTTTCCTATAAAAACATATACATCGCACCTTTAACGGATCACCCTTAGCTCTTTTCCACCAAGAGGGAACAGGTTCCATTCTGGTTCATGCACCAATTTTTGAAAGTTTATGCATTTCAGCCAAAAAATACACTGGTTCAGAACCTGGAAAGTTCCAAAACCAGAACCAGGAACCAAAAGATAGCTGTTTTTTTTCCAGTGCTAACTATGATGATATCAATTCAATCATTTTGGAGAGGAAGCAGAGCCCAGCAAAGGAAAATACAATGGAAAAGGATAAATTAGACAAATAACTGCAGTGACCAAGAAAAATCTGACAGGCAATCAATGTGATCTGCCTTCTAGCTAGTAATGTTTACTTCTGTTGTGCATTGTGTAATGCTCTGTGTCGACGCATCACTGATTACATTGGTTCTGCTCAAAACCAGCGGAAACATGGGCTGGTCCATTAGCTGGCACCAATGTTTAAAGAATTCTGACTGAAACCATTTAAAGAACCTGCTCCCTGTTGGTGAAAAAATGGGTACCATAGGGACTCAATAAAGTGGTTTCTAAGAGTCGTCATTTTAGTTGTTGTCATTTTTGTGGGGGTTTTTTTTTTTCATTTTCTGATTTTTTCACTGCTGATGTCATTGTTATTGCTTACCCTGATTTCTTTGTTTGTTAGTTTGTTTGTTAGTTTGTGTGTGTGTGTGGGGGGGGGGGTACAGGTGGGTTAAAGTTCAAGCTCACCTATGGACTTGCAGTACTTATCTGTTAAGAAAGTTTTGGTCACAGAAAAGGGGAGTAATTTTGATGTTCAATACACAATGCTCTCAAAAAACAGACACCGTTCCTCCCACCATTCTGAAGCACAAACTCATACATGATCATGCATACAACTAAGCCTCCCTTAAACTTCTGGTAAACAAGAACAATTCCTTAATCCAACCAGGAATTGCCTTATTAATATGTAATATTGATGGATTACTGGATCTGTAGGTAGCTTTGTTTGTTTGCCAAGAATAATGCGATGAACTGACAAGCAGGTGTGTCTGTCAGCCTCAGATTTACTGAGGTATTTAATAAGATCCTTCACTTCACTAGATTGGACAGAGCAGAGTATCTCAGCCGGCATGAAGCTATATGCATATGCACTAAATGAGATGCACTCATGATCATCTATATTCTAGTATGCTTACATGCAAGTTTGTGTACAAAATAACTTTACTAGGTTGCTGAATATTACTTCAATAAACTATAAATTAAACATATTAGAAAGGAAGATAACAAAATTTTAATTCTGGGTTTGGCTCAGATTGCTTAACCAACATTTTCTATGTAGTGTCCTAGCATGAAGAAAGCTTGGCATAGTAATGTATATTCTTAGGTGCCAAGCCTATATTTCTCATAAACAAAGACAGATACATAAGTCTCCATAGGAAGATTGGAAGGTAATGACACAGAGAGAGACACAGAGAGAGAGAGAGAGAGAGAGAGAGAGAGAGACAGACAGACAGACAGACAGACAGACAGACAGACAGACAGACAGAGAGGTCGGCTGGGATCACCAGCACTAGTCCAGTTTAGATCAGAATTTAAGTCCTTATACTGCTCCTCCAGGGAACACTAAATTCATCTGTCCTGCACGCTCCATAGCTGCCAGTCCGACCCTCTCATTGATTAGCAGCTCTCGGGAAAATGGAAAGGGACAGCGTCCAGGCAGAGCCTTTGTCTCTATTGTTGAAACATGCTGCTGCTCAAAGCTACTTTCTGCAATTAAAAGTCCCAGTACATCAGGGTTAGTTAAGCTTGCACTCACAGCCGACAGAAATGGTGTAGATTCAGCATCATTGCAAATAGGAACAGTCTGAATGTGTTTTCAACAGTCATTAATGTTTCCTTTGATTGTACCAAACAGTAGATCTGTATATTTATAGAAATGCCACATTCTCACTGCCACATCATCAACTTATTCCTTATGGTTCACATAACTATTATGTACCCCTGATATGACTGCCTGTCAGAAACTACTGTATATAACTCGGCTGATAAGATGTAACAGTTGCAGTTATTGCATTTAGGGCATGGGCTAAACAAAGTTAAATTGCTGGGTTCAAACCAAAAGATCAGTCCGTCATTGGCCAGTAGTGCCTTTGATTAAGTCTGTCCACCAACACCGCTGAGCTGGATCAGGAAGGGCCAGGGTTTCGGGGAATATGATCTCCCTGTAGCAGTGTTCAATGCCCGCAATGAAAATGAACATGACATTAAATCCAGAGGAACAAGTGCATTTTTATTCATATCTATAGCAGCTTATTTGATTGAACAAATTCTTTGGTGTTCAGAAGCTGCGTTAGGTTTGGACATGCTAGGCTATGTAATCTATTGTGCGCTCGCCATTAGAGGGGATTAGTTGTGTTGGAAATTACAACACTAAACAAACCTTGTGAAGTCTCTGGACATATGAAGTACAGCTGACCTTCCTAAAGACATATCATATAGAGGCTCACCTCTAACCCTTCTTAAGGGTGAGATCACTGAAAGCAGAGACCTAGTTGAATATTGGTGTGAAAGCTTTTTTCCACATTCCTGCATTTTGAAGGACAAGCTTAAAGAGACCAACACCTGTACTTATAGTGAGATTATTATTCAGAAAGGGCAAGCATATTAACTGAATAGGGTGGCTAATATGAAAGGGAATTTGAATCTTGATGGATGGAGAGATTTTCTTCTTGAATTAAAGTAAGTTTATGCGTTTTAAAGAGCGGTGCTGCCCCCTATCAGGTCTGGTGATTACTGCAGTTAAACTGCTCAAACAGAGGCTAATGCAGTCAACTGTATCACGTGGCTCTGTTCCATGTAAATTCACTGAGCAGCCATAATCTATTTGGAAGATACCAATGCAGATAGCAAGGCACATCACACAGATTGCAGATCACAGCTGCAGGGGTGATAAACATGTACCATTTCTTTTAGCGCACAGGCAAAATGTGCTCGAGTTGAAGCCAGGTAAGGCACAAATGTGAATTGATCTATGCAATCACGTTGATGAACGAGGGGAGCCAAAGCCTCATTTTACAATGCCAAGTGCTGCCGCCATGCTGCAGCCCCTCTTATTGAGTGTTCAAGCAAAAACAGAAAGGGTTAGCCCAATCAATATTTTATGCAATGGGTGCTGAGCAAGGAAGGATAGTTTCCCCCAGCTATACTAAAATAAAAAGTCTTTTTAAAATCAGTATATCTGTTCATTCCTGTTCATGGACTCCAAACAGGTCTGGGAAGGGTATTTTTTTTAAGTGCATGTCAAAATGTACTAATCAAATATCACAGTCATTAACATGTTATTTTTTTCTATTCATGATGTTTGACATATAACACACAGTAGTATTCTTTAAATCATCTGAACATAATTCTAGTGGCCACAATATAGTAAGAATTGAATTTAGTATTAAGAATATGAAGCATCTTAAGGAATCCGTTACATTTCTGTAATCTCACTGTTATTCAATCTTCAGGACAAAGGTGAATCCAGAACTGATCCTGGGGACACTGGGACTGAGGCTGAAATTAACCCCTTGTGGGATGCCAGTCCATTGCAGAGCAGAATGTTCACTCACTTATACACCCAACACACCCACACCCAGACACACACACACACACATGCCCCTAGGGGCAAATACCACCAATTCACCTTTTTAGGTGGTGGGAGGAAACAAGAGTACCTAAAGGAAATGTACGCAGAGACAAAGAAACGTATAACTAGTCTCAACTAGTCTCAAATCTAAAACACCACCAGATTACAGAGCATTAAACAGCTTTATGGACTGCACCACATGCCACTGGTTTGAAAATGATTTAAAAATTCATTTAAAATACTCTATCTTGAACCACTATCCACTGTGCTGGCTTATATGCCATTCAATATGTCCTTATACTCTACCATGAATAGCAAATGAGAGCTTCTTTTAAGAAGCACAATAAAAGCAAAAGGTTGTAGAACATGCAGTGCATCACAGGACCGCATTTACCATTTTTCTAACATTGTGTTAGCACCATGAACAGGCATGGATTCAGCCCATCATCTTTGTAGAAAGAGCAGACAGAATGTCTCAGTATCCTTGTTTGCCAATGTGAGTAAATTGGAGCCTTTCGTGTTGTTTGTCTCTCTTCTCCCTAGGTGAATGTCATTACACTAAAGCCTTTAGAGTGGATCAATTGTAGCACATGATATGCATCAAGTGGATAATTCGGCTTCACAGCCTCGCATCGACTTTTCTGGCGATTGGACAAAAACGTCAGGAAGAAAGTTGGCAAAACCTTTATATTAGTTATTTTAGCAGAATCAGCTAAATAGGTTACATATCAGATTGTGCGAGCGTAACTTGGTGACAACCATTATTCTTGTTACCTGGCAAACTGAGAGAAGCAGGGGGAGGGGGAGAGGGAGGGGGTTGGCAGGGAGAAGAAGCGAATGCAGGCCACTCTCTTCCTCGTCTACATTTGTGGCAATTTGGGAAAAAAATTGGGAAAGGAAGAGAGGTAATCTTATTACAGGGAAAAGCAGGCCAATAAAGAACCAGAACTGAGACATACACAGGCTGTATTACAGTGCTAGATATAGCTTGCTAAAAGGGTTGGTAAAGAAATGATCTGTAATATAGAGGACACACTAATCACAACTAAGCTTTAAGAGAAAATGAACAGGGGAAGAAAAAAGAGAGGGAAAGAAAGAGACATCTGGGTATGGGATACATATATCTTAACTAAAGAAAAGCAATGCAATAGTGGTATTAGTTCACTAGACATTGGAACAAAGAGGTTTTAAACACTATATTGTCACTTGGCTCACTGCTTTTCTTCATCCAGTCCTTCTCCATCCTTAAATCAAAGAATGCTGTGCACCTACTGTTTCCAGGCTTTAAGACAGCCCTGTGTGGACCTCAGTCTTTAACAATGAAGTGAAACCCAGCTTTAAAAAAAAAAACCCTGTCATAACCACACAAGCAATTTCATTGCAACAGGTTCCATAATAGCAAATATCTACTGTAATTAGATATGTTTCAAGGGTACTGTGCTGACTTCTAGCTAGTTTTGGTCTTTGATTGAATATTTATAGTTGCATGAATCAACTGGCATATTAGGTTGTTGAGATACAGGGGCCATGCTTTTGAGAACCAAGTGTTTCACGGTGCCTTGTTTATTTATTTTTATTGGCCTTTTTGTGATTGGTGCATGCTCGGAAATAAGAATTTTCTTTACGTATATTACCCGATGATGTCGGAGCTTAAGCTTTAGTGTACTGAGTGGAACTGCTTAGCCCACTTTTATTAAAGCACTCGAGACTATTAACATAGTGTCATCACTAAAGCAGCTCCTGTTTAGGTTCATCTTCATAAACAGAAATTCAATGTCACAGCAATTAGTTGAATACTGCTGTCAGTCCCAGAGCAGGGAGCCAAAAGTGATTGCTTACACACATAACAAACATTAATCACACACGTCCTCATCGGCTCACTCTGGAGGAAAGGAGGAAAACAGAAAGAGGGAGAGTGCCAGAGACCCAGAGACTTTGAACTTTTAAAAGCCCTTTCTTTTAGCATGGTTCAGAAGAAAGGGGTATTCAAATGGTGCACATTGTGTAAAGCATTTCACAATAAAAGAAAAGTGGCACTGAGCAGGAGAGAAAATGGAGAGAGAAAGTGTGCGGGGGTGAGAGCGAAGGAAAAGAAGGACAGGTTGAGGAAATAGTGAGAAAGTAAGAAGGTGGGGGAGAGTGCTTTATGCAATGCTAATATCGCGCCTTCATACTGCAAGTGAGCTGAAGTAGTAGGTAAGAGGCACTCTTGAAGATCCCTGCAGTAAACTACGATAGGCATGTTAAACACAAGCCTCCGCTAATGTTTCACACATCATTGCCGCTTAGAAAACAAGGTCTGAGTGTGCACCAACACAGGCCATGAACAATTACTCACAGCACATCATCAACCACACATTTTTAAATGTGACAACAGGAGAGTTTAATCACACATAGATTGTGTGAACCAAAACTGCAGGGAGGCAGCATGATGTGTGTCCTGGAACAAATTGATCACAAATACAAACCGTTTGGTGGAATGTTAGAAGGCCTCAATACACCAAGATATCGAACAAATCAAGCCAAGAACAAATGCTGAGAGTTAGGTAGTACAAGTTTAGAAAACAAATCACACCAGCGATGCAGCATTGAGCAGGGATTTTCAGCCCTGTCTGTAATCGACTTTCATGGCAAACGTGATGCTTGATTAAAGGTGGTTTTGTCACACGCCTGTGTGCTGACCCTGATGTAGCCGATCAATACACCGGTGTGGGATTCATCTGCAGTTTCACTACTGCCTTCACTCACTGATGAGTATGCCATCTCTGAAGACACACAATAACAATGCATTACAAATCAAAGCACCTTTTTGATAGATTAAGAATGGCATCACCATTTTTCTACCTGCAACCCGAATAATCTTTACGCACCTACACCAGAACAAACCATTAGATGTAAGTATCAAGTAAAAAAATTGTTTTGACAATTTCAATTTAACACCCCAGGTTTATATTCTTTCACCTAAACATAAACAGACTTTAAAAATATTAACAAGGAACATGGTCTAATAGTAAATATTGATGAAGGTTTATGTAAGGAGACTTTAACATTTTCGGAAAGTCTGCACTTTTTTTTTTTTTTTAGGTTTTCTGCCATAAGAAATCTTCAGGACAGAGGACTTTCTACAACTTTAAATAACTAAAAGCCACAAAGATGGGTTGTTTAATAAATGAAAACTTGTAATTGTCAACAAATTGAGGAAAAAAAACACTTCAGGATGTGCTGAAAATAATCAACTCTATGGTCTGTAATTTGCTGTACATTTGTTCTAATTTGTTATTTACAGTATTAAACAAACACATGTTGGAATTTTTCATCCGTCTACAATGGCACAGTTTAAAGGCCGTCACAGCACTGTGTATTGGACATTATACTAACACTAGATAAATACTGATGCATTATACTTATTAAATGTCAGGAAAGGTACTAGCAAAGCAGGACCCATTTCTAGAGCTTATTGCAGAACAGAATACCAAGCTTGATTAAAAGGTGGTCCGTGCGTTCAGAACAGTGTCAATGCACAAGCAATGACTGGAACAATGCCAAAACACCACCACAGCTGTGCCAGTGAAATACCAGAGTGCTCGAAAAGCAGTGCCAGTGAAATGCCAGAGCAAAAGTATGACTGGCCTTAGAGCAGCCATGTCCCGCCTCACTGCTCTTGGGTGTACTTTTCATTATTACATAGCTCCTACCAAGAAATGACAGGCCCTCAATCATGCCTCAGCAAACTGCACATGGCTGCCCTTTTCCCTCCCTTTTTCACTGTGGTAGCTCACTAAAGAACCGACAGTTAATTAAGGTAAATCTGTAGTTTGAAAAGTAAAACGTGACAAAAAGAAATTTGTAGAAAGGAAAATATGGCTGTGCATCTGTGAATGGGACACACATACACACACATACACAGCATGCCAATGTGCATGTGCATATTCATGTTTAGGGCCAAGAATGCACCGCACCTACATGAATCTTGCTGGTAAGGTGGAGATAATTAGTCTGGTGTATGATTTGGAACAGTGTATAGGAAAGAGGGTAAAGAAGAACCAAATGTCTGTATCTTGAACTTTCTAGGTTTAGCTCCTAGAGTCCAATGTGACAAACCTAACTCTCTCCTCTAAGGACCATCCAAACAGGAAAGGCAAACAAAAGCCAAGTGAAAACATCTTCATTTGAACACCCAAGCATGATCCTGCCTTCTCCAATGACTTTCTAAAATATCATTAAAGAAATTAAGAAAATGTAAAGAAATTGAGGTAGAAAAGCTAGGGCAATGTAAAATTGGTGGTCAGTGCCACACCCATAAAAATTGCTCATCTACCTCATTATGTATCTCTCACATAAACAGCATACTAGATTATTATTATTATTATTAAGCCTGTCATACAGGTTTTCAAAAAGTCTACAATATTTATTATTTTGTCTTTTTTAATTTCATTATTTGCTGGATTTTAGGTTAGGAATATAACCTGATGGAATATGCTGTTATGGGTGCTGTGATCATTTAAACAATGCGTTACTCTTTAATTTTGGGTTACAGTGGACTTTGTTGAACTTATCAACAGAATGGTGAGATAATAGCTTAGCTCAGTCACTTTCTACAATGTCCCTGTTGTAAGAATCTAGAAACCAGTGCACACAAAACTAAAGGGTTTGGGGACTAATTAATATTCCTCTTAAGGAAACAGGTAACAGAAATGAAAACAATAGAATTTTCACACAATGTACTCTATATAATTAAAATTCTTTATATATGATTAATACTAATGTAAAATTTCAATAAATAGCATAATTTAAAAAAAAAAGAGTTGTTATTAATTTTAAATGTAGTAATTACAGTTGTAATTGTTGACATACTGTCAAGCCAAAGCTAATTATTTTCCAAAAACAACACATCCTGAAGTGTTGTATTCCTCTTAAACTACAGCAGTTTGCAAATTATTACAATTTTTTGTTGATTAAAGAATGAAGTTCCGAGTACTTTCAATAGACTTACAGGTCAATTGTATGCTGAAGTTAAAAGTTAAAGCTAATAAGACAAAGAAAAGGTTGCTTTTCATGTTACAAAGAAAGAGCAAATCCTGAATCCTGATGGTTGCGATATTCCAAAACCAACCTGGAACAATCTGCAGCATTCCAGTGACATCCTAGGATATAGATCTTAAGTTGTTGGGGGGTTTTTTCATCACCTTTATAGCCATGCAATTGCCATTGCTTGTGCTATAATATTCTTTTTAACATATCAATTAGTTTTAAATATTGAAGTTAATTGTTTCATTTTATGTGACTCAACCCATATTATTTTTCTGGAGTCCCCATTTAAAATGACTTCACCCTACTTTCTGATACATGCTTTAGGATATTTAAGGCAAGAAATATATTCATGTCATTTTTTTCCTTTTGTAGATGTTATTACAGTTCAGCAATACCAAACTTTAGGATATGCCTTAAAAAAATTATTCCTGTTATGATAGCGGTCGTTCCTCCCACACTTACATACAATACAGACAAATTGCACAAAGCTGAGAGAAAGGAGGAAAGCAAGAGAAAGAAAAGGGTTTATGTGGATATCATAATACCGATTTGCACACAAATGAATCAGGCATTAAGAATGGTTAATGCTGCAGCAGAAAGCTAGCTGCAAACATTCGAATGTATATGTCTGCAGCATTCCTATGAAACAATTTTACCATTTCCAAATGATTTCTTACAATCTTAAGTAGTGTGACTTTGAAAGCAAATGCAGTGCTCCTGTTGAGAAAGTGCAGATTTCCACAGCATGAGTGCCTCTGCTTGTCATCTCCTCTGGAGGAGCTCAACAATGCTCCAGCCTTACTGACAACAGTGTTCCCACACTGTGAACCAATCCCCCTCACTGTGCAAATGAAGAAAGTATCTCTGTAAATCAGGGACTGGGAGGGGAAATAAGGCACTGTTAATTTTGTTGGGAAAAATAGACACGATATTAAAAGGGATCAATGGCTAAAATGAGGCATTTTTAAAAGCTTCTGGAGTGACAAGGTGGTTATTTTTTAATAAGGTGTCACCATGAATTAATATGCTGAGGCCACAGGTTAATATTTTCAGGACACAAACTAAGCAGCTTGTGGCCATGATTTATGATGTGGTCAAGAGATATCAAAGTCATGGCCACAAATTTTGTTACTTATGCCAGCAAATTAACATGCTGCAGGAACATCATACTTAATACATGGCCTCCAGTTAATTATGTGACAGGAATTGGACATAGCTATTTCAAGTAAGGTGTAACGTTATCAGCTTAGAAAGTGTACAATACTACCTGAACATTTAAACTGAAAAATTCAAAACTTTAATACTTAAAAAGTGATCGAGGAAATTACTCAGGTAAGAATGAATACAGCTGGTGGAAAAACTACTACAAAGTGGTTTACAGACTAAACTTGTATGTGGTTACAATTTGCACAGCTAATGCAAACATTTTCTATATCTGAGGAATGTTTTTTTTTTGTTTTTTTTTTTAACAATTACAGTAGGTCAACAAAGTGTTATAATGAAGTGAATACCATCTCAATTATTAACAGTGCATAAAGACAGGCAAGAGTCGCTGGCTAGCTAACTTAACCAAATGCTTTTGGGGTGTTTAGCTCACATAATTTGCAGTTCATACAACTGTTTAGGTGAATAAAGAGCTTTGCTTTAAGCATTTATAACTACAGACACCTGTTCAATTAGGCCAGGCATGTTCATATATCGCCACTGTCTCAGTGATTGGGCCTGAAAATGGAATTATTTAAAACGTGTATACGGTCTCATGATTTGCTTGTAGTCATTTTTTCCTGGGGAAAGTTAGCCCGTGGAGAGCGTATGTCTGACAAAAGTGATCAGTGCATGCCAAGTACATGTGACAGTTTCGGGTGCCCAGAGTACAGGCCGTTCTTATGACGCATGTGACTATCACTCTTGATTAGATTACCATGTGATGCAAGCCAGGAGTGCCTGTCAGGTATTCAGCCCTCGTAGCCCACGCATGGTGGGCTCTCTGGATTTTACTGCCTGCAGCATCTGCACGGCACACTCTCTGGATTTTCCCCACGCACCGCATGTTCCCCATCCTTAACTGCTCAGATTCCATCACCTGCCTATAGAGGTCCAACACCAACACTCTCAGTCGTTGCGGTGGTATGGTGACAGCCATCTTCTTCCCTTCTACAATGATACATGCTACATGATCTTCCCAATATATATTCCCAGAGCCTTGCCATTTGTGTCAGGTGCAGCTCAAATGTGACACACAAACTGGTAGAAAATGAGATGTATTTATGTCTTGCAGGCCACACAAATAGCAAGTCTTGGGTACTTGTGTAGTACTTCTGAGGCATGTCACTTGCTTCAAGTGTATATAAGGAGTACAGGTCCCGTTGGTACTGTATGCATTCTTGATTTTTTGCAAGATCCATAGAATTTGTATGTGCAGGGCAAAAAATCTCCACAGCCAGTGTGCAACCTTTTATGTTGCTGAACATACAAAAGTAACCCACAAGTCTCACACATGGTTTTGAGTCATTTTTCCCTGTAGACTGCTCGTAGTAGCACGTATGGCCAGTTGTGAGCTAGGCTTTAGGTTCCTGTCACCACAATTTTCCAATTCAATTAATTCAACTGTCACAATAGTTGCTTAACTTAATATTCAAAATATTAATTCATGGACAAAATTTTAACCACAACTTCACCTTAGTGGCTCCATGGTTAATTGGACCATGTTGAAACTTTTTTCAAATAAAAGCTGTGTGTTCTTGCACTCTTAAATATCTCTGCAGCATTAACCAGGGGCAAAGCTGTTGTTTTTCTGATTACTTCATTTGTATGTGACCCAGCTAAATCTAACCACATCCCTCAACCTGTTTGAATTTGTACAGAATTCCCATAAGATCATGTTGCAAATTTCATCAAAGATAACCAAGAGAGTTTTGCAAAACTGCTAAATATTTTGACCCATTTTAGAATGCAAGGGAGCATGGGGCACCTGCGTTGGGCACTGATACCTGTTTGAGTTTGTTTTTCTGAAGTTCTGCCTTGCCTTTAAAAAAAAAAAAACTCCACTGGCCCTGTTAGACTGCTGCCTTCCAAAAAACATTACAGAAAAAGCAGTACATGGTATAGAAAAGAAAACTCTAGTTATGTCTATTTTGTTTTCTTATTACCCACTGCCTCTAACTCTAGAAAAAATGACAAATTGTAGAAATATGGATCATACTGTGCACAATTTATTGGACTAACATCATGAACTGTAATGTCAAAAATGAGTGTTTACTATGCATAAGCCTATGGGGAAAACAGACAAGCTGAATATCTGAACTGTTATGTTCTATTAAATGAACGTTCTGGCTATTAAAGGTACCCAAAGGCCCAGTGTATGCAGTGATAGCAAAGTAATTTCAAGTTGCCTTACTCCATACCTCCAACTTCAGTTACAAATATTCCTTCAAATCCTGAACATTGGGCATTTTTCCATCCTAAAAGGATGTCTTTATGCTTGTGATAATGTTATTTACCCATTGGTTAAGTTATCCATTTATGTGTGTGATTGAAATTTACAAGAGCAATTTCTGAGGTGGACACAAAAGATGCAGTGGATTGGTGACCCGCCCAGGGTGTTCCCCGCCTCTCGCCCAAAGTCAGCTGGGATTGGCACCAGCTTCCCCCCATGACCCTGAACAGGATTAAGCAGCAGAAGACAAATAGGAAATCCTTATTAGGGTTATATGTTGGCTACTACTGTAGATAAGGATTAGTATGATCAAATGTTTTAAAAACATTATTATGTCATATGTGTTACTGGACTAATCTCAGAATCTTCTTCAGTAGTTTTAAAAGAATATAAAGCTCAAAATAACTACAGGTCTAAGGGCTGAAGCAATACTTAAAAAAAAAACAAAAAAAACAACAAAAAAAAACAAAAACAACTAAATAATAAAAAAAAAGTTTTGATAATTCTGGAACTTTGTTGACTTACTTGGTATTTTGGTACACTGAAGAACAATCGAATATCCCATTTCCTTTTCTCTGCTATTTTGTCTGGGCCAGACTGGGTCAAGTTGAAATCCACAACTGATGACCAAGTCTTCCTCAGAGGGCGCTTTTAAACAGGAAGCTCCGCCTCAAATCCAAAGCATGCATCGGATTGGCTGATGAGGACAGGCACTTGGTCTCAAGCACATCAATGATGGGTCCAAGACAGCACCTGTGCGCCAATAACAGCGAGAGAAAACAAAATTAACCTTTTGACAGTCAGTACAAAATCGATAAGTTCCATCTGGTTTAGGTACCAGCAAAGGGCGAACTCCAGGGACTCTTACTTGGATTAACAAAACCATGTTGTAATAAATACTCTACTTCTTGTTGCATGATAACTCTTTTTGCAGCATTTACATGATATGGGTGTTGTTTACATGGATTGCTAACAGTAACTTTAATATCATGCTGGAGCACAGAAGTCTGAGTAGGAATTTTGCCAAAAATCTCAGGAAAATCATAAATAAGCTTGCTAAGGTCCTCTCGTTGACCATGTTCTAAATGGAGAAGTCTAAAATGTAATTCAGCTAGAATTTCTGAATTGGAAAGCCTATCACTATTGGAACACTGACATGTATCTGCAGCATGTAACACTGACAAAACACACACACACACACACACAATTTACCTGAGAAGTAACAGAGTGAACATTTGTATGAGGCTAGATCACCGTCTTAAAACACAAGCACAAAAACACTATACAGTCATCTTGTTTTACTTAATCTACTGAGTGGAAGAAGTAAATAAACTTGTTTTACACATCAGTTCTTTTTGTGAAGTGAAGATCTGCAGACTAGTCTATCCTCGACACTTACTGAAGGTCACAGAAGGTCAGCTAACACTAAGCTACAACAACTCATACTGGCCAGTCTAATGTTTGCGGAGGACCAGGTAAGCAAGCAGTGGGCCAAACCACTGTGTGGTGTGGGGGGACTTGAAAAACACAATTATAATTTGCACACATTTTCAGTACATATTATTAATAATATTAACATTATATAGTTAGGCCATGTCCTCCTGTACTCTTTAATTCATGCGTTGTGCAATATTCATTCACCCATTCTGGTTCCCTCTCTAAAAAGCACTTATGTTTTTTTTAAAAAACAGCCTTCAAAGCAAAACACATTAGGTGGATTAGTGAAGGAAAAACACCTCACAATTAGCAAAAGAAAACTGTGTGTGTTTCATTTCAAAGAAAATATATTTTTCATAGTCTGACAATTTTCAAGGCTGTGGCTCTTTCGTTCAATAGGAGCATAAACTGTTTTTGGGGAGTAAAAAACTTTTGAGTATCCATGTGGGACCATCTACAGCAGCAGATGGCGAGTCACAATTGCAAAAGCTCTAAACAGAAGTAGCGCATCTGAATAAATCAGGCAGGTCCAGAGGGCAAGAGCAACCACAGCATAAGAAGTGTGTCAGGATCTGGTACTGCGATGACATTAGGAAGCAGGAGTGCACACAGAGCTTGAAAGAGAAAGAACAGGTTAGATATCCTCTTATCCTACAGTCTCTATTCTGTCTACAAGTCTATTATGATGTATGGCATCAGAAGTATAACTGAGATTGAGCAACATAATCAAGGAGACACAACCCTGACTGCAGGCCTAAATCCTGACTGAGATTTCATGTATTTGTTCCTATGAAGGTATAGCCTCGGTGCTACCTTTTCTAGGATCTTGGAGATAAATGGGAAGTTTGGTATGGAATGCTATCATTTTTAAAAGAGGTTTGACTGTGTCCAGTAGCATTCATTTAGGAAAAGGTATAGGTATAAGATGTAGTCATTTTTGGATATAAATTTGCCTAATTATTTTGAACCAATCAAAGTCAAAAATACCAAAGTCAAGAAATCTGGAAAATTTTCTAGAAAGTGCATATTTTAAAGGAAATGATCCCTACTGTATTTCATAAAGACATGGATGCTTTAATAATCCTTTTAGACCAAACAAGAACCGATGGCTGATGATGACTGATGATGATTTCTATCTTCCCTTACATTAACACCAGAAGATAAATAGCAAAGGAAATTATTAGATTAGAGTTTCACCAGCCACCATTTCCTTGCTCACCTTAGAATTTTGCCTGACATATAATGAGTTGATTATTACAGTGCTGTTGCAGATAAGGGACCACCCTGATATTGGCAGGATTAAACATTGAGGCACTGTACAGGTTCCTGACTCGGGATACAGTAATATGAGATAAAACTGGTCTTAATTACTTGTAGCCTGAAATACTGAGTAGCTAAAGTTCTCGTCCTATACCTGTTGAGACACAGACAGATGGGAGCTGCTTGAGGGACTGGCTCCAATATTCAGAGGTTCAGACATACACAGTGGAAACTGTATACACCGTGTTCAAGCTCACACACATTGCTTGTGGGAGTTGTGTTCATTTGTGCTGTTCAGGGTAGAGGGGTGTAACTAGCCGAGGTGGCCTGTAATTGCATTTCCTATCATTTGTTGTCCTCTTGACTCTGGTTCACCATCAAGTTAATATATGTGGCCCTTCCCTCTTGGCGGAAAATGGATTTGCACTGCATTAGTTGATGAGAAGAGTAAATTACATTAGGGTCCACAATGTGATCTTCCTCCTTCAGGTGTTAGAACACCCTTAACCCAGGGTGCTTCTGTTTCAGTTCTTTTTATATGCAGGATGTTCCTGATATAAAAAAAAACTAAAAATATATGTAAATGAAGACCCTAGGATATAATTGTACAGCTTTCTCCTCTAGAGAGGCAGCAGTATAAGGTCTGACAAATAATTGCCTTTAACGTGAAATCCACAGTGAGTCTCTATAAAAGGCTACTTTCATCCCAACATTCAGCACATCCTAAATAACAGTGTGGTGCCAGAGATTTTGCAGCAGACAGACTGTGTGATTTTAGCTTTAAGAGCCATGAAAGGCAATTAGTGTCTGCCTATCAGCTTCCAGGCCAGGAAGCCCACTCAAAGGAAGTGAGAGAGAAATGCAAGCAGAGAACATTTCAGCCCACACAACTAACACACATCAATTTATGATTCCTGGATACTACTAAGGTAAAAATATTAAAACAGTCATTAATAATATTAAAAAGTGACATGTCGCTGTTTCCCAAGTGAATGTGAACATACAAAAGACTATTAGGATTTTTTTTTTTTTAACTTGTTTTATAACCCGAATTTCAGAAAAGTTGGGACGTTCTTTAAATTTGAATAAAATGAAAACTAAAAGACTTTCAAAATCACATGTGAATTTTATTCACAACAGAAAATAGGTAATGTAACAAATGTTTAAACTGAGAAATTTTACAATATTATGCACAAAATGAGCTCATTTCAAATTTGATGCTTGCTACAGATCTCAAAATAGTTTGGACAGGGGCATGTTTACCATGGTGTAGCATTTCTTCTTCTTTCAAAACAGTTTGAAGATGTTCGGGGCGTCGAGGTTATGAGTTTCAGGAATTTTGGTGTTGGAATTTGGTTCCATTCTTGCCTGATATAGGTTTCCAGCTGCTGTAGAACTCATGGTCATCTTTGATGTCTTTTTCGCTTAATGATGCACCAAATGTTCTCTATAGGTGAAAGATCTGGACTGCAGGCAGCCAATTCAGCACCCGGA
>JAQLOM010000012.1:8690263-8712925 GCA_030068315.1 Chrysichthys thysi | reverse complement strand
AGTTCATACCTTATCAATGGGGTTGGGACATCAGTTGTGTTGTGCAGAAGTCAGGTTACTACACAGCCGACGGCCCTGGCCTGTACTGTATATGATACTAAGCAAATCTGATACAGTTATGCTTGTAAGAATATACTACTCCGCTGCAGAAAATGGATTCATGAAACATGATTAGTCCCAGAAACATTTCATGAAATATTTTACAAGGTTCTTTAAAACCCCTAAACTCCTGGAATTTCTTAGTTGGTTCAAATGAACACTCCTCATGCTCATAACTACATATACTGTATTTCATGTTACGTTCTCTGCATCTCCTGAATAATTTATAGTAATTACTGATTAAAATGCTTTAAGATTAATAATAAAATTATATTTGAATGTTTTATAACAGGTGATGTATTGGAAACTGTTATAGCAAATTGTATAGCTATTACATGACCATTTTATTTCTTTCAACTGTATCCAGAAGGGAGCACAATGTTACAAGAAAGTTGATCTGGGATCTGTTGTAAATAAATAGTCATATTAATTTGCATATTATAGGTAAAATTGAGCCAAAATCAGCACATTAGCAGTGAGAGGTTTTATACAAACCACCACCGCTTCTAGCTGCTTTACATCCAATAACTTATATTCCAAATAGTGCACTCTCTGTTAGAGAGGGTATTCAGAGGAATAAAAATGGGTAGAATGTTAATAATTTGTGCATTTCACTGCTGGGCTAGACATGGATGTCAGCTAACCTTTTATCATTGCCTTTAATCTGCAGAGGTGGCAAAAAGAGCTATAGCATCTAAAATTACAACTCTTTCTCTCATGCAATGACATTTGGCTCGCCCACAGTTGCAGATGAGCACAAGTGATGTTAGAAGGGTTTAAATTAGACGAAGGACGTGAATACGAAGTCATCATTATCAATGGCCCAAGGACTGTGCAAAATGTCTGAGTAAAACTGGCTCTTGCATATTGGCAACTTAAAAATAGAACTGTGACTAATATTATATTACATTTCATTACATTTACTTTATTCGTCTTTATTCGTCTTCTTCCGCTTAATCCTGTTTAGGGTCGCAAGTTATTTTCCATAAATGCATGTAATATAGTTGAAAAGGTTTTTATTTTGGTGGTATAAGAAATCCTCATAGAAATATAAAATAGATCCTTTGAAAATTCTAGCTGTATACAATTTGCGTCATTTCTTTAGAGAGTTGTGATGGCATGTGCCTGGTGAATAGTAACATGTTCGCTACTATTTTCCATTTACAGTTGGTACAAACTTCTATCTTTAGCTTCATTGCTGCTTTCAGTAATGAGCTTTTGTTGAGGAATATAATTCAATATAATTATTTAAATTAATGAAGACAATATCAAATTCTATCATTTTTCCTTACATAGAGCAAAATGTTCTTGGTAGAGCACTCACACTTTAAATCTCCGGTTTTCTCATTGAAATGCACAGCCTGAAGGTACTACGATGGAGTGCTAGGAGCCTTGGAACAGACTAAGGTTAAGTGTCTTGCTCAAGGGCCTGCAATCCTGAAAACCTCTATGTCAAAAGGGCACTATCCCACAAATCCCAGCAAGGATGAAAAGTCTGCAATTCTCCAGTTGCTAGAGAGCATCGCTAAGCACTGAGGTAGCTATACATCACTTCTGTCAAGGCAGCGTTTTCCCCTAATCACTCTCACAACCATAACCACAGTTTTCAAATTAAGGCATATTAAGCATAGAGGCACTCAGTAGGTCAAAATCTATAACATTTTTCACAAGGCTGGCAGAAAAAAAGCACTACAATGTCATTATGTGAGTATTCGTTCTCTTTGTTCTATTTCAGACTTTCAAATGTTCATGTAAGATTCAAGCAGAGAATGGGTAACCTACTTTGTAAAACAGATTTGTTCACTGTTATCTGTTTTGATAAGCAGTGCAGAACATCTTCAGCCCCTGATCATGGCTCTCATTATTGATCAAAGCTTTGTCAAATGTCGCTTGTGCCTCAAGGATTAGAGAAAACAAATATAATTTCCAGAGAACCTTTTCATGTTTTATTTAAACTGTACTTAGTGGCATGGCAACTTTACTGGCCTAGTTATTTCCTTTTGTACATGTGCTTGAAAACTGTATGGTTCAAAATACAGAGGTTTCAAATCTCAGTGGAGTGATGTTTCCATGTTCTCCCACAATATAAGACACACTTGTCAAATGTCTCGAGGAAAGCACTGAAGAGTGTTTGACAAGGTTGTACCGCTTTAAACAATGCTGTTTCCTACCCGCCTGTCAAATTGACTGCTTACTTTAGAACTCCCCAAAAAAACGAAAAAAGATAAATGTTGCATTCTTGAAAACATATCCTTCTTGTCAGGTGTTGAGATAAAATATGCCTCACTTTTTCTCCTCTTGTTCTGTGGAGACGTTGACTTCCCATCACAATTAGCACTCCAAGGTTCTTTCACTCTGTCTCAAGACTAGATAGCAAGGGCACACTCTAATTTTCTCTTTGTCTTAAAGCTAAGGTTGAGTGACAGATTGTGTCCCTGTACGCCAGCCACAGAGGTTTCTCATGCAAACGGCAGAGCCAGAACAGCTGCCAATGGTTCCCGCAGTAGGAGTCATGAAGTCTGCATTCATGGTGCTGAAAACAAAGGAGTAAAGTTGGAACACAGAGAAAAACCTAATGCATTAAAGCACATCATGACACAAGAGACAATACCAAGAAATATGACTTGAAAATCTTCAAGGATTATGAAATGCACCCCATAGTTTACAAGTACAAAGCCTAAAATATTCTGCTTTGCCATGTATTAATAATGAAAATCGGTTATACTGGGAATACGCTACTGAAGTTCTGCAATTAAATAAGCTACATCATACCACAGCAATGCTGAATTCTCAAATCTGATTGTTCAGAAGGTGTTAAGTTATTTTCTCTAACAGCAGCTCAGTAACTTTAATCACTGGATTTTATTAATGTACTCATTCGATACGTCTTTTTTTCTATTGGATCATCTCATTTCCTAGGACTTGTATGGTGCACAATTGACATAATCAAAAATATCTGGATTAAGAAATATGATATTTAACGAAGATGAATGCATAATCACTGATATGGTGAAGTTTCCTGTAAGGAGACAGAAATGCATTTAACACTTATGGAAGGAATCTTCGGTTTCACTGCTTTGCAATAGCCAGTGTTTTTACATGGAGATTCATCAATAAAAGACTTTGCACTTTGTCTTATTAACCTCAGAAGACAGAAAAATTGAGAGGATGGTGTAGAAATGGTTGTTTGTATCTGCTATAACATACAGTACCAGTCAAAAGTAAGGACACCCCTTTCTCATACAATGTTTGTTTTCTTTATTTTTATTACCGTACTTAAAAGACACTGTAGTTTCTCTTTATTTTCTTGAGTGGTTCTTGATATAATATGGATAACTACAGTTGACAAATATGACTATTTAGTGTATTTTTATTACTTAATATTTACTGTTTGATGCATTAAGATTGCGAGAAACTGCACTAACAAACTTTTGACAAGACATACCTGTTAAATGAAAAGCATTCCAGGTGACTACATCATGAAGCTGGATAAAATAATGCTAATAATGTGTAAAGCTGTCATCAAGGTAAATGCTGGCTACTTTGAACAATCTAAAAAAAAAAAAAAAAAGAACATATTTTGTTTTTCTAACACTTAATTTGTGTTTACCACATAATTCCAGATATGTTCCTTATGTTATTTCATAGTTTTGATGTCTTCAGTATTGTTCTATAATGTAGAAGATGGTAAAAATAAAGAAAAACCTATGTCTAAGTACGCGTGTCCAAACCTTTGACTGGTACTATAAATGACAACGTCTCGCAGAATTTGCATAACATTAAAAGAACACAGAAACAGTTAAAATGTATTACATATTCATAATTAATTAAAAAAAATTATAATTGTTGCAAATCACTCCTGTTGTAAGAGGAATAAAACACTTTGGGACACACTTCCTGTTATTGGAAAACATTCAGTTTCAAGAGGATAATAACATCACAACAAAAAAAACTCCATCACTGTTAATCATCTACAACAGCATGCCCTCAATTTTTTTGCTCCTTACTTAACATTTTTATTATGCACACAAAAACTATATCTTAGTCTTAAATATTGGCAAATCTATCTAAGAGTTCTAATTATGAGATTGTTAAATATATAATTCTAAATGTAAGCCTTTAAATAAATAGGACAACTACCTGGCTGCTATGCATGAATTTCAATGTACACAACAAATGACGATACAAAATGATGATTCCTTAAACATTTTCACTTATTTCTCTTGATTGGCTGCACGAATTTTAGCAAATGACTTTACTGGTACAGTACATTAAAATATCCAGCAAAACAACTCGGCATTTTTTTTTGACCAACTGAACTTTTGTGCTGACACAGCCCATATTTACTCAGATATATCAGATAATTTAGCTTACATTATGCATGTATTTCTAGCAAAAAACAAAAGCATCTTAAAACACAATATGACTAGACATATTTAGTAATATATATTAAACATTTACTAATAATCTTATTCAAGTATAAGAAATAAATAAGCCTATTAGTAAATATCTGGAAATAGTCTTGAAATAGGCTTAATAACCTTACAACTGAAAACCTCTGAAATGCATACTCAAGGGAAAAGTGGAACAATTAATTCACAAAAAACACTGACTGACAATACTCATCAAAACACAGATGCTTTAAAAATAGAATGATAAACTAAGTAGCTATAGTTCATTTTTCTTCTGAAATATGAACAACTTCTGTGGTATCTGAGAAAGAGTGCAACTTCAAAAACTGTATTGCCTTCTGAGAACGGGCTACCAAGATGAAAGCCTTTATTCCAATTTGTGTAAAAGCTGTGTGAAGATGGCTGCTCTTCTCTCCCTGAGTAACATTTCAAAAGTCGGGCCACGGGCAGTAAAGTGGTACAACGTCATTTCTCCTGCCTTTTCTTTCCATGCAGGAATGCACATTTGGATGTGCTGATGTTAATGAAAACAAATGAGCGCAAACACGTTTCTTCAGACATCAGAAGACAACAGAGGGCTATTAGTGTGTTGTGTGTAGGTAGAGCATCCAACCTCTACATATCCTTCTTTGCTGTGAAGGTTACAGAGGAAGAAGATTAAAGTAGTGTCAGCCAGCAGCCTTAAATGGCCAACACTAAGAGCAGAACAACTACTTCTCCAAAAATACTAGGCAAGAAAAGGTGTACAGGGAAAAAAAAAAAAACAAAAAGTGTGATGGAGAGATTGTGAATATAGACAGACAGAGAGAGCAATGCCAGTGTGGCTAGAGGAATACTCAAGGAAAACCTGAGTGAAATTTGGAAGAGATGGCCTAAATAATGATGGGTGAATAATAGAATGATGGACAAGAGAGAGATGGAGGAAGGGAGGGGATGAGGAGTGTGGGCGAAATCGCAATTGTGCAGTGTTTGACACCTCCACAAAAAAACAGCTCACCGGCCTGTCAATCAGAAAAGCTGTGCTGATTGATTTTCATCTGCTCTCAATGAGGGTCTGCAGCATCCATCTACCTTTCTCACCCACCTCACACACAAACACACACACCTGAACCCAAATATCAGTGTGTCCTCAGCCACTTATAAATCAACGGGATGAATTGCAGAACACGACAATCTCTGAAGTAGACTTAGAAATGCACTTCAGCAAGGTAATTAAAGTCTACACTAACTTTAAACTCTGGTCAGGAATTGTCTATAGTTTGTGGTATAGTTTATAGTATATCTAACTAACCAGCGTACACTCCACAATGTTCAACATAACTTGACATTAATTAAATGGACACCATTTCATTCTTTAACAGAAATCAAAAGTGTAATCATTAAAAAAAATCTGCTGTGATATATGAAAAATAAAGCATTTCAAACTACAGGACATGCTGTTATTGAATAAATATAAAGGGAAATATGCTAACAAGTGAAGAATTAATCAATTACTTCAAGCAACTGAAGGTCAAACAGAGTTCATAGCTAAATAGGAGATTTTGGTACATACATACATATATATATATATTATATATAAAGAACACGCAGAGAAAAGGAACATGTGATGCAGTAACCTTTTCAGTCCTTGCACAAAGGTTAATAAGCAGCAAGCAGAAAGCAGCTCTCGCTGACCTCATTAAAGGCAAAAAGTGCAGCAAATCCACCACAGAACAGGTCAACTTACAGGACATTCTCCTTCATTCAAGTGTAATACTCACTCAAACATGCTTCAGTGCGCGCACACACACACACACACACATTCTCAGACTCGATTGATAGCACTCGTTCAAGAACATATTGCAAGATATTTTCCCAATGATTTATATGTATATTGCACAGAGCGGAGGAGTAAACATAGCAAAATTTCTCCACTCCATTGTGCTGGATTGCTGCCACGTCCATCCGATTTAATTTTTGAGGGGGCAAAAATGTCAAATTGTGTGCATCCAACTCGACTGTGGAGTTTAATAGTGGTGCAGGAGGCACTACACAGAGATGGTGAACTGGACAAAGCACTCTAAAAGTACAGGGGTTTAATAAAAGGTTAATGGGAATATAGACACTCGGTATTATGGTCTCTCTGCAGCCGAAAGCTGTGTTCTTGGTTTATTACAACACGCCAAAACATTGACTCATCATCTGAATTAGATATGCTTAAATTTGCAATCTGCAGTCGATATGCATACCTGATTTTCTGCTACGCTGCTTTGTGCTTTATACAGATAAACCATAACTGGGATGTAAAAGGAGGATAGAAACAAAGTAAGCCTAATACATATAAATATATATGTATATAAAAGCTCCTTCCTCCTCATCTTCCGTCATATTGTGCACCTGAAAAGCATCTAAGCTACAACAAGAATTTTAATATACAACTGGCTCTGTCATTCTGTGCAAATGACAAACGAGCTTGAGAAAGAAGAGACTGTGACGTATGAAAAGACACAGAGTAACATGTAGAAGTGGTGACTTTCTCTGCACCACATATTTCCTCCATTTCATCTCTGCTTCACTTCAAATAATTCAGCTTGGCTTCATTTAAACCACCCCTCAGCACCCCACCAGCACAACCCCCCCTTCCCGCAGATGTTATTATGTTCCCCAATCATTCGGCTGCCGTGGCGAGAATGGAGATCAATCACGGCACCGTCCTCACTGCAGGACACTCAATCAGCAAGTCTGAGAATGTGACATTTACTGAAAGATATTGCCTACATATATAAAATATATGATTCAGATTAAAGGTGTGACTATGGTGCTGGTCTTGCTTTACCACCGAGACTACAGCAGAGACATCTAAAAGGCAAGTGGTCAGACAGGAGCTCATATTTGTTTTGCAGGAGACGAGATTGCAGAAAGGGAAATGAAAAAGCCGGCAGTCTAATTTCCTGCATGCTACAGCGAGCAGGTGGCCGTGGTGCTTGGATGGCTGCTTGGATGCTGTTCCACAAAGATGCATATCATTCAGAACAGGCACTAAACACAGTCAAGCGTGAGTCAAAATTACCCTCAAACATCAAACATTATGTGCCAGACAATGTTTTGTTTGCTGCTTTTTTTTCCTCAAAATCAGTAAATAAGATCTACAGAATATTTTCTGTAAATATGGCGGCTAATATTTGCAGTAAAAGAAACATGTTTGAAATACTGTTGAAATTCAGATATATGACTAAAACTAACAACTTGTGGTTTTGCTTTCCTGACCTATAAACTTCAGTCGAGCAAAGAAATCTATTTTTGTATACAGATTTTTAATGAAGAGTTTATTTTTCCTTTATAAACTTTCATTATAAATAGAGTACTTTATATGAACTCGGACTCAGGATACCAGTCATGTGTGAGGTCATAAGCTGTCATAACGGTTGACGTCCACTATATAGAACAATGTTATATTACCAGTAATCGTCAGGATGTCATGGCAGTTTATGTCACATGCAAATTTGTGCTGAGCATGTGCTAGTTAGCAGATGGCTTAAGACAGATGGTAATACACATACTTTCTGCTAACTGCCCTAACACTGACGATTTCATGGCGCATGCCACATCACTTCAAGAATGTGCGTTCTAAACATCGTTACAGGTTGTGCAATGCTGTACATTGAGTGCTTGAATGATGCACAATGACGTTAATATTTTAAGGTATAGTTTTTGTGTAGTTGCTTTTTCTTCTCAAAATCTCTTACCTTAACCATTCTTTATATTAAAATCAAACCTAATCGTATTATTAATATTCCACGACATATTTCATTGGTAATGTTATGTTTGCTTAGTAACTGTTTCATAACTTGTTAATTCCATTTTTGTATAAATCAATCCTTTAACCTCATATCCATCTTGACACTCTATGAGAGATACATGACACAATAATGACTTTTTTCTAGAGTTAAAGCAAAAAAAAGCCCCTTTTTATACACCCTCACATTCTGTGACAGACAGGTGACACAATAATGACATCTTCTCTAGAGTTAATAGCACTGGTTGATGAGGCGATATCTATTATAACACTCAATCGGTGCTAATCCATTTGGGGAACAGCCAAGGATATAGAGAGGTGTTATTTTAGACTTTTCATAAAATAGGGGCAGCACAGTACAAAGGTTAGCACTGTTGCCTTACAGAAAGAAGGTTCTGGGTTCAAATCTGAGGGCCAAACAGGGCCTTTCTGTATGGAGTTTGCATGTTCCCCCAGATCTTACAGACTTTTTGTTGACCCTGCCTTGGTTTCCTCCCACAGTCCAAAGACATGCAGATTAGGTCAACTGAGGTATGAATGTGAGTAAGAATGGTTGTCGTCCCTGTCTTAGCCCTGCAACAGATTGGTGTCCTGCCCAGGGTAATGGCTAAGGGGTAAAGAAAATAGATAAATGGATGGATGGGTTAATATAAACAAAAATCATAGACATTTGACTTACTTTTCATACAAAGAAGAAATATTAGAGCAGCTACCTTTTCCTCAATTATAATTAGGACTTACCAACGTGATTGGCATTGGCTTTCAAAAAAATTAACAAAGGCAGCAGGCAGCTTAAATAAATTCCTCCCTAAGTGATTGCATATGAGAAAGATAATAAATGTCTGAGGGAACAAGGACAAGAGCAGGACAGATAAAAATAGGAAACCAGCACTCCATCTAGGGTGTAATATCTTGCCTTGCTCCTGGTGTTCCCAGGATAGACTCTGGATCCACCATGACCCTGACAAGGGAGAAGCGCTTATTAAAGATGGATGAATGAATAAAGAAATATTAATAATAATCAAGGACAAAGTAATGTTTTAAACAATAGCTTTTATGCCTTGATGTCTAATATCTCACTGGCTAAATAAGAAAAAATAATTATATCATCAGTATTAGGATAGATGTCACACAGTACTGTATGTGAAATAAGCCTTAAACTAACTAGAGCATACATCAGCATCCAACATTATGCTAATTCGTGATGAAAAAAATGGTAATATTTTTGTTACTGTTATGACAGCTTATGACATCAGACATGACAGATGTATTACATGGTTATGTCTGTATCATGAGAAAGGGTTTAAATAAAGTATGACCAAAATGAGAAATCTCAAAGAAAAACTGCGTACATCTCATCATTATGGACATTCACTTGTAACATAATGTAATGCAATTTAACATAATGCAACATAATATAATGCAATGCCTGCGATACCCACATGCTTTGGTATTCTCTTTATTTCTTTTGTGGTACACGCTTTGAAGCTCCTTGTTTCATTTGGCTCAACCATACTTTAAGCCTTTCCTAAAACTTCAAATATGGAATTTCAACATCTTATTTCAGAGAAGCTTTGAGCACAGCCCACTTTCTTTCATTTCAGGAATCGACCAACATCAAGCACATCCTAATAGAAGTGATTGGCAATGATAAGGATTAATAATGAATCCCTGAAAACAACTGACAAACGGATGTCTTAAACAGAACAACTGGATTTTTTATGAAAGATATCAACCAGCGCTGTCGAATTTTCTGGACTTTTGATACAAGCGTGCTCCCTAAAGTACATCAACCAGAGCACAAAAACATCTCACTACACTTAAAACTTTTCCATCTTAGAGCTTCTTTGGTTTGTCTTTTTTGAGAAATCCTAAAGATCTACTGATGACTTTACAAAAGATGCTTTTCCTATCAGAGTTCGAAATAGAACATTTGAGTGTCTAAGAAGATCTTAGCAAACCCTTCTTTTCTAAGATTATTTACTTTACATTTATTTACTTTTAACCCTAGAATCGTGGAATTATCTCTTCTGAATAGTTATCCATGATTATTAAACTCAAAAACAAAATTTTGTAATACAGGTTCTGATCTTGTTGGACTGCTGAATCCAAAATAAAACCATCTGTAACTTTTCCCCTTCATTACAGTGTAGTGCTTTTTATTCACATGATCATTATTTCAATGTCTGGGTTTCAGAGAAGAGAAAGCCATGCCTGTGTTTCAGAGAAGACAGAGACAGAAACGGAGAGAAAGTGCCAAAACTGAGCAAGTTCTGGTATTTAGTTTTATGCAGCATGACTCATTCCCTGACTTTATCCATTTGATCCAGCACAAAATCCCTCTTCATCCCAGACCCAGACCCTGTCTCTCTCTCTCTCCAGCTTGCTCTCTGTGCCACTTTCTGTTTACCTGCTACTGTATGCCCTTCTGTCTTTCACACTCTCTCTCAGTGGAAGCAGCAGTACCACTGTAGACCTCGGCTTTGGCAACGTGAAGACAAGCCCTTAGGAGAATAAGGGGGTATTTGCATAAACAAGAGATCAACAGCCCTGTCCCTTCTCCCTCCCTCACTGTTGTCCCCTCTTTCTCTGCAGCACGAGCTATATTATTATACACTTTTATTGCAGCATCATTTTGTCTTGCTGTAAATCAATGAAACCTCAGGGCTGTCCACAGGGATGTAAACGTGTGCAAGAGAGGAGTCACAATCAGATAAAACAGACGGTGTTCAGTCCAGTTTCCAACAACACGGAAAGAATATGCATGTAAATATAAATCACCACGAGTCCATTAATCCATGCTCCCTTATGAAATCCTTCAAGGACTGAGGAATACAGATCCATTACTGGAATAATGCCATGCAGAGCTAGTTACACAACATACACACACACGCACAAAATGGGAAGGTTAATTCTCATCTCATCTGCAGTCCTCAGCCCTCATGGCTAAACAGCTCTCAACCTTGGATTAAGCCTGCTTTGTTTATACCGTCGCTCATCAGAGTATTTGTTCACAGCTGTTAACCAGCTAAAGTTTGAAAGTCATAACTTCTGAACAGCATTCTGGCATTCCGTGCCAGTACATTCACAACACAGCCTTTTCAAAATGCCACAATGCAGTATTGTTCGCACGTGTTCGCACAAGCATCATTGATTATTAGTGCCTTCATTGAGTCCTGTATAAAGGAGTAAAACCAAGAGGAAGATGACTTGATCAGATTTTCTTTGTGCGCAGGATTGCCACTGTCAGTGATATTTTCTGTGCTTTTTCAGCAAAATCTTTCCTATTGAGGGCACTTCCTGATCCAGATGTTTTGTGCTATATCGGGGTTTCAATATAAACGGGTTAAATAATTATTAATTTACTGGATGGTAAGGCCATCTAAGAGAAAGCTAAGCATTAGGGAAGAAAGCAACGCTAACCACTAAATGAACCTTCATTCTACACGTCAGTCAACTACCGCGGAGTGCCATTTCTATGGTCAATCATAACCATGTGTGAGCTATTACTATTATTATTTTTTTTTAAGGAACAGAGTAGAAAAATACAGCATGTAAGCGTGTGTCGTTCTAGATATTGCACGGCACTGCAGACAAAAGCTCTTAGCTCAGGGACAAAGACAGAGGACCAACCACCAATGCAAGAGTGCCCCCCTCAGGAAAAAAAAAAATCCCCGTTACATATAATGCAAATCTTCCTGAGACATAACAGACGACACAAATGTCATGAATAACCATTAGGCAGCAGCCCCATACGGCAGCTTGCACCTTTAAAGTGAATACAGATGCAGGTGAACCAAAAAGTATTTAAATTGCTTATTATCCCAGATTCATTAAAAAAAAAAAAAAAAAAAAAAAAAAAAAAAAAAAAAAAAAAAAATTTCCAGACATCTTTACAACAAAGAAACTGCTTATTGAGGATCCATCAAGCATGACGAGAATGAGGATCTGAAACTATCCTTCCTTTCAGCAGTAGGCCTACACACATGGGAGCCAGTTAAATATGCCTTGTCATCAGCACCATAAATGGTAGAAATTAATAGATGCTTCATTAATAGTACATTTTCAGCTTGCTCAACTTTATCGACTGGGAAATACAGTTAGTGCTACAGCTGTGCAGGGGTACACCTGTTTCTGAATGCGGGGGCAGAAAGGGGGGTTGTCCCCGTTATCTTTGTATCTCACTCTGAAACTGCTGTGTAATATGAGCCTGAATGCTCAAGACCTTTAACAATCAGAAAATGCACAATTTGAAATCTATCCGAATTGTAGTAGGATTCACTTCACTGAAAATCAGACACTATGTTTACTAAATAGCTCTTTCAAGCCTTACAATCTACCAAGCATGGGGTCCCACATAGTCACCTAGTCTTTAAGTACAGGGAAAGAAGACAGTAACCCTCTTTATCTCACTATACATCTCTTTCTCTGGAGTTGCTCTAACTGAAAAGCTGTGGTTATGGCACACATGGGCTAACAGAAGAAAAGTGAGGTTGCCCACATGGCAAACAGACACCACCTCCACCTGCTGGGATACCCCTAGTACACACTGGAAATGTCAAATGTAAACATGCACATGCAAACACACACAGCCTGCCCATTACATTAACAGTAGAAAGTCTGAAACCATATTGAAAATCTGGCAATTTTTTTCTTAGCACTGGAAAACAAAAGAAAGTAAATGTTCAGTATCTTAAAATGCTTAATAGTCAAGATTCTGCACTATTTTTCAGTCCCTATTTAAATGTAAAAAAGTTTGTGATATCGACCATGTTAACTGCTTTGTACAAAAGGTCAGATTTTTCCTCATGCCCAGTCTCGAGAAGCATGTGCTCAGACGAATCTCTGACGAATTTGATCTAAAATGGATCATAAGGTTTTGCAAATCTTGGAAGCCTATGCCAGCTTGTGTGCACACTCATTAAAGCAAAAAGGGAACATGCCAAAAATAAAGAAATTCATGTGAATATTTCAAAAGAGTCCATTTTATCTATTTTTTTATTTGAGTTGTCAGTAATATAATTTGTAATAAAAATGCTTGCATTAAATTAGAAAAGAATGCAAAATAGAAATTATTTCTCTAGTGTGCTCAGATGTTTGAACCTCACTGTTATGTCAGTTGCTGCACATTCAAACTGCATATCTCCTGGTCTACCACATCCCAAAGGTGCTTCTTAGAATTTAAATCTGAAGACTGGGAATGCCACTGAAGTACACTGAACTCAAAACTCATTATCAGTGTGAAATGGCACTTTATTATGCTGGATGGGGAAATTGATAAATGGATGCACATGGTCAGTAACAATACTCAGACAGACTGTGGCATTCAAGCGTTGTTCAATTGTTACTAACGGCCCAGTGTGTGCCAAGAAAACATTTTCCACACAATTACACCATCACCACCACCAGCCTGAACTGTTGACACAAAGCAGGTTGGATCCATGAACTCATGCTGTCTATGTGATTTCTGACCCTACCACCTGCAAGTCATAGCAGAAAGCAGACCAGGCTTTTTCCAGTCTTCGTATGTCCAGTTTTGTTGAGCCTGTGCCCAATGTAGCCTCAGGTCCCTGTTCCCAATGTAGCCTCAGGTCCCTGTTCCAGGCTGACAGGAGTGGAACCCGATGTGTTCTTCCGCTGAGCCCATCTGCCTCAAGGGCCAACGTGTTGTGTCACCTTTACACCTGCTCGTTCATGCAATTATTCAATCAGCCTATCACGCAGAAGCAGTGCAATGCAGAAATTCATGCAGAAACAGGTCAAGAGCCTCAGTTATTGCTCACATCAAACATTAGATTGGGATAAAAATGTGATCATGTGACTGACCTTGGGCATGGTTAAAAAAAACTGCTGATTTCATAGGACAGACAACAGTCTAGAGCTTTCCACAGAATGGTGGTGGGGGGGATGAAAGTTCCAAGGGATCAGCAGTCACTGAGATCACGTTATTTTCTAATTAAACGGCCAGCCAGTGATCGGTTTTATTGACCCGTCACTCTTCATCCATCACTGCAGGAGTTGTTTATAATCTCCCCTGTAAGAGATGCAATCAATTTGCAAAAACCAAGAAAAGACTGGCTGACCATTTTGTTGAGCAGCTTTCTACCACCAGACTGAAGGATTTCTCCTTTCCAGTGGCGAGACACTTCAACAGACATGAACACAGAATTATGAGCAATGAATTAAGAGAACTTGAGAAAAAAGAGCTCATCTACACCCATAGAACTTTGTAAGTTTGTAGAATGAATGTCATGTATTGAAAACAGCTAGTACATCATTTTGAATATCAACCACTTTCAACTCCTAAAGCTTCAGAAGCACTCTGCTTGCACAGTTGATGATGGACCTTTGTCTAACACATTATTCGTACAAGTTCATCAGTTCAGATTAAGGTATGATAGCAATGATGGCAATATTCCAGCTTTGCAATACACAGGCATAATTTTGCAAATAGTCTGAGCTATTCAGCTCAGCTATTTTTCTACTAACATGTCTGATTTCAAACTGTTTAACAGAGTGTCTCTGTATGCTGAAAAGGTCTCGTTCCTTTCCGGCATGTTCCAACACTTCCACCCACCAATTAAATGCGAGATGACGGCAAAGGGCATTAAAAATGCACAGCCACAGACAGAGCAAGCATCTGAAATATGCCCACAATCTTCTTAATGTTTTAGAGAACTAAATGAACAGTCATAGTGCAGCTACCTTGCTTGAATTCCTGATACCTCTCAAATACTCTGAAAGGTTAAAGGGGAAAAAAAAGCCAGGTATGTAAAGGTGGATAAATTACAGAACACAGTGTGAAATAACACATACTACTCAATAATAGACATTTTTATCATTTCTTTAAAATTTCATAAAAAGCAAAACCAGGAATAAAAGGGCACCCTTGAGTCACAGACTGAAAGGCATGGCTTTTAATCTGGTTTTCAAATGCTTACAAAGAGGAAACAGAAAAAAATCCTTAAAGCGTTTTGTTCCAGTGAATAAAGCGCAGTGTGATGCATCCTGTAACGGCATGTACTTAATTGCTCTCCCAAGAGTGTGCTCAGTGGGTCGCCCAGAGAAGCAGATACAGTTTCTCGCATACAGAAAAGTGATGTTGCTGTTGTGCTCTGGCTGTTTGCAGTGCCCTGGGCCTTTTTTATGCACAGATGGGTTTTTGTTGGAAATGCCCTGTGCTAATACACAGGATTAAAGCAGCAACACGTCAAACTCCCATTGCTTCCGTTTATGAGCTGAATGGTTGTTAGGAACAGTCTTTAAAAGAAAAAGAAAAAAAGAAAGGACATCCAGGAAAGATCTGCCACAGTTTAGTGTGCTCAAAACACAGCACAACGCGTTCTCCATTAATATGCATTAATGATTCTCACTTTTTTTATTGTATACTTGGCAGCTACAGAGCTGTTACATTTGATCCAAATTCTGCCTAAGTGTGGGCACTTACAGGTCATGATGATCCACAGTTGCTAGATTTGACAGGATACTTGTGAGACAACGCAACATTGTCATAATCGAAGGTGTCATCCAGACTGAAAGGCACAACCTCCTCAGTTTTGCTCTGGGGAGAGAAAATGATGTCACAGCCCTGCATATTTTAACATGAAACACAAGCTTTGCTCCAATTTCGCTGCATGTTTATGCAATTAACCAAATTACATTGCTTGAACCCAATTCAAGCAGTTTGAATCAATTTAGTTAAATTGCCATTTCACTTCAGTGCTGTTTAGTATCTAATGAAAGCCTATTACTGGATTGATTTGAGAGTATGTAACTCTCTGAAAAGTTGGTAACTCGAAAGGAACGTATTAATTTAGAGAGTGTGGTGGGGAGAGTCAGAAGCAATTAATTGTTCGTATACCTGGCTCCCGGTATTGCTTGGTGGAGTGTGTGTCCTATGGTCCATGTCAGTAGAGGAGAGCTCAAGCTGTGTGTGATGACAGAAAGCAGGAATGTAGGCTGGCAAATCCTCCTCAACCTCTCCAGGAAGCCCACACACATCTAACAGGAAGAAGACAACATTAATAACCTACTGCATGTGTATATGCATACATTTCATTCTGAAATGTAGTGCTGCTAAAAAAAAAAAAAAACATGATAAACACCATATTTACAAGGAAACAACAAAATATTCAACAAAATAAGTGAGTGTTAGAAAGACACTGAAAATGATCATTGAACAGGAAAGTCACAGTTTCCACTGCAGATCAAGCAAAGTATTTCAGGTGAGCAAACCATGTGCTTGAAAACTACTGTGACTAAAAAAATATTTTTAAAAAAAAATGCCTATGTGGCGTTTCTGGCAGGTCGTATGCTGTGGTTTATCTAATCACATGAGTAAATTATTTAGCTGAAGGCAGCTTATTGGATTGAGGACTAACTACAGGGCTATAGAGAGCAAAAAGGGGTGAGGTTTTTTTTTAAACAAACTAAGAAAACTGACATGTTTTACTTTAAAAATGGCATCACAAATATTTACATACAAATGGATAAAAACTTTCTCCCTGCATCAGACTCAAAAGAGATGCATCTTATCTGTTCAAAGTCTGTAAAGAAAGTCACAAGTGACAACGTGAAAAACAACTACAAAAATGAAAACACTACAAATTATCTTATTTATAGCCATAAACTTGTCAAATGGAAGCCGCTGTGGCTATTCTGTCAAGGACTTCATCAGTGGAAAAAGTGTCTTAGACTGGCCAAGTCGATCATTAGACCTTAACCCAATTGAGCATGCATTTCACTTCCTGAAGAGAAGACTGATGGGAGAAACCCCCCGAAACAAACAACAACTGGAAGAAGCTGTAGTACACACCTGAACAAGCATCACAAAAGAAGAATGCAATTTGGTGATGTCAGTTGGTGGCCAGCTTGATGTAGTTATTGCAAAGAAGGGATATGCAATCAAAAATTAAGTTTTATTTAATGTTAAAATATTTTGTGTTCCAATACCCAAGGGGATTGTGTGATCTTGCCATCAAAGGTGTGTATGCACACACACACAAAAATAATGTTCAGGTTTTATGGCGGGACTACTAAAATGCTGACAATTATTATCAACTCAACATACTTCGTATGTGAAAAAGTTATTTATTAAATGATGTATCTGCTCTAAGCAGCAACGAAGAGTTCACACTGATGCACAACACGCATGCCATCCTCTCCATCTCATCCTGATGTACTCCCTCTCAGCACATCTATATGCATATGTATGTGTGTGTGCTGCTGTGTGAGAACGCTTGGCAGGAATGTAAGCAATGCTGATCTTAATTAAAGCGTAATTAGAGCTAATTACTCACCCAGTGAATGTCATTTTTTTGCTGACAGGGAAGCAAGCATCTGTGTGTGAGTGTGTGTGTGTGTATGTGTGACCCCTGGGTACATAAACATTGGTCGGTTATAGTCATATTTCCCTGCTCTGGGCTGCTTGTATTGATAATGCAGCATCACAAAAGCAAAACCGTTAGCAATCACAATAAAGCAACAGAGGAAGAATCTTCATTCTGCTAATGAATCTGAAAAGCTGCTGTTAGGCCGTCTCATAAAGACTTCACTGCCTATAAACAGCTGGAGGAAACTAATGTAGCCCATGCACTCCTGTGAGTCTTGCTCCAGCTGGCCCAGCTTGTCAGAGCACCTATTTCCCAACCTGGTTTAGGATCTGTATGCCAGCCATGTGTCACTGAACCCTACCATAAGGGCAATTACAGAGTGTTCTGTGTCAGGCTGAGCTCTGCATTCATTTTCTCTCTCTCTCTCTCTCTGATATTTTACATATCACAGTAGCTGCATAATTACTCATACTAATTAGTGTGGAGACTATTTTCCTGATATCCACTGCCTTTGACTGACATCCAAAATGCCACACCTTGTGGTTTTCACACAGATTGATATCATCTTTTAATATTCTCTGACTCTCATCACTATCTTTTACCCTAACATCCTCGAGAAACCTTCCTCTGTGTGCAGTGAGCGTCATCCTCGCTATCAGCTTTCCTTGGTTTGTGAGGCCCAGCTTTCTTTAATTAGAGGTCATTAGCACCAACACAGAGGCTCATGGAGATGAATAGCAAGGCTGATGCATGTTCTCTCTCATTATAGACTTGCTCCTGAGCATATTAAAGGATGCCAGTAAAGCTGCTTCCCTCTTCTCTAAGTCCAGGCCAGTCACTCGTAATTTGCAGGGAGTGAATATGCATAATAAACAGTAATATGTTTAAATCAGATGCCTGGAGGCCCTAAGTACCAAAGCAGTGCATACATGATTCTCAATAAACCATATTAAATGTAAGGTTACCCTTTAAATGCTTTTTATGTATATGTGCACATTACAGCCTGTGCAATTACTGTATATGATCACCCTATTGCAGTGCCAAGCTGTAAATATTCTAATCACATTTCTTGACTAACCATAAAAGATGCATAACCACATTCAAGTTAAAGCTACGGTACAGTGCTTTTGATAGACAACCTAATGATATCCAGTCTGCCCCGGGTAAAACATTAAGATTAATGTCCCCACTTCTTGTTTCTGAATAAATTAGCACTCCTACTTTTAATACATGTTTTGTTCTATTACACACATCTTAAGATAAACCACAATTTACCTTTCGTGTTATGCAGGTCTTTGATCTCTTCCGCTGGGTCAATCTGGTGAAAATAAGATAAAAAAAGAAGTAATAATGCAAACCTTTTCAAATATTTATTGTGCATTACTACAGAATCAATTAAAAAACCCACCATCCAGCTGAGCGTTTGAGATTGCCTCAGTTCCTGATAGCACATATTATTACGCCTCCCCTACTCTCCTTAAACTGGAAATTGGGGAAGTGCTTGTCTTTGTGTCTTTTTTAGGCTATAATTGCTATGCTTGCAGCATATAAAAGTATGTTTAGTAGTTGTAGTAGTACCGGTAATAATAATAATAATAATAATAATAATAATAATAATAATAATAATAATAATAATTCAGGTGCTTGTTATCCCATGCCTTTCTCTTGGAGTCTGAATGCTGTATCCATTCCTACAAAGAGCAATACTATTGTTTTACTTTTACTATTGTTATACATGTTTTGCTAGTCTTCGCCAATCCACTGCGGCTATGGTTCATCTAATTGATTTAGTGTTGAAATGGTTGACATAGGCTTGCTAACCAAGATCACTCTGAGCTTGGAATCTGTGGAAGTTTAAAGATGTTGTGCGGAGAAGGCCATATCAGTACTCATGCTATTTCTTTGAAAACATTCGGTCTTAAATACCTTACAGCGGACACTCAATGCGATCAGGTTAGGAAGGACAAACAGTGCTAACGAATGTAAATAAGCGCTTCCGGAACCACAAAAACCATACAATTAGACATAAGAGAACAACCAAACATATTAGAATGAGTGGATTAATATGAACCTTGCAGCCAGACATACTGTCAGAGATGCACTGTTACAGAAAATTACTCAACACGTTCTTAGCGAACAGAATTGAGCACTCAAGATCACTGTGGTATAAATAATTAGTCCATCATTTAGTATTTATTTTTGAGCACTGGTACTTAGCAAGTGTGTGTGACAAGATACTGTCAAAAAGAGAAGAGGTCCATGGCAAAAACACTCCACATTAACAAGACACTATTCCTACATCATTCTTTAGTCTTTTATTTCAGTTTTCATTTATACTGTCATGTATGTTTAACTGTGTACAGCACAACATACTATAATGACAGTGCCATGTCAGCATGTCATTGCTGTGCTGAGAATACACCACATTCCAAAAAATATCTGATTAGCGGTGGTCCTGTGGAGGTTTCTTTGCACTGATGGATTTGCTACAGAAAATTCTGTAGGTGTGTATACTTGCGTAGGTGTTTTGTGTGCAGGGTAACAGCATTAATAATCCTTCTGAAGAAAAGTGCTATCTGCGTCAATCGTTTACAAACAGATCAAGCCAGTTCTGCGTGAAGAATATTAAATATCTGTCTTTATGATTAAATGCATACCCATTCTCTATAAATATGCGTTTATGTGTTTGGGGAGATGATAACGATTCAAGGTTTAAGAAGGTATGACCAGATATTTAACAGTTAGTGATCAAAGTGAAAATGTTTAGCATGTGGAAAATAGATAACAAATATTCAAGATGTTGCATTTGGAAAAGCTTTTGATCCATTCAATCTGACAACAAAAAAGGCACCAAAGGGAATACAACAAAGAAGCTATTGACAGTCGACTCAGCAGCACTGCACAATTCAAAGATTACATTATGTCTCTACATGGTCTCACCTATTATCTGTGATCAAGTTCGTCTGCACTAAAAACGATAACTAGTTCATTCAGAAGTGTCAGTAAGTGTTACTTTATTCAGTATGAGCTAAACACACTCATGCAACCAGGGCTTTGTAATATGACAATACATACTGTGTGACAACAGAAGATCATCTAATGTTTCCTATTATGCTCATATTTATTTCAGCGTGTCGCAAACCACACTCTTTATGACAACATAAAGAGTCTCTCATTTTTTCGGGATGGGGCTGCTGCTGTTGTTCTAGACGAATGGCTGCTAGGCACTGCTAAGCCGTGCTATCACGGTCCTGGTTATTAGCTAAGGATTAGAGGATGACTTTTTTTTCCTAGCTGAATTACAGGTAAACATTCAGGTAAACACATTGTTCATAAAGAAATTAATATTATAATTAAGACCAGGATGTTTGTGTGAAATAAGGACTCTGATCATTAGAATTTGGTAACTAACCTTCTTTTTAAAGGCTGGATGGCTAGTGCCAAAGATTTTACCACTGCTATCAAAAAAAAATCTAAATATGCACATATACCAGGTTTATACTTAGTATTTATCTTTTTGTGGATAATTTTGTTAATCAGAAAATGCTACATTTTATTACTGCTTTTTGAAATTAAAAATAGATTTCTTTATTATGTCTTTGAATTCACAAAAAATGTGCTCCATCATGATATGTATGAAATTACCTACATCAGACAATGACATTTTGGTCTCATCACACAGTCCTATATGTAACAGTAATCAACAGCATTCCTTTACTGTATTAATGTGTTTAAACTGGACAGCACTGCAGCTGGTATTGTTCATCTCACTGAGCAGGGTGATCTTATTCTGGTTCTAACAGCTAAATATGGCAGCAGGCTTCTCTGAATTGACAGGTCTAGCACAGTAAGCACCGGCTGATATTGACATCAATTGATGTCCTTCTAACCAGAACCCTGGAGAGATCAATATATAACACAGCAAGGTGTCTTAGGTACCCTTCAACCACACAACCACCATACACACATCAAGGGGAAGTCATTAGCTGCTTGAGGTGGTGCAATTGCTCGAAGTGTTGCGGCGTTAGATTTTGACTTTGCAGAGGATTTGACTGAGGTTCTGTAAGTAGGTCTGTAGTCCTGAAGTCCTCACTGTGGTCTCCCTGTTTTGCCCTTGCTTTTCCATGTGTCCTTTTGTCCATCCACCTGCAAATGTATTTAATCAAATGCAAATGCCTCATGCTACAAATTACCTGATGCCTCATCCCCAACACATGAACTCTTAATTCCTGTACTTTCTAGTCATGCTAACATTGTCATGAGGTTCTCCTAGGACACTGCTGTCATGGTGCTGATATTCAGCTTTCAAGGACTAATTTGACCTTCTAACTGCCTGGCACACAGACAACATTCTCTCCTTAAATGTTCAGAAAACCAATTAATTCCCTGTTGACTTTAGGAGAAAGCAGACAGACTATTCCCTGCTTTTGCAGGTCTGCTACTGAAAGGGCTGCCAACTTCAAGTAGCAGATTTATATCTTGAAGGACCTCACCTTGTCCATAGACACTACTCCCCAGAAAGATTCAATAAGCTAATCTGTCTTCCTGAACCTTTCACTGTTTCTACAGTTACTGCAGAAATTGTTGTCAGTATGGCAGTAAAAGATATGGCAGACATGGTCCTCCTCCAGTATACAGTTGAAACCAGATATTTACATACACTTCAGAAAAAAACAAACTTCCTTTCCTTTACTGTCAAACATTAAATCAGAGTAAACCTTTCCTATTTTAGATCAATAAATATTAAGATATTTTTTTATATTTGTTAAATGTCAGAATAAAGAGAGAGAATTTTACGGATTTTTTTTATTTTATTATTATTACTTTCATCAGTCAAAAATTTACATATACACTTCCTTAGTATTTGATAGAATTGCCCCGAAACTGTTTCACAAGGGCCAAACGTTTCGGGTATCCTTCCACAAGCTTTCTACAACAGTTTGCTGGAATTCTGGCCCACTCCTCTCGACAGAACAGGTGTAACTGGGTCAGGTTTGTAGGCCTTCTTGCTTGCACTCGCCTTTTCAGTGCCGCCCACAAATTT
>JAQLOM010000012.1:8579738-8592839 GCA_030068315.1 Chrysichthys thysi | reverse complement strand
TGTGTGTGTGTGTGTGTGTGTGTGTGTGTGTGTGTGTGTGTGTGTGTGTGTGTGTGTGTGTGTGTGTGCGCGTTTCTGCATTTATCTCAGTTGCCACTTCAATAGTTAAGTTATGTAAGGGCTGTACTTAGGCTCATCAGTGGCAGATTTTACTACTCACTTACACACATTCACTTTCTTTCCATTTCCATAGAGGGTGAGAAAGTTCACGCTTTCTCACTTCAAAAAGGAATTCCACTGATTTTTTTAAAGCATTTTTGCATAATATACATTTTGAGAAATAAACCAAGCGATTCAAATTTGATTTGATGGATCCAGGACCAGTCTAGGTTATCTTTCCAAGGCAGACGTTTTTACTCCTGAGAATCAGGGTCTTAAAATATTTAAACCTTCGTAAATGTTATTACACAAAATGGATACAAATGGGTTGCCTGATGTCTTCTTAGAGACAGTTTTACAATATTACAATAAAGCTTTGGCCTGTAGAGCTACACTTGTCCTCTGGTCAAGTCTGTGTTTTATTGGGGTTTTTTGTTTGTTTGCTTGTTTGTTTGTTTTGTTTTGTTTTTTGTTTTGTTTTTTGTTTTTGTCTCAGAGCAATATCTGTTTAGAATACCAAATTATATTGAAAAGAATTGCAGCAGACCGATAAAAAGAGGAAGAGAGAGACTGAACCAGCTGGTGCAGAAACAGGAAAGCTCAGGACAGATGGAAACTGGTGGTGTTGGTGCTGCAAAAGTCCTCCTGTGCTGAAGGAGGACTTTTGCACAACTGAATATCTTGTGATGCTGCAATTGGAAGTTCATAATGGCACTTTTCAAAGATTCAGTTTGACATGGACACATCCACCTTGCAGTCTTGGGAACTTTTTTCTTCTGCCTAAAATGAAAGGACAACCAAGACCGCATAGACCTCTTGACCAGATGTCAGCCAAGTAATAGAACTGTACTACAAGAAGATCATTTATGTTTGCAACAATTTGTAAAATAAAGCACCCTACAGCTTCTCTGATAAATATAAGAAGCCTAAATCTGTTGCCATGGTGCAGTGAAAGCTAGTGTTTCCCAGGGACAAACGTACTACACAGAGCTACCTGCATGACATTGGAAAAATAATAGACAAAGAAAAATGATTTCATATCAAAACTGAAAATATGTAGCATCATTGAATCACCAAACATCAAATCTATTGCTTCACTGCGGATGTCGTGACTTGTGAAGAAGATCTGAATCAAATCGATCAATTGTCATAGAACAGACCGTTAGCAAACTTCTCCCACCCCTCAGAAATGTTTCAGGTTCCAGGACATTTGTAGAAAACATTGAGTCATATTTGTGAGGTCCGTTTTATTGGCAGATCATTTAGTGATTTAGAGATAAATTATTAGACAAAAAAGTCCAATTAGAATACAACAGTCTAGGTACTCACAGAAAATAATCACAATACTGAATGAAACACTATTTAGTAAGTAATTTAAGTGCTATGACTGCTTGGAAAAGAAGTATAGATCCTGTAGAAAATCGAATTCTGTAAATCAGCACTGGATTGGCTGTGCAAAGTAATTGCAAAATCAATTGGAAAATTAACTTGATTGCACCACTTGTTTTAAAAAGACACCTTAGAACATCCCCTAAAGGTAACCAATTAGGATTTCAAATCAGCTACCAGCGAGCCATTCTTAAGCCAGTTAATCAATCAGTGTTATTAAGAGAAAGGAAAAACAATATCTATAAACATCATGCGATTGCGCTGGAATGTAGTGGTGTATAAAGCTGACAAATTTTACTTCATTAAAATCTATCACACAGTGCAGCTTTCACTCTTCAGTTGAATAGCAGTCATTTTCATACACCCACATGATGTAAAAACACACACACGCAGCTCAGTAGGACTTGAGCTCTGCTCTAACACACCTGACTCGGCTAACGAGTGGCTCGATAATTAAGCAATGAGCTAATATTGATGTGTTGGAGAACAGAAAACTCTCAAATAGAAAACACATTCACATACAAATGAATAAGGACTAAAATGTCATTTTATTAAATCTGTACCACATGACTTGCAAGCTTGATTCTGTTAAATAAGTGCTGAAAATAGAAGAACTAAGGCTTATTTTATGAGCCTTTAAGTCTAATTACGCATCACACTAAATGCAATTAAGTGGGCTCAATAGGTTAAGGTAAAAGTATTCATTACACATCAATCTCATCGAAATAGTGTAGAGAAGGCGTGTTCGTGGTTAGAGCACTTGTGATTTGCCGAATGTGCAGAGCCGTCTAGTGAACGACGTGCTTGTGACAGAGCTTTGATTTTCTTTGTATATAATGTGCTATTCATATAGTTCTATGTGAATGTTTTGAGAAGCACTTGTCAGTGTGGGCCGGCTTTCCTACACAGACGGAACAGCCCTTCTAATTACACATGCCACCCATTTTTTAAATCAGAAGACAAGCATAGGAATCTTTAGGTTATTACTTCTTATAAAGAGCTCAGCACTGACTCTCTGCTGCAGAAAACTAAGCTATGTTTATACTTGGCACCACCTTGTTATGTCCTAACGCTGTAAGAGCACACTGGCAAAGCTAATGGGCAGCAGGCTGTTGTAATGAATGTGTCCTGAACAGTTGACATGCGACGTGGACACTTTTAGACTGGTTCCTTGTGGTGGAATTGCATGTTCCCAATTAGGGGAGTGGAAAATATCTTGATGCACAGCACAGTCAAAAATTCTAGGTTTCAGAAGCAATAGAAGCGTAATCATTTAAGAGGGTGTGTAATTTTTCTTTATCAATGGCCATGTCGTTATGAAACATTATCATCCTGTCTTACATAATTATAACCAGAATGCAGCAGCTTCTTGTGAATATTGCGGTAACTGTACAACAGAAACATTGCATCTGCTATCTGCATAGGTTTGCCTCTTAGAATAGCATCTGAACCTCTCAAGCATGAAGTCTTTGTAAAGCCTTCATATGAATACAAAAGAAGTTATTCAAGGATAAGTGACCTAGTGAGCTAAAAATCATAGATCTTATTAGCCGTCTTCTCAACGGAGCACAGCATAACTGTTTGGCACTACACGGGCAAGGGGTTTGGGAAGATAGGAAGCCATCCACCTGGGATCTGAGGTACATGATGCAGGAAACAGATCCTCATCTTATGGGTAAAACACACTGGTGAATCTTTTATGAGCTTTCAGTATCTTTTCTTTTCCTGTTGTATGATTTACACACAGCATAGTGAGCTTGTCTCTTCACTTCGGTCTGGAATCAGGTTTCCCGAGCCTAATATGGCTGAAATTTGGGGAAACAGATCCAAGAGCAGCAGGAAGACAATATTCTATTGTTTATTGTCGGTGTTGAGTTCTGGGATGGAACAGTGTGGACTTCTCTCTGTTGGGTGTTGGGCTGGCTGCGAAAGCCTGCAGTGTTTCATGTTTTATCTTCTCTCACCTCCAAGAGGCTCTGCCTTGAGCAAATGAAAAATAAATACAGATATAAATAAATAACTAGAATCAGAAAAAGATGTGCACAAAGAAAGAATACCTGGCTCAAGGAAGAAGCAACTAAAGGATAAGACATTTTATGTACAGCATGCTATATGGTCTAAAAGAGAATGTGGGTAGACAAAAAAAGACTGTATATCATGGAAATATTGTAAGCTCTTTATGTAACTCTAGGCTTGTGTTATATTGATTTTTTTCCCCCCTGCTTCTTTATTTACCATTCTTAAAAATCGTTATAAACAACTTGATCATCCCGAAGCAGTAGTCTAAGAGAGAGGGAAACGAGCATTTCTACCATTGCAGGTTTACGGAGTGTAGAGGAGAATAATAATATTATCAGCTATGCAGTATGCAAGGGCAGTTGCGAAAACTCAGCTGGAAGGTGCACTTTTAGGTGACTCCACAGTAATGCTCACTAAACAGCAAAAAATTAAATAAAATATCCACCTGTTTTCATTGGAATTCTTCTACAGATCGGTTGTCATTATGTCCACATGGCAGTGATTTCCCAGAGTCTGAGCTCTTTTTTTTTTGTTAAATATTTCATGTAGTTTTCTCTTTGATTGTAGGGATTTTGGACCATTTTTAATGGCCTCACTAATAAATCTAGTTAACTAGGGCCAACTGTGTATGTCTAATATTAGTCAGACATCTAGTGATGCATTGTATTTTATAGAAATGAATTTAAAATTTTCTCTATTTTCCTAGACAGAAAGCAGAGACACCCTGCAAGTCCTGGGAGCATGTGAGGTTGGGGGAAGGGGTTTCAACGTGCCATCATTTCATCTCCGAGAGTTCAAAACATCTACACAAATCATTCCATATTATTTATCGATTGGCTCATTTCCTGTTTTATCGGGGAGAAGAAGACTGCTTTTATAGAGTAATTGATTTTTTTTGCGATTAGCCTCGCGTTAGTAAATGTCAGTGGACATTGTGGCATGTTGTGATATTGCATAGGGAGTGATCTGCATCATCATATCACACAAGTCTGTGTAACATTTCTATTCTATTCACTATTCTGTTCCAGTCAGTGAGTTTAAGGCGAACAAAGGGAAATCATTCATTATGCTTGGCTCTTTTTATTTTATTTTGTATTCTCTAGCCTGTACTACGATTTGTTGTTTATTACAGTAGGGACTATCTACTCAAAACAAATTTATAGTAAACACACTCTTCCAATGAGTAATACAGGCTTTAGCGCATACAGCGAATTTTCCTCTGAATTCTTCACACCTGTTTTCATCATGCCACTAGCATTTACTCATTGACTTTCTGCCTCCTGATCCTGTTTCCACACCATGACAGCTCCAAAGCAATCCTCTATCGTTTCAAAAGAACTTCTCATATCTGACTGGCACATATCAGACCTGCTTTTGACTGGCAGGTGTCGATTCCTTCCAGGACTCCCCAGCTGTGTCTTTGGAGTGGAAAAATCGTCCTCAAGTCTCATATTCTCTGAATACAATTTAAATAGCTTCCAGCCAAGCATAGCCCAGACTTTATGATTTTTAATTTGCCTGGAGGTTTTTCGCATGTCAGATCTCCTACCCATATTGAAGATCAAGTACATATTTTCCCCACACTATTTTACAGTTTGTTAGTCAGCGCCCACTCGAGAGTGACCGATAGTTTCTCAAATTGTCATAATCACATCCCTTGGGCTGTTTGCCATTATAACACTCTGCTTATGACTCTCTGTAAACCTTTCAGATATGCACCACTCCGAGCTGGTTTTAGTGCCAAGTTGTTCCCTTGACATTTGCAAAAACATACTGCTGATGGCTGAACCTATGAGTTTAGGCATGTTTTTTTAAGAAGCCATACATATTTGGAAGTCTCATTAGCAATTCTAACTTGCTTATAATTCACGACTAGATTTTTATCTGCTGCAATGCCATGGTGCTTAAAAATGAAACCATGTGATGGAGGGTACTTTAATCCGAGAATAAACCTGATCGTGATTTGATTTATTTCATCAACATGCTGCACTGATTTTATCTTCGACTGGCCATGGATTACATTAATTGATCAGGACTGCTGTGTTTGAGAATGCTTGTTCTCTCCGCATTTATAAGAAGGCAATTTCCCCCTGTGGACACAGCATGAAGGCGTGTCTGATTTCACTGAGGAGACAGAGAAGGAAAGAGTTTGTGGCATATAAATGCCTGCATGAATAACCAAGTGTAGATAGCAAGTCCCTCAACTGGTTGCATTTTCTGTGTTTTCAAATCAAACAGTATTTAGTAGGTGAGCATTAGGGTGTGTGTGTGTGTGTGTGTGGATATGTGAAAGCTTTACATGCGTGTGTGCTTATCCTAGTACGCCTTCTGTTAATCTGTTCAGCAGAGTCACATTAATATAAAAGTATGATAAGAAGGACCAGCACTGCTCATGGATGAGTCACAGCCGACATTCTTACTTGAGGCAATTTTCAAAGGCTTCTCGTTCCATTTTTAAAGTGCATCATCAGTGGCATTTATCTTGAGGCTCTGAATTCATTCCTACCAGATTCATGGTGCGTCCTCACCTCCAGCAATGCATCTCTGCATCTCTCTACTTTCATTTGCTTCCACTTCACATCTGTTTTTATTATTATTATTATTATTATTATTATTTTCTCCCACTTTCTCAGTGTCTCTCTTTTTTTCTATTTTTCTGTCCTAAAAAAATGTAAATATCACCACAAAGCCTAAAGGCTTTGTAATAAATGAAAACAGTATCATCTCTGTATTCATGGAAATGTTTCAGACTGGCCAATGGTTATTATGCTTACTGAGAAAAATGTACACTGTGAGTTCCACTGTGGATTTTATATTGTATATAACATCTCCACATTTCCAGGCATTAAAGAATCCTTTAATTCTGCAGTAATTTCCTGGCTAATTTGAAATATTAGCTTTGGAAAACCTTATGACTGAATTAATGCAAAGGTTTTCTTGTTTCCTTAATATCACACTTCAGTATCATGACTATGATGATCTACTTGGTAAAAATAAAGGGACTATTGATGGAAATAAACAGTGCGTGCCTTTATGAAATTGAAGAATGCAAAATTGATTTAAAAAGAATCTTTAGCAGCAAAGAAAGCACTCTTTATAGGTTTGCTTCAGGAAAACAAGGAGAATATGCAGTGTTTACTAATGTGGTTAAAGTCCAATAAGGGGAGAAGATGCTCTCTGTGTGTGTAAGGGAAAATGAGTTTGAGAACCACATTCACACACGCACGCACACAATTTTATACATGCAAGCATAGTTCCTCTTATCCATAATTAATAGAAGCACAGTAATGCATGGTCAAATTCCTCATTATTCAGTTTCTTTTGACATTTTTTAACACAGTTAGTCAGGTGGTGAACAAGATTCCTATAGTTTAGAGAATGATTTGAATTATGTTCACTGACTGACACGCTTGCCAAGAGTTTGCTCTTAACACACTTAGACACATGAACATATTGAGTTTTGTCTCTCTGTGATTTGTCTCTCTCATTTCTCTTTGTGAATCATTATGATTCTTTTTGACTTTACCTTGTAATAACTCTTGCTTGACCTTGCAGACCACAGTCACCTTCAGAAGCTCTGTATCTCTTTGTGACTGCTTGAAATAGTTCCTATGCTGTAAGAACTAACAGAGGGGATCAACTGAAGTAAACTGATTCCAACCTTTTACCAAGGAAGCCTATATGAAGGGAGAGTGTGAAATGTAAACTACATTTTTTTTATCTTTTTAAAAAGATATTTAGAAAATCAGTGGACTGGATCATTTGAGATACATCCTTGCAGTGCACCTACTTGCAGGGATGCAACTTGGGACGCAGTATGAGTGGAAACTTATCATCTCTTCTCGACATGTGCCAGTATGGAGGCGTATTCTCAGAGCGAGAGGAGCCTACACACACACTGTAGTCGTGTGTTCAGGGCTCATGTTCAGGACTTAATCTAAGAGTGAGCAATGCCTGAATTTCTGACTGTGTGACTTTTTTGGGGGGTTTTGCTTTTGTTTTGTTTGGGCGGTTTTTTTCTTTGGGTGTTTTTTTTTTTTGTTGTTTTTGCTGGAAGTACCCATGGACTAAATGAGTTTACTGACAAAATGCACAATGAGTGTAATGGGTTTTTTAGTGCTGTGTCACAGATTAAAAAGCTAGTTGATCTGGTTTCTACTGCAAAAACCCTTTGAAGATCACAGCAAAGCACGTATGTACTTGGAATCGCTAATGGCACAAAGGCAGTCCGGGTTGTTGTTTTTGTCAAAAGCTGAGTACAGCTTTCCCACTTTGAAGAAATTTATTAGATTCAAAAGAGTTATGTGTGTCAACCATATTCGACTTGCCTGGCACATGCTGCCAATCAATAATAATGAATTAATACATCTGTATTAGAACTTTTTTTTTTTTTTACAGCAGTCAGTAAAGTGAGTAAATAACAGCCCAATGTAAGTTGAAGCATCTCCACTGCAAAGGAGATGAATTGCTTTAGTGCTTTTCTGAGCACCATATTTTATGACTAGTTGGGTTTAAACCACATGTCTCCAAGTAAACCAAGTATCACAATGTTTACAACCCATATTCTTCTCCATTATCAATTCCCTGCTCTTTCTCCTTCTGCTAGAGAGTGTAATTCTGGCAAATGCGTGCCATGAGATGAAAATTCTGATGGTACTCACTATTGAATCCAAAATCGAAGCAGTGAAATATCTGGGTACTATTCCTTTTCATTCATAAAAGACAGCTAAAGTCAAACCTTCCCTGGAAAAAAAGTGTTTTCTTCTGGCTTAGCATTGCGAAAGAGCAATCATGCAAGAGGTTTTTTTTTTTTTTTTTTTTTTGGTCTTTTAGCAAATGAGATGATGAATTATACATTTAGTCAGCAGGCCAGAAGCACTAATGTTGTTGTGTTGTGCTTAATGAGGAGCTGAACATTATCCATTTCCCGTTCTTTCTTTTTCATCTTCATTGTCACTCTTTTATGTTTCTCTCCTTCTTATGTCTGTATCTTTTGCCAGCAAGCTGTAAAGAAAAAGTATATATGCCTTTTGGCGCTATGTGGCTTTTAAAATATGATATGACCTTTACCATTGTGTTAAAAAGGAGCTTGAGCGTTTTCTCTGTCCATATTTTAATGAACAAACAGTTTAAAAAAATTCAGGTCACAGACAGAACAAAGAATGGAGTGTAATGACTTCTTAAAAAGGAGGCAGATGGAGTCAGTAATCTTTCTCTTTCTCACACACAGACCCACTGATTCACATAAAACCAGAATGCAAGCTTCTGGATGTAGCAGAGAGAGGATAAAAGCTTGATGATTAAAGCAGTTTCCTTGGTGACTCGTGTCCAGTGCAGTGGGATGTACAGTGTGGATGTGCCCCAGCCTTCATAACTTAATAAGGATGTGGTGAGTTTAGCTCTAGGCTACTCTTAGCCTTCCACTGGCCTTAAAGTTCACTTAAACCTGTGACTCCCCAGAATATGCTGTGAAATGGAGAAAGCGGCAGTTTGAAGTCCTTGAATACCCAGCACGGCAGATTTTAGACCTCATTTAATACATATGACTCCGCTAATTGTCAAGGTTTTCATTAGCCGAATTTGATGTGTTAGATGAGGGAAGGCAAGTCTCTGCTGGGCTGTAGATGGCCACATGATTCGGGCCCTGTGGCTTTAGTGAAACAGGCTCATGGGCTAAAATTCACTCTGCTTTGCCTTGTTTATGCACAACAGCTATATGCTATGCATTACCGAATTCCACAGCACTTAAAACGGTAAACCTAATTTTTCCTTCTAAGAGCAACAACACCCATTCGATCTCTTTCACTGCACTAATCCTCTGTGCATTTTGGGACCAATCCACTTTCCTTCAGTCCAAGCCAGATAGAAGTCAAAACCAAATAAACAGTTTCAGCTTTGCTTGATTGCCCCAGCTGTGTGAGGGCTTTTGCACTGTTCTGCATGCTGGTTTCACTTTCAGATTCTGAGGTCTGACTTGGTTTGCCTGCAGCCTAATAACATGTTAAACATTCATTTGATAGCTCAGTCAGCAAAAAAACAAAAAAAAACAAAACCTTTCATGTAAACAACAATCTCATGTAGTGATTACAGCGGTGTAAATCTCATGCGGGTAATACAAATGGATGTTTTATCTGACTGAATACTGCATGTAATTTTATGTTAAACAGAAAAATATCTGTCATGTGATCTTGCCACATAGTTTCATAACAGCAGTCCTGTGAGAAAACAAAGATTGTGTTGAAAAACTGAAGAAAGTGCAAATTTTATTTCGATGGGATTAGCATCCGTCTAATCCTTCCAAGCAAATTGTAGCAGAATCAACTCAGCTCGCCTTTTGTCCAATGATGACATTCAGAGGACATTTTGCTAACACTGAAACCATTTTTAGACTCAGTAAACTTGCCATTGAGGTTATAAATCCATGCTGAACTAATTTCATGCACATGTAACACTGCCAGAACACACACATGTGATGCCAGAGGTGTGGTCGCATGCCGTGTGTAATTGGAGGGTGGAGTTGAGGATGGAAAAGGAGTGAGTAATGAGGGGGCACCTGAGGATAATTAACATGGTTCCGTTTGCTCAGTGTGTATGTGTGTGTGTGTTTTGCAAGAGGAGAAAGAAAGGAGCGAGCACATGGAACAAACAGAGTCGTGTCCCAGTTCCTTAACACACCTACCCAGGGACTCTAGAGCCATAAGGCAGGAATGCTACGTGCCACAACATAACTGTGTTTCCCATAAGATTTACAGATTTACAGAAATCTTGGGCTGTAAATACAGTGTTAAACATTACTCTGCAATATTTCGCTACAGGAACCAGAGAGACGTATGCTTTAGTTCCAGGCTGTTATGTGGGATCAGAAAGAGAGAGAAATGATGTGTTGCTGCCTTGGAGAGGTAGCAGCAGGGGTTTGGAGGTAATACATCTCGTGTCACAAGTAGTCGCACTCGCATCCAACAGACAGAGAAAGACAGACAGATTAAAGGAGTTAAATAGGCAGACAGAGAAAGGATGAGACAGGGAGAGGGACAGAAAATCAGAACATGATGATAACAAAGGGACAAAAGGAGCTGTGAAGGAAATAGCAGGGTGTGGGGAGAAAGGAGACTGTACCTCAATCTCTTGACCTTACATCTGCACTCAGCTTTGACAGGTGTGTAAGGACATGTGTAGGTGGATGGGTGTGGGTTTGTGTGTGTGTGTGTGTGTGTGTGTGTGTGTGTGTGTGTGTGTGTGTGTTGTATGAGAGTGAGAGAGAAAATGTGTATGACCTTGTACTAAAGGCACAAAGAAGAAAAGACAGGATGAGTAATGACAAAAGTATGAGTAATGCCATCTCTCTCTCTTTCTCTCTCTCTCCATCTCACACTCTTTCTCTCTTATACACACACACACACACACACATTTTCCATAATTTTCTGAAATTTGCCAAAGCAGCCCATCATCATGTCTGGAGAGCCAGAGTCCAGCATGGATTGGTGATTTTCCTGGCTGGAATTGTGCACACCTATTCTGCAAACAGTGACCTTTATTTGTACATTAAGTGCTGTATGCAGCAACACAAAAAAGAAATTTTGAATATGAAAAAGCCTCAGTATTTGAAATGTCAAGAAAAGCCCAACATGTACAGCAAAAGCATGTAAATTAAACAGCTTAAATTAGAAAATACTTATTTTAATTAGATAAAGCATGAGTTAAGTAACAACTTGGGGTTTTAAAGATGTGTTTTTGAAACTGTCATTATACGAGGTCAGAGTCAAGAAAATCATGTTAACCTTCTTTTGGGACATGAAGGTTCCTATTCTGGCACATTTCCAAGTGCATGGGCAAACAGTGCAAATTATGGTGCATTGTGGTGAATTCAACTTAAACCTGCAATTCACAGCAAAAGAAGAGGAATGCTGTTCAAAACAGTCTTGCTGCATCATGACAATACATGTCCTCATATAGTAGCAAAGACTGTAGAGACAGTGCAACGGCTCGGGTTTGAACATCTTCCACGTCCTCCTTACAGCCCGGATCTGATGCTGAGCGATTATCACACCTTCAGTCCACCTTCAGTGAAGGAGGTACTGCGCGGTCACAGATTCACCTCTGATGATGAAGTAAATGAAGCGGTGCTCACCTGACTTTGGGAGCAGCTGATAAACAACTTCTCCGCAGGAATACAGAAGATAGTTGAATGATGCAACAAATGCGTCATCTTACATGGGGACTATGTGGAAAAGTGATATGATCAGTTTCTCACAGTTACTTCTGTTAAAGCCACTAACAGTAGTCTGCCTTTATTTTGTATTTTTCCTCGTGAGTATATACTGATAAATAAAATTTTTATATTAACAGGCGCAGTAGCAATGAGTAAAAAAGGCAATAAATTAGCGAACAATTTGTTAGAGGCATTTTCAATTGATTGCTCATATTGTACAAATTAAGCTGATTGTACTTGTGTTAAATATGTCTATAAGCTTAATGTAGCTTCCACATCAGATGTGCTAGAAGACTTCTGAATCTACAGTAAGCCACATTGATTCCATGATGATGCACATTGGCACAGTTTTGGGTCTCACTGATCTATGATAATTGGTTGCGGTGTCGGTCATAAAGCCTGTTTTCTTCTTCTTCCCTGTACATGTTAAAGAAATGGCTATATGGGAGTGATATTTATTGCAATTTCTGCATTATGCATCATTCCATGACTTTGGTAGAGGGTCTGGGCATACGTACACATGCACGCACGCACGCACAGACGTAAAATAGAGTAATGCTATGTAAGCAGATTTGTTATAGACTTGCATACACACAAACACACAGCCATCTGTCTTCCACTAAGACGTTTGTCAGAGTTGGGTGGTTCCTTATGTAGACCGCAGGGGCATCTGAAGGTGAGGAGCTGAAAACCTAAATGAGATGTTTGGGTTTAATCATCCGGTTTTGCTCCATTTAGCCTGAATATTGCTCTCTGTATCCCTCCCTCTCTTTCTCATACCGAAACCTGCAGGAATTAAGATTGTTATTGTGTCTGTGTGAGAGAGAGAATGAGTGAGTGAGTGTGCATTTGTTTTCATAAAGCACATATGTACGCCATTACTGCACAGAGAGAGGATAAAATGAATTAGCTGCTTCATTACTCATAGCAGCAGCAGCAGGACATGTGACTTCCACCCCGTAGTGACTCTTTTTGAATGTGTGTGTGTCTCGTTCATACCAAACAACATACAAGCAGAAGCCACTTATATTTTAGTAACAAAAGATTTTTGGGTAAGTATGTGTTCCAGTGTATCCAGTGGGTATAGTTAGAGTGTGCGCATGTCAGTACCTCAGCAGATCATGTAGTAGATGTGTGTCTGAGAGAGAGGGAGGGAGGGAGCGAGAGGAAGAGAAATTACCCTGCTTTTGGGCCCAGGTGTTAAAGTTAATGAGGGCTTTTTCCCCCTCAGGTGTGTTTTAGATCATCTTATCATCTTGTGGTATGAAGGACACACAGTGGGATGAAGGACACAGAGTTTCTGAATCTAATATATTGTGTGTGTGTGTGTGTGTGTGTGTGTGTGTGTGTGTGTGTGTGTGTGTGTGTGTGTGTGTGTGTGTGTG
>JAQLOM010000012.1:8537742-8551726 GCA_030068315.1 Chrysichthys thysi | reverse complement strand
GTGTGTGTGTGTGTGTGTGTGTGTGTGTGTGTGTGTGTGTGTGTGTGTGTGTGTGTGTGTGTGTGTGTGCATATGTACGTGCGTGCGTTTGTGTGCTGTGTGCATGTGCATGCACGCATGTTTGTTTATGATGCGTCTATTCTTGTAGACACCCTATATTATATGGTATGATGAATGCCTTTTTAAATGATTTTGTTAAATGGATGTTTAATGATCTTTTTTTTTTTAATTAAATACTTCGCATACCAGCCCCCCACACGCATTCATAGTTCAAGTCTCAGCTGACCTTCAGAAAATTCTGTTTAATAGTCAAGTTGGCCTGCACACAGCAAGCCAACTCAGTCTTATACATACAAATGAGTACAGGCAATTTTCATTCTTGTAAACAGTGCTCTTGAGGCCATGTCTCTGATGGACAAAGCTTCACTGGAGCATATCTCACCACACCATTGTGTCCATTAAGTGCAGTGCATCTCATCACATTGCTGCGCCATCTCACTCATTTGTTTACTTCGACACACATGCTTCTGTTAAGACAGCAAGTTTGGTTACAGGTAATTAGATTTTTCGCCTTTCATAAGTCTGTATATACACAGTGTATAGACCCACATGTGCATGCATGCAAACACACACCTACATGTTCATTAACCCCTGATCGCTAAGCGGATATGTGCGTGTCTGAGAAAGGAACAGATGCTAGCATTCTTGCACAGTTACAATGAGTGCATCATTGTTCTACACAAGGAGGATAAGTAACAGCTGGTACACCTTGTGGTGGAAAAAATGAGTCAAGGCAAAAGAAATTATTCCAGTATCTGCATTCCTGCATGCTCTCTCCAATATCTCATGGCCTCAGGGGATTATGCTCCCGCTGGTCAGGTGCTCAAAAACCATGTTCAGACATTTGCTAGGAACATTGCAGGCAGAACTTATTTGCCTCCTATGTCACAAAATCCATGGGAGTTAAGAGATAAACGTAGTGCATGATGGTGCGTAACTGTGTGGAATAGTGTCAGTGATAACAAATGGGGCCAGGCTCTGCACACGAGATCCGTGTGAAATACCAGCATATATGTAGTATGTCTTTGGTATGGTGCTCTTTTTTTTTTTCTTCCAGAAGTGTCTGGTGTCTTCAGTTACATCATACTGGCTTACAACTAATTTAGACACAGACTTTAAAGTTAATTAAATCCTCTAAGCTTAAGCTGAAAGCACATTACATTTGTGGATAGGCTTTACAGTTTCAACAATGTAGTCTGAAAAGCCTTTTAAACCTTTCATGCTACTTGTTGAGGTGCTCACCATATTCTTCTGCCTGAGGGACAATCGCCTAATTCTCTATGATTTCCCAGTAATTATATGTGCCAGTGAGAGTGATTGTGGATTCTGGAGATGAGCATTTCTCTCTCTCTCTCTCTCTCTCTCTCTCTCTCTCGCGCTCTCTTGCCTCATTTGTCCCTAGCACAGGAGAAGCAGCCGGCCGCAAACAGCTCATTTGAAATTGTGGAGTGTGTTCCTGTGTGTGCGCTTTTGACATTGATAGCATTTCGCTCTTCCCCTTGGCCCTTCCATTTTGTTAAGGTGTCAGGGGTAATCCCAGTTCTTGCTGATGAGTTTGGAGGGGACAGAGTTTTATAAACACTATTTATTTAGTGCTGTTTGGGAGTGTGCTTGAGTGTTTGTTCATGTGTATATGTGAGGGCTAATGCGTGGCTGTGTATGCATGCAAAGACAAAAGGATTATTCTCATATATTTGGTAGACCCACCCAGTGTTTACTCCTCTGCCATTTTATAATGTATCCCTACCATATAAGTGCATTTTGTACGTATATAATTACTAACTGTAGCCCATTTGTTGCTCTGCACAATTTTGTCTGCCTTATCCATCAAGGGAAGGGAACCACCACGGGTGCAGTAGGACCATTCTCAGTGCAGCAGTGGTAGTGACATTGTATTGGCATTCTAGTTAGTTTGTGTAGTGGTGATAAAAGTATATCAAGTGCCTGAATGGCACTTAAGTTTTTAAAGACAGTGTATGTTGGACACATCTGGTTTGTTAGTGCATGTATTCAGTGTACAGTTAAAGATTGCACATCATCTTTTTCCATGTACCATTTGTGTTAATCATCGGTTAAACGCCGGTCAGTACCACTTCGATCTTCCCACTCCTCATCTCCTTGCTGTTCTGAGACTGCTCCAGCATACATGTGACATCTTATCAGTGGTGCTTAGAGTTCTACTGAGCTACTGTCTGTAATTATTCAGGGCAAGTCTTAGTGACGGCTGATCGTGACATTAGATGTGAGAGCTAATATGTACTATCTTTATCAGCATATTACTGTTGAGCAGTGAATGCATTATATCACAAGGTCTCATTGATTGCAATGATAAGATAATGATAAGATTGATGTGGGGCAAAACGATTACACATACACACATTTAAAGGCAAATAGGTGGCTGCGTTTGTGATTTGCATTTTTTTCTTTATGTATGAATAAAAAAAAACATTCAACTTACTGTTATGGTATCTACAGAAATCAGCCTGAGCATCATTTCTGTGTCCCCAATGCTACATATTTTTCTTTTCCTTATGATGATTGGTGGTGCTGTTGCACTTGATTCCACAAAAGCCCAAAGTAATCCACCTTAATGACATTTGTTAAGAGTAAATAATGTGACGTATTGAGTTTATCTTTGAAAGACAGCGAGGCTTGGACCTGTTATTCTGTTTATAGCCACCACTCACAGACGTACTTAATAAGCAGGCAATTGGGTGTATGTTTGTGGCTCTGTTACTGGAAGTGAATCCTGATGGCGGTGTTGCCTGGGGCTGGACCGCGTTCTATCCCCAGACTGTAGGAGAATGCCAGGACTGCCCCAGGTCTCAGAGGCCCTAATTAAACTCATGCCCATTCAGCCATGATGATAACGGTGCCATCTTATTAATCTTCAGGACAGCTGGAATCCCAGCAGCAGTGGGTGAATGAGGGACAGAGGTTGCTCCGGACGCCAGCTTTGTCAAATGTGTCAACGAGCCAGGCTGTCGCCTGCGGCTGTTCTTCTATCATTTTTCATTTTGGTACATTTTCAGTGACTTTCATAATGTCTAATTTCTTACTGGTGTGTGTATGTGTGCAGGTGACAACCGATCTGAGAAACAAGTGCACGGACTCGCACACTGGCACGTCTGCTTCAGCCCCACTGGCTGCAGGCATCATTGCTCTCACCCTGGAAGCTAAGTGAGTGACGAAACCTGCTAGCACACGCACACTCACACCCACGCACCTACTTAAGGGACATATATTGGCAGACACATGTCACATATATACAACAAACGCCCTGCCACCTGAGTCCATCTCTTCACTAACCTGCATTAACTCACATGCTTCATGAGAACTTGTATGCTTCACATGTGCTTTAATCACCCATTTACTCTCATTTACAGTCTGTCACGTCGTTGAATTGAAGAAACACATGATTTAAAGCAGCAGATATCAGACCATAATTTATTATATCTAGCAATATTTAATTAGTGAGTAGATTGTTGAAACAAGAGAATGTGATTATGGTGCAAATAGGATTACTTTAGCTGCCCAAATGCCCATTCAGCACCTGTAATTCATTTTTACAAATCTGGTGTATCCTCAATGAAATGTGATGGAGGGCTGAGCTCAGAAAAATGGAGTACTTTGCAAATTTTAGCTGAAAATGGAGCCTCAGAAGAACTCGGTGGCATCCTCATTAATAGATAATCATCATCCTTAATTATGAGCCCTCACCTAGTCATGCAGTAGTCTTCTGTTCCACACCGAAGAGTGCCAATTAGACCTTGAAATATAACCAATCAACAAATTGCATTTTTTTCCCACAGTGAAGGAGATGTGGGCGTGTCCATGGAAGTGTAGTGTCATTTAAGGGCCTGAGATCACTGACAGGCATGTTCCTTTCGGACCGTGTGAAGCACGACTGCAGAAAGCAGAGTGGAGCATTTCTGTTTCAGTCCCTGCCATTTGGGGCAGTAAACCCCTCTGATGCATGCTTAGATTATATTTGCCCGAGGTGTCTTGCATTTTCTCTCTCTCTCTCTCTCTCTCTCTCTCTCTCTCTCTCCCTCTCCCCCCTCCTCTTATGGCACTTTTTCTCCCTATTAAATCTTTGGGTGGTGTTTATGATGATGTTTAGTTGAAGGTGACTTCAGTGCCTGTTTCTGTGTGGAGAGGTTGGGGCTGTTTGTTTTCTCTGACAGTCTCCTGTGTGCTGCATTGCCCAGTCATCTTTAGGTCAACCTTTGCACTGCCCTGATTATAAATGACGCATATGGCAAATTCAATTGCAAGGTCATTTATTAAGGCAGTTAATTAGTGACACAAACTGATTAGCTTGACCTTCATTTTTTAGTAGTTAGATTTGTGAACACCACAGCATATGACATTTCTTTTTTTCCATATTAAAGTATTAGATTAAACAAATTTCACCCCTTTTTTCCAGACTGCTCAGCCCCTTTGAGTAGGTTACCTTTTTCTGTGGAAAATTCTTAAGCAACATTTAACGTTAGCGGCACTTCTGGATGTTTATATGGCTCTGTGTGGGTTGCTCATACTCACACAGCCATGTGTTGTGCCATGAAGTGCAACAAATATTCAAATGAACAAATGCATGCAATGAGCCAAGCACGGAGACAAAGCATTTTAAAACGAGTAGATATTACATTTCCCTTTGGAAATTTTGCTGAAATAGTTTCACGTAGTTCCCTTTATGGTAGCAGTCTTTTGCTAATTTTGACTTCCTTTTGAATGTAGAAATTCATAAATATGAATTGTTAATTAGAACATTATTTTGGTGTTGAATTACAATATATTTAATGATTTTCCCCCCTCATTCTTCCTTCTCTCTGTGTCTTAATACAGTATGAATTTGACATGGAGAGACATGCAGCACCTGGTAATTAGATCAGCACACCCCACCCACCTCATCACAAACGATTGGAGGACCAATGGAGTGGGCCGCTTAGGTAATAAACAGATGTTGTCATCCAGTTGGGAATTGGAAACAGCTGCATAGCTCAAATGAACTTGGCTGACTTCACACACCCCTTACCCCCACTTCTCTTTTTCTGGCAGTGAGTCACTCGTATGGCTATGGTCTGCTAGACGCGAGTGCCATGGTGGCATTGGCCCAGAACTGGACCACCGTGGGGCCGCAACACAAGTGTGTTATCGACATGCTGACTGAACCCAGGTACAAAAGGTCAAAGAAACACGCACACAGTGCGAGTTGCCTATGGAGATTAGATGCCTGTGGCTGTGATTTCAGCAGTGCAGAAAATTACAACTTTGTGACTTACAACTTTTTTTTAGTGTTACTTGTCATACTTTCAATATTGTCCACAACAGATGACTGCCGTACACCCATTACAGCTGACAGATGGATAGACATTTCAGGATGATGATGATGATGATGATGATTATATTGTGTAGAATATTTCTAATTGATTGCTAACTGACCTTGCCTCAACATCATTCTAACCCTTTTTTAACCCTAATTTAAAAACTTCAGCGCTTTACCACATTATTAAAAAATACTGTATTAGGTGGGAATAAATATAACCTATAAATATAATCTATTTTTTAAGAGGTAGACGTTCTTTATAGCTGATCTCAATATTATATAAACAAATCACATAATCAGCAAAGTAAAATAGTTCTTGAGTCTGAGTGCGATTTTAACATGGGTTGAAATCTATTGTGTTAATCGATCAGTGCTACTGTTTCTGTCTTCATTGGGATTTTACTGCATGAGGCACTGATTTAAAAAAATGCACAGTGAATAAAAAAGGTTAACTTTGCTTTCAACTTTGTTTTCCAATTAGTCCAGCATTCTTGTTTGTATTTTTTTTTTTAATCAAATCAATTCATGTTACACTGCTGTGTTGCAGGGATGTGAGGAACCATCTGGTGTTCAGTAAGAGTGTGGATGCCTGCTTAGGACAGCCTGATTTTGTGAGCTCACTGGAGCATGTGCAAGCCAAACTCACACTATCATACACACACAGAGGGAACCTGGCCATCCACCTCTTCAGCCCTCTGGGGACCCGCTCAACACTGTTGGCTCCCAGGTAAGCACATACATATCATACACAACAGTTTAAAATTAAATAAAGTTGCACACATTTCAGCTGTTATGCATTTCATCAAGTATTCATTGATTAATTTTGCTTGATTACTCTCCCAGGCAGAATAAATGTTTTCAGATACACAAGCGTAATAAATGTTGAATCACATTAGTACAAGATCGTTTACATGCTGCTGTGTGTGTGTGTTTGCATGCATCTCAGGCCCCAGGACAACTCCCCAGAGGGTTTCAATGACTGGGCCTTCATGACCACACACGCTTGGGATGAGAACCCACAAGGAGAGTGGACACTGGAAATAGAGAACGTGGCTGGGCTTAATGATTATGGTAAAAATCCTGAATTTCAAATGATATTTTTTTTAAAGACTGAAATGTCATATCAGAAATAATGACTTGGTAAAGATGGTTCATGGTTAGCATTTGGCCAGACCTCTTCTGTCATCAACTTTTATTTATTTGGACTGGAATCAGTTCTTGTATTTTCTGTACACTTGATAGTTGCAAGATTTTTTATATTTATTTATTTATTTTTATTTTGCATTGTGCTGTTGCTCATGTTTTTTGTGCATGATTGATTAGATAGCGGCATAAATGTACAGTTGTACAGGTGTTTTTAATAAAGTGGGCACAGCTTATAATTCCTTTTTTCTCTTTTTCACACTCAGGCATTCTTTCGCAGTTCACACTAATTCTATACGGAACAGGCTCCAGTGCTATGGACCTGTCCACTTCCGATTTTAGCCGGCCTTCCAACAACAGCTGTAAAACCTTTGATGCCCAGCAGATCTGCATTGGTGAGAACACGCTAATACCCACAAACACACAATAAAACAGTGAGAAATTAGATTTTATAAATGTTACCACAATCATCCAGAAATGGAAAGGTGACAGCCTGGCCCGCTGGCATGTCCGACAGAACTGGCATCATCTTTCCCTTGTACATAATAGCTACTTAAAGGTTACCAGAATTTTCACATAAATATTCATGAGCACAGGAATTGTGATTATTACTTTTATTAATTGTGACTAGTTTTCACCGAAATGTTTTTATTGTGTTCTTTGAGCATTATGATATCAGATTCTCCAGGTATCAGATCCTCCTGTAAGTGTTTTGATAAAATTTGTGGAATCGGTGTGGTCCAAAAAAAATGAGCAGAATAAATAAATAAATAAATAAATAAATAAATGTGTTAAGGCCAGGTGTTACCTATTACAAATTTCATCACATACTACAGGCTCACTTCCTTTTAATTTAAGATTTATCTCCATGTGTAGCAGTAAAATTGCAATATGACACATTTGTGTAAATCTTGCCACTCTCTCACACACACACACGCCAGTCCCTCAGCCAGGTCTTGATAAGCCTAATGACTCCATAATAATGAATATTCATTTGTCTTTACAAGTATTGGAAAACACTTTAGAGAGAACCATGGCCAGGAGGAACTGAATTACTGATACGGCACATTTTTATCAGGAGGAAAATAACTTGTGAAGGGTTTGCCGTTTTCCCATTTTGATGAGGAGGTACTTCATAACTACCTCCTCCTAAGACAAATAATTGCAGTAGTAATGATGTATCTGTAGTGTTAATGAATGGATGAGGTTGACTCTCAGTATTGATATTACACTCTGTAATCAATATTACTGCGGTTACAAATACAGCAGTTAGATAATACTGCTAGTTGTGCAGTGACTATAGTGCATTAGATATATTCTTTCTGGGTTTGTGAGCCTGTTAAATGTGGTTCTTATTTTGTCTTCACCATTTCATTTCTTTTGAAGTGTTTTACATGTGTAAGTGCCTTTCTGGAGGCACATTTTATCCATTACAAGGAGCAATAGCAATCGCAATGTCTACTGTTGGAAACAAGAGTAAATACACTGTGATTCGATCATTTTATAGTTTGAATCATGCAACATAGTGTTTCTCCCCATCCTGTCGTCAGTCTCGCTGTAATAGGACATAAGAGGGTGAAATACTGAGGAAAGTGTAAGAGCTTATTTACACAAAAATATTTTTAAAAAATTATGAAAATCTAAATTCAGTTGATTAATTACAGATTGTACAGTTACAATAGAATGCAATCCAGATAATTGAGGGTTAAGGGTCTTTTATTCAAGCATCCAACAGAGGCAGTCCCAGGTTACGAACTCAAGCTCCTGCTCGCTACCACGACCCTCACAAGAGTTCAACTGAAAATCTTCTACAGTCTTCTGCAATGCACTCCCTCTTTACACACTTTAGTGGCTGTTTTATACACTAAATGTTTTACACCAAATTCAAATCATGCCTTTTTTTTTTTAACTGACGCATAAAATGTTTTATTGATATTATCTATATTTAATTTATTTTTATTGGTTTTGAAGTCCAACAGTTGTTGTTTTGTTTAAGTTTTTTTTGTTGTTGTTTTGCTTTTAGGATATTGGGGTTTTTTTTGTTGGATTGTTTCTGCTGTACATTTTGTTACCTTTTAATAACCAGAAGGTGGACATAATTCCAGCATCATGGGGGAAAAAAAATGTAATTGGCAAAGCAAAAGATTGAAACTGCAGAACTCATTCAGTGTATCCACCATTTTTCCAACAGGCTTGTTTAGATAGAATATCAAGTCAGTAAATACAGTCAGTGATACAATGCCTCAATAACATGTCGATTTGATGTTCCTGATTTTCTCTCCGTATGTATACCTGCTCTTTCAAATTGACTTCAGTTTCCTATGAGTCTTATTTGGATTTGCTCAGAGGAATCACGGTCTGTAAAAACATAAAAATACGCATTAACCCTATGATGCTGCACTCATGGGACACAATGACATAATTAGGCGTGCATGTGCTTGGTGTGGTAAACGTTCTTCCTTTTCCGGTTTGCAGAGTGCAGCGCTGGCTTGTGGCTTTTTCTACAAGGCTGTGTGAAGTCGTGTCCTCCAGGTTTCACACCCGGTCTGCAGCTCCTCAACCTCTCTCTAGAGAACTGGGTGGAGCAGTCCTCGGTGCAGGCGTGCCTAGTCTGCCACTCTGCGTGTCTGATGTGCTCCGGGCCCGGTGAGGACGAGTGCCTGTCCTGCCCACCCCATAGCCACCTAGTAGGCACGTTGTGTTTGCATCAGATCCAGGTGCAACGCAAATCTCCCAGCAGCCCAGTGCTCCACAGTAAGGGTGTGGAGGAAGCAGACTCCGAGATGCCCAAAGCGGAGACATCCTCACATCTGCCTGTACTTGTAGCCGTGCTGAGCTGTGCCTTCATTCTGGCTACATTTGCAGCTGTTTTCGTGCTTCTGCAGCTGCATTCAGGAGCAGCCAGTGCCCCCTTCTGTAGGAGGACCAAACTACAGGTGACGGACTCGAGCGGCAGAGGCATGCGGGTCGGATTCGGGTTTGGCTTCGGCTTGGGTCGAGATTTGACTAACAGCAGGGTGTTGTACCGAGGGATTCCCACCGTGTGGGGGGACGAGGACACTGCAGGTGGGGTGAACTCGGAATCGGAGAACGAAGAACTGGACTGCCACAGCGAAAAGACAGCTTTTATACAGACACAAAGTGGACTCTAGTGCTCCCAGGGAAACATAACCTCCTTTTCACATGTCTCAGTCTTCCTCTTGCAGGGCGAGTGAGCTGATTTAACCACTTCTTTTCTCTCCATCACTCCCACCTTCTGCATTGCAGTCAGGCCTCCAGATTGAGTTGAGATACAACTTATTTGAGGCCCTGCTATGTTCTAGACTCTCCCAAGAAAGAGTGCGCGCGCGCACACACACAGAGAGATAGCTATGTTTGTGTGTTCAGGAGGGAGATACAGAGCTGTGGTATGAGTCATTTTTGTGGTTGCATTTAAACCTCTGATGACTCCCAGCAGGACAGCCTGTCTCCTCAAATCTGGAAGTTCCCTTGATTTTGAATTTATTTTGAATCCCTTTATTTCAACTTCAGTGGTGGTTTGAGTTATGAGATTTAAACTGTGAATTAAGATCAATGTGTGTGTGTATGAATGCTAATGTTTCATTTAAAGCTGACAAGGGCTTAATTAACTCCAGTTGGCCTTTTATTATCAGTGGTCTGGACTGAATTTTTGCACAATAATTTTTAATTAGCTAGTGACCACTGCATAAAGCCCCTATATGTATGTAGTTTTGTCATCAATGCGTTATATGCCAAAACTTGCTAAATAGTCTCTCTCGCTGTCTGTGTCAGTAAGTTTGTTACGTTCCTATATTTGTGACGGTTGTTGCTTAAAGACATCAGATTATTCCAGAAAATTGCTTGGATCATTCTGAGAAAATTGGCGGTAGACAAGAGTGGCATTTAAGAATAACAGACTCAGAGATTCTGCGGAAGCCCTTAAGAAACTCAGCACACGGGAAGAGCCAAATAAACTGTAATAGTGTCCATGCTCTAGCCTCTCTATCGAAAGCATTCAGTTTAATGGATGGAAACGTGCTGAACATTCAAATTCAGCATCCATGTGACTGTTGTAAGTAGGCTTTAAGTTATAATGAAGCTGAATGAATCAGGCTGTGGTTTGGATAATCCTGTAGAAATTATTACAAGAGGAAACCCTGGACACGAGGGACACAACACAAACTAATCACAGTAAAATAAAATCCTAATGATTACCAAAAGCAGCAGTTTGTGTATCCAGCGAAACAACTTGGGAAAATAGATATATAGCTCATTTTTCCACATAGTTTCATAAATATTTTCACCTGTTTGAGACACAAGTTCCAGCTTAATCCAGTTTAAGGTATCCATATAGTGGTAGATTTAATTAAATTATAATGCTTCATCTATGAATTGCATGTATTCCTCTTGTAGAGCAAGGCTGGCCAGTTTGAGTCCTGGGGTCCAACGAAGTTTCCTACTCATAGACACCAGATTTAAACTCAGCAAGTTTAGTAGAAAGGTGAGAGCAGGGAGATCACCAAACTGTGCTGGGGCATTGCTGGTCTAGATCAGGATTTCAACTCCTGAGGACCGATCTCTGGTAGCTTCAAGTTGAATAACCTGGATAAAAGCACATAGTGCAACTCCTTGGCTAAATATGTAGGCCTGTCATAAACTGGATCAAGTGTGTTGGGCGATGGTTAACTTTAAAGCCATGCAGGATAGGGGGCCCAAATCTGGATTCGAGGAACTTTAATCTAGATCCAGCCTAAGCACGAGCCTTGTTATAGATAAATTGGTTCGGAACGTCTGGGAGTTGAAATAACCTTGTATAATGAGTTTTCTTTTTTCCTCATGTGCTGGGCAGAGTAATTTTCTTTGCCCCAAAGGAAGTTTTATTGATTTTGAGGTTTGATGCACTAAAAGCTGTCAGAACCAGTGTGGTAAGGGGCTCAAGAGAGTGTTTGGCATTTGTTTCACAGACGATCAATGAAAGCCCTGTGATTGGCTCTCTCTGTGTTGCAAGCTTTGTATTTTGTAACAGCATAGTTGCAGTAAACACGACAAACCCCTATGGTGGAAACTACACTCCTGTACAGCACTAATAATCCCTGCTTCAGATATTTGGGTATGAAGGGCAAAGAGTTTCCATCCTACGATCATGTGTTCATAATTAAAAAAAAAAAAAAATGTATTATAAAAAAAAAAATCTTATTAAATCCATTTTAATAAAATTCACTCTGGTCACTGGTTTTCAAATTCTAATTCTATTCAAAAGGTTCATCTCAGCAGTAGTTCTTCTAAATGCCAGGCTTTATAAGTTTATTAACTGTACATTCATCCAGTTATCCAATCAGCCAATGATGTGACAGCATGAAATCATAGAAGAGCTTCATTTAATGTTCAAACGTGAATGGGGAAATTTTTATGCATGTATGAATATGAAGCGTGTGTGTGTGAGACAGAGAGAGAGAGTCTTATACACTTATATTTAGTGTGAAGAATGTTGGGGTTGAATAATGTATTTGCTAGAATGATAAGGCTCTGTAGGGCAGAACAGGAAATGACTGTGGAAAGGTTGCATATTCATACCAGGAAGCATAACATAGCGATAACAGCTAATCCTCATCTGAAATTCATCCATGGCTTTACTACATTTATAATGTACTGTTGTCTGTTCACTGTGTGGAGAATGCGTTGGGAGAGCATTAATAGATTTATGAGTGGCAAATCTTAGCTTTACCGGTGACAGACGAGAGAACTTCCATGCTCCTTAAAGCGTGGCAAGATATAGTTTATGGAAATGGTCCATAGAAAATTATTTCCATAATTAACTCCACTGGGAGACAGGTCCAACTTTAATTCAGGCCTAGAGCAACTGCATGCCTGGCATTATAACTAGGATACAACACATTTGGGGCATGGAGAGAGATTCCCTCAGCCTCCCATGTGATAGGTATTCACTATTCATCATTGTTTATGTTAAAAAATACATTCATCTGGTCCTCTGCCCAGTTCTTTCCACTCAAGTCTGAACCACTGGCTGACTGTTAAAGGTTTCATTAAAGCTGAAGCTGAGGTTGCCAGTTTATCATCTTGTCATATTTAAGCCAAATCTTACTAACTACACCTGCTTATTTCTGCCAGATGTTTCCTCCAGCCTCAAATTAATCTCATTAGTCCTGTGAGGGGAGGTGTGCAGGCATTGCTCTGAAATGTCAAACTCTGAGCTCAATGTGTGCTTCAGTAGTCCAGTGTCGTTCAGTGCCATGCCAGTGAAATATGCAAATTCTGGAGTCAAATAAACCACACAATTAGGTCAGTCGAGATTAACCAAACTGCAAATGCAGCCAGAGTGCTTTCAGAAATAGAAATGTTTGATAAGAATACATTAGAAATCATTAACACAATCTTAAAAGTTCCCTCTTATTGCCAAGAAATGAGGCAATTTCTACACCCTACCTTCCCTGACAGCATGCAACCTACAGAAGTGCTGTTTGCAAGTCTGTTACATGAGTAGTAAAGAAGAAAATAAATCACTGGTTTTCAAACAAAGCAATCTTAAGCTCGTGTTTTGTTTCGGCTTATACATATACAGTGATCCCTGTACCCATGAGCATAACTGGTTTGAAGACAGGTCAAGGGTACAATTTCTTGTAGCTACAAACAATTTTTCCCATAAGGAATAATGTGAAAGTGATTAATCGGTTTTCCGGCCCCAAAATACCCCCATACAAAACATTTATAGGCACGATAATTGAGCTTTCAGTGACAATATAAGTAGTACTGATTGAGAACATCATATTTTTTCGACATATTAGACACACTTTCATCTTTAAATGCATAAAAAACTGCGCTATGGCTGTACATGAAAGAGACCAAGTCCCGTAGGCTAGGCTGCTCGGCGTAGGCTAAGCATAGTTTTACCTTTAGGTAGCATTTTATATTAAAAAAAAAAAATTCATACATTTACAAGAGCGGATGTAACTATACGCATCATAGTGCTGCTCTGGTGGCATGTCACAGCAACACAAAACAGCTGTTAGAATGAGCCGGCTGAAGCAATCGAAAGGACAAGAGTTCACGTGGTCTCAGAGACACTAACAACACAAGATGCTGTGAGGGACTGACTGTCACTGACCTGCATGTTTCCCTTGTTCCCAATTGTTTATGCAGATCGAGATAATGAGGCAGGCGACTCGCGGTACCACTCGTGGCTCCAAACATTGCTCATGGGTACAGCAGGATTTTATTAAATAAAAATGCTCGTGATTCAAGTTACTCGTGGAATAAGACGCTCGTGGGTACAGGGAACACACACACATACATATATATATATATATATATATACACACACATACATACATACATATACATATATACACACACATACATACACTCAGCAAAAAAAGAAACGCCCCTTTTTCAGGACTGTGTATTTCAACAATAATGTTGTAAAAATCCAAATAA
>JAQLOM010000012.1:8526369-8537642 GCA_030068315.1 Chrysichthys thysi | reverse complement strand
AAAAAATAGTTCACAGTGATACAAGTGCATTAAATAAGCTCGTCATATATGAATGTGATTTATGGGAAACGGTGGCCCCTCTTTAAGAGAAGTCATGTATTACTGTTTAGTGCTGTAACATTGGCCCATTTGTTCTTTCTTTGTAGCAGCCAGTACGAACAAAAGCACAGAAGCTGTTGTACCCTAAAATGGTTCCGCCTACACCCATGTGGCATCCCTTGAAACTCGCATTCAAATTAAAAAAAAAAAAAATCAGGCTTGGTCAGTAGCATTTCGCATTCCTGGCTGGCTCACTCTTCCATCCAATGCGAACACAAATCCTATATTTATAAATCTATGTATTCAACCTCTGAACAGACCGATTTCTCCTTCACGACCGCTCAATCTACCTAAACTGCACAGCTGTCTTACTGCATCAAAACCCTGACATAAGATTTCAATTTTCTGCTTCTTCACTCCCTTGTGTTCCTGGGTAAAGGAGAGAGCTCACTTTGAAGTCTTCTGCACCTCGGGCAGCTTCAGAATCAGTTTGCTTCATCTAAATGCTGACCACCATCATTAGATGAAAAGCCTTGATTTCTCCTCATATTATCAGACAATTTTCCACCAGTATGTGTGTGATGAAAGAGAACCCTCCCATGCTATTGCCTTCCATGGAGCTGGCGTCTCAGCAGGGATCAGATGTCGTTCTATTTCAAACAGCAAATGTCCACATCAGACAGAATGCGTAGTTGTTTTCCCAGCACTTGGTGGTGGATTAAAGGGTATCATCATTGAAGGATCTCCATTCCCTGTTATAAATCATGCAGTTCCTTACTGCCCTCTGCCTGTACACTACAGACCAACACGCAGGGATGCTTCTGACAGGTCTGTAGCCATGCTTCCACTTGCTCATTAAGAGTAATGTTTTCTCGCTGATTTACTCTGTATTCAGCTCATACATGTATCTGGCACAAAGCAACAGTCTGGCAGAATGACATTACATAATAATGCCATGGCTGATGTTTATTAAATATCAACTTTAGCTACTTTGCATTTTCTTTTTTTTTTTTGCATTTCTTCATTTCACATTAACATCCTTTCAGGAAGGAATGGACACAAAGGGAGAAACATTTTTTGTCTCAACAAAACAAAACAAAACAAAAAAAACCCATCTTGTGTTCACATCATACTACACAAATGAGAAGTAGTTAGACGCAACTGTCCAAAAGTGAGAACACATTGTGTAGGCTAAAAAGACATGGAGGTTCAGAGGTGCAGCATGGCAGTGAGATGAGAAGGGAAAAAAAACCAAAAAAAAAAAACCTCAACATTCCCCTAGTCTAGGACAACAATATTTGGTGGACACACACACACACACACACACACATTATTTAATTAATTATTTTATAGCTTCATCGTCTAATTAGTCAATTTCTCAACATGAGGTTTATTTAAGAATTATAGAACAGAGCTAAAAACCGTCCAGGAACTGACAGACAGGACTTCACTGTTCGTAAATATCAACAGCCTCCCCTGACAGGGTCAGAAGCCAAAAGTTTTATATAGTGTCGATAAAGGCAAGAGTGACCAATCACGCTCAGAGGTTTCATGAGTGCTACTAACCTCTTCTCCACTAGCGGTGTTCCTTTCAGAGCATTCATTTCTCACAGTAAATCACAGGTGCGAGTCTCTACTAGGGCGAGCCATTTCGGGGGAACAGAGTAGGGACGACAAGATGAGGAGTAGGAACTCAAACAGGAAACAGTTTCGGCTTATACAGACACCTTCCTCCTGGCAGCTGTGATACATTCACGCTAAATGAGCCAAGTGAATGACTGTATCAGGACAAAAAGAGACACTATGAACAAATACCACTGGAATGGAACTTTACAATACATCAGTGTGCCCAGGCTTAGCACAGTCCCATTACTGTCACTGATCTCCGTACACACAGCAATATGGTTTAAAGGCCTTAGGCTATACTTAGATCAGTTAAAATACTGATCTAAAATCAGTCGTGAACATCAGTGGCTCACTCCCATACACGCGTGATCGTAAACAGTGCCGCAATCACTTAATCTCGCTTTCTTACCTGGCCACTGCACCACACGCAATCGTATCAGTCACCACAGTAATATATTGCACATGTCAATGTTCATATGTAAAATATAAGAGGTATTGTATACTGCATATGTTATAGTACACTACACCATCCTTAGCAGACATCAACACTTTGGGCCCAGGAGGAAAATTAATGGTACATAAGGGAATTTGGAGGGAGCAGCATTTTCCAGGAACAAAAAAAATATATATCTCAAACAATAGACAGGTCGTTGTCGTCAATCGCTACACTCGTGACAAGCTTGGAAGAGGGAGAACTTAAATCAGGCCACTGACTCGCAGATGAGGGAGCGAAAGCTGTTGTGTAAAGCTGCCAGAGCGAGCAAGCAGACATTCACAGAAACATGCAGCTATGGCAGGCAGCACAATCAACTGAATTACAAAACGGGTCAGCGACAAAGTTTTAAGCACGGCGGCTTCTGCTGAATGGAGGATCAAAATAAAAACCCACTAATCCCGGAGAAACTTCACATATTGCACTCAGTCCCACTAGTTCATGAAGAGCAAAAGACAATTACGTACAATAAGCTAGACTGCCCAAGAAGTTCTGCAAGATAGCAAGATTGACAAAAGGGGAAAAGAACACACAAAATGCCAGTGACTCCAGCCAGGACAACAAAAACAAAACAAAACAAAGGGACAACTGTCTCAAATGATGACCATCAAGCATCCATGTCTAATAAAAAGCATACGATCACTAGTCTCTCTGTTGATTCGAATTTAAGCAAATTTAAAAAAGAAAAAGAAAAAATTCAAATCATCTTCATATATTGTCCAGTCGCTCAGTTCTGGGGAAGTGTAACTGGTGCTGGAATCTCCCTTTATAAAAGTACTTTAGAGTGACATCAGCATCCATGTTGGTATATAGTGTGTCCATAATCCTCAACCTCCAGTCAGATAGAGAAACAGAAAGAAATGCACAGAAAGAGAGAGAGAGAGAGAGAGAGAGACTGACTGTGGGCATGTGCTGTCTCTCTGCATTGGCACTGTATGCAGGCTGCGCTGTTGTCACAAGGCCTAGTGCAGTTTGAGCTTAAAGGCTGAGAGCTCCATGGGCTCCAGGCTGATAACAGAGTTGTTGGAGAGTGGAGGCTCAGAGTACATCAGCGTCAGCGACATCGGTTGCAACAACTGCAGGTCCAGACCGCGGAACAGCGCCGACACAGCCAGCTAGAGAAATCGAGCACAGAACACTCTTATCAGAGACACACAGGCACAGACCATGAAGAATTTGGCAAATGACCAAATCGACACCATGGTGGAAAATATATCCTTATTAAAGTTGACTAAAATCATAAAAGCAGCCTTTTGAGACAAGCTTATACATTAAAAAAAAGGAGTACTCCATCAATTTTACACCCAGTGTCAATCGGCCCTTTCCCCAACATTTCTCTAACATTTCCCTGTACTGTATCTTTAAAGAAGTCTTTATAGTCACCTACGTATACATTATGGTACAGTGGAAAATCTTTTCTTTGCAGGAAGCTGGAGTCACAGTGCAGGGTCAGTCATGACACATCACCCCTAGAGCAGAGAGGGTTAAGGGTCCTGCTGAAGGACCCAACAGTGGCAGCTTGGCAGTGCTGGGGCTTAAACCTCTTCTGATCAGTAACCCAGACCCTTAACCACCGAGCTTCATTTACTTGAACCTCACATATAATTGAAGTCTAAGAGTAGTTCTTAAGCTTAGTCAATAAAACTTGGTGAAACACATTCTTGTGGGACACTTTTTCAGTTTCCTGACTGTGTACGGTTACAACAAACCCTTAGGACACAAAGTTCCCAACCCTGATCCTGGGGAACGTCCCATCCTACAAATAGTGCGTTCCTTGTTCTCAGCACACCTGATTAAACAGCTAATTAGATGTCCTTGCTGAATTCAAGTGGGTGTGTGAGAGCAGGGAATACACCAAAAAGTGTACTGCAGGACAAGGGCTGAGAACCTCTGCCTTAGGGGAAGTACAAGTAACCACATGGTAGTGACAGGCACAGATTTGATTGAAAAACCTTCTAACAGTCCTTTACATCAAATATTCTCCAGCATATAAAGCCTCATCTCCTCACTGTCCACATTTCTGTTCCACTTTGAACCAGCTATGTATTTTTGTTGCAGGGACTAACCTTGCCCTGTGTGGTGGTGCAATTGAATCCAGGGTTTTGAAGCTCGAGGCCACAGTCTAGGCCCAGCCGATGCAGCAGGAGAGCCGTGTGGGGGGAGGGAGCGTTAGCGTCCTGGAAAACACCCATAAAGCACAGTATTGCTAAAAGGCATAACCATACACAAAATAACAGGAGATACTTGGAAGCTGAAAATAATCCACTAACATTTTTAGAAGTTAATGTTGGATTTTAAGCTAAACAAAATGTGTAGCTTGATTTTAAATGGGGGAGAAAAAAAAAATTCACAGTTGTTTCATGGATTCAAACAGCTCCAGTATCTCATTAACATACAAGATACCTGATTCTGGATGCTCCTGAGGTTGAGTAGATAAAAGTCACAGGGCAGTGCTGTGGCTAGTGGTGAAAAGGTGCGGAGAGGGGGAATGCCACGTTTCTTTGGAATGACCGGCAGGGCCAGCACCTCATGGTTCAAGATGGCAGAGGTCAGGTGACTCAGCAAAGACGGGAAGCTGACGGGTCCACTGTCAACAGTCTGTAGAAACACACAGACTGCAGTAAGCTTGCAGCATGCAAAGTATGAAAAATATAGCCAATTATATCATACCATAGGCACACAGACAATTATAATATTACTACTATTTCAGCTCAAAACTCTCAACTGTGGCAGTATACCTGTATCCTGCCACAGTTCAACTACGGAAACACTATATTACAGAAAGGGGACACATTAATAAATCACACATGGGAGACATGGGACAGAAAGCAACTAAGGTAATGGACAGGAAAGAAGAAGAGCAACCTATTCACCTAAAGCTATAAAACATCACAGCCTGTCTGCTGCTTTGATAAGATTACCTCTTTTGCGCTGTTTCCTAAAACATGAGCGATGATTTTACTTATCATTTGGCTGATTGTGGCATAAAAGCCCATAGGCTGCATGGAATAAGAAATAGGTGATTGAGAAAGAAAATGAGAGGAGAGTGATCAAGAGAAACTGATGAGAACGACACAATGAGAGCCACATAAAGAGACACATGCAATACCAAGTGAACCACAGAGTCACATAAATACAAGATCATTTACATGTAAATTTCCACCTCAAACCTACCAAACAAAAGAGCCATCAGATCAGTGCGCGTGACTGTCTCAGTGGAAACACTCAAGAGCAAGACATTCAACAGATGAAGCCCTAACTTCACATAAGCACACCCATCAGTACACCTGCCTTATAACAAATGTTCTCACTGGAGCTGCAGGAGCATGAATAGAGTGCCACCTAATGGCTGAGAACTCATTTCACCCACCCTGCTGCTGCTGGATCTCCTCTCTAACAGGAGTCGGAAACGGTTAGCTGTCCTCTTGTTATCCTTCAGACCTTGTCCCAGACCCCTGTTATCATCCTGCATCAATCTACGGTCCAGAATCACCTCCAACTGACCTGTTAGGGACGTGCGAGAGGGACAGTGTGTAATCGAATAACATTATTTTCAAATTATCACCACGTCCTGCACAGAGTACAATCTAGACAAACTCGAAATTGAGAAAGTCAGTGTACTGACCACTGGCAAGGCTGCTGACTCCCAGGGCCTGGGCCGTGTGCAGGGTCAGGCGGTACTGACGGTCCTGGATGTAGGCCATGGTCGGCATGGGGTAGAAGTTGGCCTGCAGTGGTAACTTCTGGAAGTACCTGCGTGGCTGGATCTGAGAGGGAATAATCATTACATCAGTTAGATCTCTTTCACAGACCCCTCCCCTGGTGCTGGTACTTAATCTGAAGTCTATAGTCTAGTCTAAATAACCACTTCTTAGCTGGTTCTTTTCTAGGTGGTCATGATGCTGCTGGTTTTGAATCAAGAACCAGCAATATCATGGCCATGGAAAGAGGACCACTGTTGCCATGACAGTAACTCAGAGTACAAGTTATGTGCATGACAATCATTTAATAAAAGTGCACAGGGGGGATTTTGTTGGGAGAGAATGCTAAATTAAGTACTGTAACACTGAATCAGTGAAAATCAGAGAAAGAGAAACGTTTGTAAAAAGATTGAGGGCTGTAATAATGTGAATTTAAAAAAATTGCATAAAGAGGGTCTGATTATGCAGTTGCTCGTCTCATAAACCAGTGAGTATGTGGGACAGTTTTTAAAAAGGTTCGTTAGTTCCTTGAACCAGGTCCAACCACTCCATGGGAAGAGGCCTTGATTGTTAAATCATGGCCTAATAACCATCAATGAATAGAGCATTCAGATAAAAGGCTCCTGGGGTTTAAAAACTCCTTATAAAAAGTACAATCTAATTGGCTTTTTTAATTAAAGAAAATTTATGTGTAGGTTTAATATCTTGTTGTTCCCTATACCGATAAAGTCTACTCATAGAATAAATTAAACTACTATGGAGGATAATAAAACTAAAAACATACTTTAGGCTAGGAATAGGTTTTAATTAGTGTATTGGGTGTGATTAGCCAAAATTTATTGGCAAGGTGAAAGAAGCCATTGCTACTATTGTTTAAGTGAGAGTGAATGATGCTGTTGCAGAAGCTTAAGACAATCGAGGGAAGATGTGTAGTGAATAGAGAGACAATTGAGCTTTGAATAAATGCTAACCTGGAAACCATTGAGGTCTGTGTAGAATGTGTCCTCACTCTGGATGTCTGTGACCAAACGCATGGACAGCTCTTTATTATTTTGGTCCCTGATGTCCACCAAAGTGGTGATGTCCAGAGACAGACCATCAATACCTGATGGACACAATATGCACAGGTTAAAAAAAAAAAAAAAACAAAACCACCACATGAAAAAAGGCTTGTAACGTGCATGTATGCAGGATGAATGTGTACATGTGCGTGTGTGTGTACCTATACCTGGCACATTGTGTATGCGGACCGTTTGTTGGAAGTGCTGGTAGTATGTGACTACCTCTGAAAAGAGAGGACCCTCCACAACACGCACAGTTGGAGGCTCCTTCTGCACATAAGGCTGAGAGACAGAACAAAACATGATTTTCACACAGCAGGCAACAAACTTCTTGCCACTCAGGTGAGTTTACTATTCAAAAGATCAGATTTTAAATAGCTTATTAACACTCAATTGCTGAGGTGTTTACCAGATGGACTGAAGCGCTCCTGTGATGTTTTCAAAAATAGAGACAAAAAACTGAGCTATAAAATACATATTAATATACAGTACTTGCTCAAAAGCAGGGAAACACCAACTCAGACATATTAATAGCTAGGTATCACACTCTCCATTCATTCCTGTACTAAGACTGTGAATGATTACATTTAATAGGACATTCAAATGTCAGCTAACTACATTATGTCCTTGCTGATGAAGTAACAGCTGTCAGACAGGCGAACAATATACCCTCATTTTCTCAGTTTCTGCCCTCAACCTATCTGTAGCAATTTACTTGCACAGAATTAGATCTCGCTTAAAGTGATGTCCTCTGTATATTTTTTTTTCCATTGAAAGGATGTTATACAGCTTGCAGACCTACTGATGTGATATTACAGTTTCAAAAGTTGAAAATTTTCCAACTATGAGACGGGAGTTCTGTTCATGTTCTCATCTTGTGATAGTTTCTTGTGGTCTTGCTTGCCACTGAACCTGTGCATCTTTTGCTTGCCTGTCTCTTAATGAAAATAAATGGCAGATGAGCAATTGTCAACTCCAATGTAAAAAGTTCTTCCTTCTAAGCTCTCTAATAAATAAATTCCAAGTAAGACTGATTACCACAGCAATGCCATCTGGTAAGAAGAGGTACGCTCCGCTCTTGTCCTTGGAAGCCCGAGTTCCGTAGATGAGAAATTGGATTTGCACCCTCACCTCCTGAGGGTCGTCCTTACGGCGGATACTCTAGACACAAACAGAGCAAGGACCAGACCACAAGAGAAAGAAAAAACAAAACAAAAAATTATTTCATCAATAGTTTCTCCTGGACACAGCCCATAAATCCATATTTTCACTGCTTACTGATCTAACTCAGATGTTGTGGTATACAGATACACGTCTGAATGCAGAATATAAATGTGTTTCACAAATTAGACCAACTAGCTTACCAACAGACAAATATAATCCAATTTTATTATTATAAGCTTACAATCCAAATGACAACCTATACATCGTGCTTTATAGTTTTATGGATTTGAACCACGACAGCAGAGACGTGAAATGCAAACAGCCATGCTGTGTATGTACTTTGCAGTAATCCATTACCAAAATTGAGCAACTCAACAAACAAGAACATTATCACTGATGCAAAGTCCCACCGCTGTATGGACTTACTGCCTGCGGTCAAGCACAAACACAGCCTGGATATTCCTAGGCAAGACGGTTTACTTTGTCTTTACTACTTAGAGTTGTCCTACTTTTAACAGTGAGGTTGTAATTCAAACACTTGCTGGCTATAAAGAATCGTGCAATAGACACAATGTGTGAACCTCGTTTTACGAGGTGCAGGGCATTTAAAAAGAAAAACTCTTCGAACTCAAAGAATTTTAAATCTAAGCAAATTTCCTAAACCTTGAAATAAATACACGAACATTAAGCCTCTCCTTTTTTTAAACTGCCAAACAATAACTTTCAAAAGTAGTTCAATACCAAAAACAGGTCGTAAACCTTGGAAAAGAGTCACAGAGGACTCCTCAATAGAAATTTATTAGGGCAGTCAAGTCTGACAAATTTAGTGGTGCGCTTTTAAAAGGGTATTGTGTTTTCTACAGGAGTATTTCAAAAACTGTTTAAAGGGCAGTCATCACAGCTATTATGTAAGTAATGCAGTACTGTCAAAGACCAAAATCTACATCCAAATCAAAACTCTTCACTCCTTCTCCAGAAGTGCGGAAAAATTGAAAACACTATCCGTGATTCATATTTTACATCAAACAATAACTGCCCTCTCTATACTGCTATTGACATATCAGTGTGAAGATCACAGCGACTGCTGGCATTTTTCAGAACTGAATATCAACAGTGTTTGGACAAAGGTTTACAACATGAACTCATGAAATGAAATACATTACACCATCACAATATATTAAACCAAAATTTAAACATTCACATGAAATGGGTTTTTTTTTCCTTGCAGATGTTACAAAGGCATGGTCACAATGTTATAATGCACTACATAAGGACTGTGTAATAAGGAATGTAAAATAAAACACAAATCCTGTCATTAATATACACATGTTGGCTATTCTTGTCATGTGCCAAAAATATATTTGACGAATGAAATCAGTTTTCTTTTCTTCCCCATTTTATGCAGTTGTGCATTTGGACTGCTTTTATTACATACTGCAACAGCACTAGCCAAGCACCGTCAATGTCCCTTCATGAAACATGCCATCATCTGCAGCTAAAAGGGTCAAACCTATCCCTCATTTTCAGTTAGGAAATCTTCAGTAAAAAATGTTTTGGAAACCTTTAGGGCAGGGGTGTCAAACCGGTCCTTAAAAGGGCCATGTGGGTGTGAGTTTCCATTCCAACCAAGCACAACTCACACCTGAGTTAACTGAAACTCTTTTATGGACCGTTTTGACACATGTGCTTTAGGGGCACTAAGGAGAACTCTAGTCTGGCAATTGTTTGCCGTTTTCCCAAAAACTAAGCAGAGAACTGACTATTTGTGGTATTTATATGACTTTACAGCAAAGATTTTCCACTTTATTAGGAACATCTGTACACCTGCTCATCCATGCAATTATCCAGTCAGTTAACGATGTCAGAGCAGCACAATGCATAAATTCATGCAGATATAGGTCGAGAGCTTCAGTTAAGGATCTCATCAAACATCAGAGGAAAATGTGATCTCAGTGACTTTAAGCATGACACCAACTTCCATGAAGTTAGTGTCATACAGCTGGTTCAGCAAGGGTACAGTTGTTCCAAAAAAAGTGGCCGGTAAGTTACAAAACAAAAAATATTACTTGAACATTTAAATGTATAGCATAATGCAGTACATCACAAGTACTCAGAGATCAAATCTGGCAATAAACCCTCTAAGGTCTATGGCATCATTTTTACACTGGTGTCATCACTGCACTAGACTTTAATGACTCCAGCCCCACTGGACGGCTGCCTCACCTCCAACAGGCCTGTGGTGCCAGAGAAGCCCAGTGTGAGAGACTGGGTCTGTATGTAGAAGGGCTGCGAGTCAGCCACCTGAGAGCGCACAGGAAGCGGCTCAAAACCATTCACGCTCTGACTCCGCCCCGCAACCCTCAGCACTGTATCAGAGCGCAAAGTCATGGGGGAGCCAACTGAGTCGTACAGATGGAACACAGCCAATCCCAGAGCAGGGAGGCGGGCCATGAAGGAAGCCTGGAGATGGTAGAAGAACAGAACCGAAGAAGAGACTCAGGAGAGCCTGAACATCTGCAGTCACACATGCAAAGCTCGCACAAATCATTAGAGTGGTGGGTTTAATCTTGAGCTAAACATTATTATTACATTTTTACAATTATTTTAAAAAAATTTAATTATTGAAAAATCATTAAAAATAAGATTAAAGAGCAGCCAGATATAAATCTGGTTTTAGTTCATTTCTAAGAACAGCACAAGTTAAGAATCAGACTAATCATTGTTGCACTACTAAATGAAGGTGCAATAATCCCAATCTCCTTTTTAAATTTTATTTCTTAAACCAATAACCTGCATGCACTGACTGCATGAAAGCCAACTGCGATTCAGAGATCATGTCTGCATTCTCGGTAACAGGGTACCGAGTAAACTTGTCTATAAAATAAATGACCCTATTGCTGAGGACACTCACTCACTCACTCACTCTCCCTCCCTCAGTCACTCACTCACTCACTCTCCCTCCCTCAGTCACTCACTCACTCACACACTCTCCCTCCCTCAGTCACTCACTCACTCACACACTCTCCCTCCCTCAGTCACTCACTCACACACTCTCCCTCCCTCAGTCACTCACTCACTCACCCACTCTCCCTCCCTCAGTCACTCACTCACCCACTCTCCCTCCCGCACTCACTCACTCTCCCTCCCGCACTCACTCACTCTCCCTCCCGCACTCACTCACTCTCCCTC
>JAQLOM010000012.1:8493487-8506982 GCA_030068315.1 Chrysichthys thysi | reverse complement strand
CGAAAGAACGAGATCGCGGATACAAGCGGCCGAAATGAGTTTCCTCCGTAGGGTGGCCGGGCTCAGCCTTAGAGATACTTAATTATATTGTTCCAAATTAGTAATGCCTGCTCATTAGTTGTCGACACACTTTATTTTTATTAAGACAGGATGTCACCAGCAAGGTTCTGTTAAAAGGTCACCTGCCATATGATTTAGATTTTTGCAGTGAAACAAGGCTGATAACTCAGGAATGCATGATGTATGCAGATATTAGATCAACAGAATCACTTTACATCCTTGAATCAACATAATCTCTGACATAATTACTGCGCTTAAAACACTGCACAAGCACAATCGCCATGATGCACAAGTTGAATAGGATAACCATAGATGGAGTCCCAAGCAAATTTTGTTTCTCTAAATGTTGTAAGAGACCTTGCTTCTCCTTGTTCTGAAAGTTGAGAGCCTAAACTAGTTGTGTGTTTTTGACCAGCACTCGAAACGGACCCAGGTGACATCAAGGCCCGGTTCCGGCGTGCACAGGCTTTGCATAAACTTGGACAGCTGGATCAAGCCTTCCTTGATTCACAGAGATGTGCACAGCTGGAGCCCAAGAATAAGGCTTTTCAAGAGTTGCTCAGGCAACTCAGTGCTGAGATCCAGCAGAAGGTGAGATAATTTACATTCATACTACACAAACTTGGCTTATTGCTACTGTGATTAATATTTACCCAGGAATGGTTCCTTCTGCATATGTATATAGAGTGGTACCTCTACCCAGGTTACGACATTTCCAAGGTACAAGGTTGACGTTGGGCTATTTTTTGCCCTGTGATACGACAGTTTTTTGTGATACGACATTGGAGATTTCATCACATTTCGTGCGGCCCGTCGCCATTATGCGTTCCCATGTCCCAGTCTGCCCCGAGCCAACCTACAGATCACGTGTCGAGCTCGCTGACTAAGCATCACTGCAGCATTTCTCGCTTCGTTTTGTGTTCTTTGTGCCGTTTTGGAACTTTATTTGTACTGTACCCTGTATTTTCATCATGGGTCCTAAGAAAGTGAGGAGCAAGGCTGGTTCTGAGAAGAAGGAGGCCACTTACCTTAGATATAAAAAGGGAAATCTTTGAAAAACATGCTGAAGGTGTGTGCGTCACGGACTTGTGCAAGGAGTGCAGGTGGAGTAATTCTACCATTAAGTTAAGTTTAGCGGTAAAGAGTAGCATAAGTTGAGCAATACGTAAAGTGTAGAATAAATTTAGCAATGTTCTGTAAGCGCATTGCAAGTGTTCAGTTGGCGACGTATGTAATGTAAACAAACCTCCTCCGACAATCTCTTCCTCCTCCCACCACCAACGTCCGTTCTACACCTCACTGCTCTGCCTCCATCAGGCACTTCTTGTGGTCCTTAAGGTAAAGTGCACTTAATAAAATCAGTTTATTTCTTTACATTCACTTTTATGTTTTATTATTGTTTTATACATTATTTGTTATTTATATAGTACATTTCTCTTATTTAAAAATACATAACAAAAGAAATTGGTGTGTTTTGTTGGGGGTTTGGAATGAATTATTAGTAATTCCATTCATTTTAATGGGAAAATTCAATTTGTTTTAAGACACTTTTGACATACGTCCTTGTCCTGGAACGAATTAATGTCGTCTATCAAAGTACCACTGTACACTGAATTGTCAGTTTATTGGGTAAACATTATCTGTACTTACACAACAATACTGTACGTACATCTCTTATCTTTTACCACAATACTGTTGAGAGACAGTAGCGTACTCTGGGAATAGTGAAGCCTAATATGTTATCCTATCCACAGTAATAACTCATTCACAGGAACTTGTATGGCAAACACTCTGCATTATCTAAACCAAAAAAAAGTATATGCATTATCATTATAAGTTTCTGTACAAAGATTTTTATTTAACCGTTATGGATGGGGTCTCCAGTGTCAGTGCTTTGTAACAGTCAACATTAAGCACAGAGACATTCCTACACGTGTTCTGCCAAAAAGGTACCAAGCTGCATTTTTTGTGTCTTAGAGAAGGTGAAGGCATGACTGTTTATAGCTGCTATAATAAGTGATAGGTGTAAGTGATGACAGGAAATAGCATGTTCTGAGGATGTTTCACAACATTGTTGTTAACTATAAATTAATAAAAGTTATGATGCGTCATTCGTGAACGAATTAAAAATTGTAAATTTTGGTGAACTTTTGTGAGAGGAATAAAACTCTGGGATGTATTATTATAAAAAAAAAATCAACTTTAAGGTGGTAATAGCATTAGAACCCCGTCGCTGATTATCTCCCTATAACAGCATGCCACATCGAGTTTTATTGCTCTGTCGCTCTTTTGAAAATATGCTTTGCTTATGCAGGCAAGATGCTTTTATCAGGTAAACCTTCCATACCATGCTTTGTGCATGATTACTGACTGTATCCTTTTCATCCCCATTTCCTCTACCAAAGAAAGGGAAGTCTTTAAAGGTTTTTAATTAATTAAGGGTAATTAATAGAAAGAAGAGGCAAATTGTTCATATCAACAGATGGATATACCTGAACCGCCACCTCGGTGTATTTGGGAGAGGATCGTGGAGACTAGCATTGACAAATAACTGAAAGGGCAAATCATAAAACGGTGAAGATAGTATAGCTGTAATGCACTATAGCCTACAAACAGCCCTATGTCACTGTCTTTCTCTCACTGTTTAAGGCTTGGCAGCATGGTGCTAAAACTTGCTTTCATTCTTCTAGGCTGTGCAGCTCTCTTCCACAGACTCCCGCGTTCAGCAGATGTTCAAACTCCTCTTGGACAACTCTGCTCCAGCTTCAGACAGACAGAAGGTTCTCATAACTCATGAATTATTTGTCACTCAAAAGGCATTCATCATACAGGTTGACATTGCCTTGACTTCCATGGTGCAAAAATTCTCTGTTTTGCCCAGGCTGCGCAGAATCTGGTGGTGATCTCACGTGAAGACGCCGGAGCAGAGCAAATCTTCAGGAACGATGGTGTGAAGCTCCTCCAGAAACTATTGAATTCTCAGCAGGAGGACATTGTTCTCTCAGCACTGAGAACTCTGGTTGGCCTGTGTACAGGGCACCAGTCCAGGGTGAGGTGCTTTGTGAAACATGCCAGAGCTGGCAGTTTCACATTACTTCATTCAAATCCATCCACGCCCCAGATAGCTTGTAGATAAGTACAGCAGTTGCTAATGCAAATCCCTCTTTGCTTACAGACAGTGGCCATTGTAAACGAAGTGGGCACGGATAGGCTGTGTGGTGTCATGGGCTCTGCGGATTCGTCTGTATCTCTGTCAGCCTGTCACCTGCTTCAGGTCATGTTTGAGGCTCTCACCCAGGGAATGAATAAGGAAGTCAGAGGGAAGGATGAGGCTGTACTGCCAGGTGAGGTTCCTGAACCGAGTGGTAGGTGGGCATTATGATTAAACATTCCTCATATACACCTGCATTTAAATTATCCAAATTATTACATCTTGTATATGTGATTTTTTTTATTTAAAAAAAAAAAACAAATTAAAAAATGTATATTCTTATTCAATAAACTTATTAAAAAATAGTATGTAACACGAATTCAAATCTACAATCTTTACACTTTCACATTACAGTATGATTAGTGAGACATGAGAGGACTGTATAAACAATAAACTATTCTTAATCTGTTTTTCTGTAATTTTATCCAGCTTTCCAACAATTCCAACAATAAAGCAATCAAATGTAATTCCAGAAACCTAACCTGGAAATTTCAGGGAACTGAGACACTTTTTGAAGGCATTCTACAAAAATACATGCTCATTAATTTTGAGGACACAGTTTTCTTAATACAATTATAGTATTGATATACTTATGCTTGATAATTACACATGCTGCAGATTAGAGTGAGTTTAGAGATAGAAGAGATGTGGAAAATGCTGGAGTGTTTCCTTTAAGCTTGGCTTCATCTAAGAAATGCATATTTAAGCACTTGATGTTTTATATAGTGCATTCAGAAACTATTCAGACCCCTTTCAATTTTTTACCATTTGTAATGTTGCAGCCTTATGCTGTATTAGTTCAAAACCGTGCTTCTACTAAGTACTGAGCAAAGGGTCTGAACACTTATGTCCACGTGATTCTTCAGTTTTTCTTTTTTGATAAATTTGCAAAAAAGTCTATAATTCCGTGTTTGTGCTGTCATTATGGGGTACTGAGTGTAGATTCATGAGGGAAACATTAATTTGATTGATTTCAGCATAAGGCTGCAACATTACAAATGGTGAAAAATTGAAAGGGGTCTGAATACTTTCTGAATGCACTGTATATGTTGCAGTGTATGCTTTTTTGGCAGGTCTACTATTTTTATTCTAAAATTATTCTAGGGTTTAATGACACTATCAAGTAACAAGGAAAACAAAGGTTTTTTATCAGTTATATTTGTGCTTATGTGATCTGTGCAGCTGTTCTTATTATACTACATTATAAATCATAGCTAACAATGCTATGCATTTTTTGTTTCTTTACACCTGTAGTTTCTTTACACTACATTCTCACATTTTATATCTTGGCATATGAGTCTTGATCTGTGCTTGGTGTTGGGCTTTGTAGTGATATAATGGATTTCTCTTTTTAATCTCACATTTATTCTCCAGTATCATCAGCAATATACAGTATATGAGTGGGTGCCTATGTAGGAATATTATTTGTTTTTTGTTTTTTAAACACGTTTTTGTGATATAGAGCCATCCCGTGAGCTACGTTCAATGCTGCGCCATCTTCTCGACATGCTGCCTGCATCAAATGTGTCTGGACCTGGTCGTGACAGTGCTATCAACCTCCTGGTCAAACAGGTGCCCCGGAAATCTCAGAAAAACCCAGACAACTCCCTCAGCCTGTGGGTCATTGATCAAGGTGAGGAGGTGCACAACATCTGGTTTACGTTTAGCCAGCCTGCGGCAGAGTGCAACATGTGCAAATCAGTGCAGCATTAGTATGATCTGCTATCAAGGATATTCTCTCTCAAATTACAGAGGAGTTTCTGTGCATCTATTCCCAACTGTCTTCCCCACAGGTCTGAAAAAGATTTTGGAAGTGGGAGGGACAGTTCCTGAGATAACAGATGGGCCACCTCTCACTGACAATACTCCTATGAACTGCTCAGTCCTGCTTAATAAGTTATATGATGATCTGAAGAGTGACAAGGAGAGGGAGAACTTCAACAAGTTGTGTGAGGAATATATTCAGTGAGTATATCCAGTGAGGCAAATTAGATAAAGAGAGCAAGATATATATTCTTTACTTCTCATCATGAAAAAAGGGTAACTTCTAGCAATGTGTTTTCTGTGCAGGATCCATTTTGGGGGCCCAGGCTTGGAAAGAAAACTGCGTGCAATACAGACAGTGTCAGTGCTGCTGCAGGGCCCCAGTGATGTGGGAAATCGTACACTGGAGATGCCAGGCATGATGGATGCTGTCATTTCTTTGTGTGCTTCTGAGAATGTCACCCATCAGCAGGTAGCAGTGGAGGCACTCATTCATGCTGCGGGCAAGGCCAAGAGAGCGTCCTTCATCACAGCCAACGGAGTGGCACTGCTGAAGGACCTTTACAAGAAGAGTGAAAATGAACAGATACGGGTGCGAGCACTAGTGGTGAGTATTCACTGACGCCACATTGGTGGGTTAGGGTGTCTTAATATAATAAAAGATTGCAATAATATTCCTATTTGTACACCCAAATGTACCTTCATATAATAAACCCAAATCAGCTAGTACACGTCATGTGTTCTAAATTTTGCCTATTTAGCTTTGCACTGGAGCTACAAGGCCAGCTAACAAGTAAGGGATGCTTCAGTTTAGCTTTGTGCAGACTTCTTTTTGTACATTAGCAGTTCACATAAGACAGTAAATTCTTATTAATCCCTATTGATAAATTAAGTATACAAATCAGATTGGATTTGTATTATTGCTTTGAATCGCTTCTAAAATTTCACCTTCAATCTTCAAGTAAAGTGTATGGGTACAGTCAACTCTAGAATAATGAATAAAATGCAATTAATACATAAAAGGTATAATACATGCAGCAAGTGATAGTTTAAGTACAGTGGTACCTCAGTACTCGAACTCATTAGAACTCGAATTTCTTAAGAGTCGAACCAACCAGTTCTAAAAAAAAAAATGACCTTGAACTCGATCTGAATCTCAGAAGTTGAACCATGGACCTAAGATAACTTGTACATGTCATGAATCTGCCTGCGCGGAGCCCCCTTTTAACACACCCATTTTGGGTATCCATGATAGCGGTGCAGTCTGGAGGACACACGCCGCTCCAAGAACACTCCGCCACAGCGCCACTGGCACATGCGCTAAGACTCACGCCATGCCCAAGCGTTACGTGGGATACTACAGGTGGTACGCATTTGCTAACTAATGAGACAGACTTTAAAGAGACTTGCTCAGTCACACCAAGGTGCGAAGCTTTAGACTGAATTCCCCGTGCTATTGCCAAGCCTTGATTATTGTCTGTTTATGCTCGCTGGTTTTGACCCTTTTTTTATCCATTTGGTTGTTGTGATTATGGCCTTTGCCCTTGTTGTGTTGTTTGCCGTTCGGGTATTCCCTTGAGTGTTTTGACCACCTGTTTTGCCTGCCGTTTGCCTGTACCTCTGCCGTGATTGCTACTAAAACCAGTATGAATCTTACATCGGTCTGCGATCTGCGCATGCGTCAGCGCACACCCTACATTCCTGACAGCACGCAAGGGGAAATGAGTCACGCGGCACGTCTCTCAGCGGAAACAAAGTGTTAGAGTAATAATAAAAATGAACACTTTACAAATTACTGTTTTGATAAATGTGCTTAGATGTTTTTAGTATATGCTCTTCTTCTTGTTTTATCCTGTTCTTTTTGTATTTTAAATGCTAAAAAAAACATATTTAGGTGTAATTTTTGGGGCCGGGAACCAATTAATTGGTTTTCCATTATTTCTTATGGGGAAAATTTGATCAGAGCTTGAACTTTTTAGGATTCGAACCCGAGCTCAGAACAGATTAAATCCGAGTTCTAAGGTACCACTGTATATGGTCTGGCTTGAAAACCATTTTTTCCAAACAAAAATATTTCTTCAGTAGTGCTTACGTATGCTTTAGGTGCTATTTTTAAGGCAATATGAGTATCATTGTCTTTATGGTAAAAGTAAGTAGTTTCTTCAGTGTTTTTGTGAGGAAAAGTGAATTGTAGTGTACAATTCTTTTTTTTTTTTCTTACAGTCATTTTTGTCTATTTTTTTGAAGCGTACCAATAATCCTGTAATTGACTGTACACTACTGTACAAAAGTTACAGTTTATCAATATATTGAGGTAATTTGTAGTAATTCTACCCCATGCTTCCTAAAGGACCTCCCACAAGTTGCGTCAGTTTCATTTTCGTACCACTAGGTCAAGCTGCTTTTGCCACATCTCAGTAAGGTTAGAATTCATTTGCTGCCTTGACCAATCCATTATAGACAGAATTTCATCTTTCTGCTGGTTCCCTAAATAGGTCTTGCATAATTTGGAGCAGTGCTTTGGGTCATTGTTCTCTTGTAGGATGAAACTGGCTGTAATTGTGGCAACACTAGCACCAACCTTCACAAGACCGGGGCAAAGGTATCACAATCTACTGTGCAAAGAAAACTTTGAGAGCAGAGAGATAGAGGCCATACCACAAGATGCAAACCACTCGACAGCAGTAAGAACCTGAAGGTCAGATTGGAATTGGCAGATAAATACAGAGATGAGCCACAAAAGTTGTGGAACCAAGATCACCCTCTAGTAAAGTGATGGAAAGGCCAAAGTGTGGAGAAAGAAAGGATCTGCTCATGAGCCAAAACATGAGCTCATCAGTTAAGCATGGTGGAGGTAGTGTCCTAGCTTGGGCTTACATGGCTGCTGCTGAAATAGGGCTCACTAATCTTTACTGATCTTTCACTCATAATAGTAGGACAACCAACCCCTCAACCCCCCCCAAAAAAAACCCAAACAGCTGAAAGAAGTTGTGGTACAAGTGTAACCCACCTTGTGCCTGAAGTCAGCTGAGATTGGCTCTAGCTTCTCTGCTGCCCGCAGTGGATAAGTGGTCTGGAAAATAAGAGATATGACTAAAAGCAATTATGTAAGTCTGGATAAGGGTGTCTGCCAAACACCGTACATGGAATAGGTATCATCAATGGGTCACTGGCTTACTGGGTTGATGCAGAGTATTGCAAGCAAGGGACATGACACCAAGCAACCAACTATTACATGTTATTCACTTTGAGACAGTATTTTTTGCTCACCTAAAAATTTTGTGGTTTGCAAAGGTGATATGGTCCATGTTGCGTAATGCATCTAGATGTAAATATCAGGAAATAGTCTCATGCACCTTTTGATCTCAAACCCAAATGCCAATAAAACAGACAAATTGGCCTTGCTGTTCCAGTATTTTCAGAGGGAAGTGAATGCATGTATGTTATCAAACATGAAGAGGTTAATGGAGTACATAAATGTGTCGAGTATAAGGGTGTGCGTCAGATGAAGCTCCACTTCGAGACGTGTACCGTTTTTAAACAGAAAACCCCGTGACCAGTGAATTACAAACAAAGCCTTGGTTGGGATTTACTAAGGCTCAGAAGTAATCTCATTAAACAGAGATCACTAGTGACACCTACTGCTGAGAGAAATGTACAGCATGTTTTAATTTCTACATCTAATCAGTGTTCTGCCGCTTTGCATTATCATTATGTGCATGTACTTTGCACAGAGTTAGATTTTACAGTGACTTCTGTTTTTATGTGCATCGTTATTTGGTATCCACTCTTTTTATTTTCACTCTTTCTCCCTCTCGATCTGTCTCTCTTTCTCTCTTTGTATAATTTGTGTCTACACAATAAAATGGTGTCTGCACAATAGAAAGGTTCAGTGCTTGTGTGATGGCACTAGGAGTGCGATAATGAAACACTGACGTGTACCAAACAAACCGAGGCTTTGGCTGTCATCAGTCATGTGGTTTTCTGCTAAACGATACATGCCTTGTAACAGGGCTTCTTCTGACACTGTGGTGGAAATTTTATTAAAAGCATCCACGAGAGTCGAAACTTGTCATTGTTTAATCTGTAAGAGTAAGCATATAGTCATGCATTCAGAAAGCAGAGCAGGGAAAAAGCTGCCCCAATCCTGTGGGGCATACCTTATATATCTGCACAAAACTGTTTTTCCAGTTTTACTGCTGTGCCCTAAAGAGAAAGCCACATCTGAACATCAGAACATCCAGCTCTCAGTTAATCTCAAGAGACACAGGCAACATCCATATCTGGGTACAGTTACTTCTTGTGCAGAGAAGGACATGCAACACTAAGATTACACAGAGCAGCTAGAGGACATCAGATGCGTTAAACAACTCATTGCAGATATGACATCAGAACATTCATTTCCATCACGGTCATTCTATGGCTATTTCTTTTAGTGCTATTCATCACATAACAATAATTTTCATCACATTTCCCTCCTTTTTATCTCCTTAAGATAACCATGACACAAATTAATGCAAGGGGTCAGACTTGGACCGAAACATTCAGTTACGATTCAACTCAACACTTCATAAATGGTTGAGGATGAAGTGAGCTAAGGCTGTTTTTGTGAGAGGAAAGACCTCTAGACACCTATGGCAAGCCTAAATATTTATGAAAAATGTTTCTAAGACGTCACGAAATGTCCTCAGTTTACAGGTTGGATAGATCATTGTCTTCACCATCAAAGGGTGGATCATAGTCTTTGCCTGGATTAGGGGGTCGATCTGGAATTTCATCAGGATTGATCTTTCAGTGGCACACCAGTAGCCCCCGTCCTCACTGTTCTGGACTGATTTAATAGACATCTGGGCAGAATTTACTCCTGCGTTTTTATTCATGGAAAAACGATTACCCTTGTTAGGGGTCCCAGCGTTAGTCAGAGTGCCCACCAAATGATAATCATACGGCCCACAAGGGTCTTTGCGTTGATATTTCTCATCATGAACATGGTCCTATGTACCTCTAGTCGTCCATGGAAATGGGTCACACTGGACCATGGCATTGGCTCGCTCTGTCAGAACCACCGTATGGCTTTGATGCCCGTGTCCCTCGTTCCCCAGATATGTGGTAGTGTTGCTACGAGTAGTGCCATAATGAATGTTTCTTTCTGTTTGTTGAATTAAGTGGTCTGTCTCACCATCTGAAAACAATATTTTAAACATTAATTTCCATCACATTCATTCTATAGTTTCTTTTAGTGCCAGTCATCACATAACATTAATTTCCATCACAAACACGAACACTTGTACTCCATATGTGCTTCAGAGAGCCGATCACGAGTAAATTTTTTTTTTTTTTTTTTTTAAGATATTTTTTTGGCCTTTTTGCCTTTATTTTTGGATAGGACAGTAGAGATTATGACAGGAAGTGAATGGGAGAGAGAGACAGGGAGGGATCGGGAAATGACCACAGGTCGGAATCCAACCAGGGTCCCCGGATTTGTAGCTTGGTGCCCCAGCCTGCTGCGCCATGGCCAGGGCCCGATCACGAGTAATTTGATACCAAGTACACTGGGTCATTGTTGTATTTTGAATATGGAAACTATGTGGTGTTTTGCAGGGGTTGTGTAAACTTGGCTCAGCTGGAGGCACAGATTTCAGCATGAAGCAGTTTGCGGAGGGGTCAACTCTCAAACTTGCCAAGCAGTGCAGGAAGTATGTTTCTTATTTCCAAATATATAACAACTGATAAGAACAGATATCGGGATGGTCGTTTAGCCTGGAGTTTTGCAGTATTTTGCAATATTGAACTATTTTCCTGGGAATCATTTTGAACAAACACAAGTGCACACTTGGCAATCAGCTCAGCTTGTGTAGGAGTGAAGTTACAAGATGTTTTTATGTTTTTGAGCCATCGGAGAGGTGGAAGGAGTTTTGACCTAGGCTTGGGATATATTGGTCATGACTGTTTAGAGTAGTTTGCTTTCCACAATAATGATTCCAGATACAGTAATTCATACTCTGTTTATGTTGGCAATTCTTCCATAGATTATTTGTTTGGATATGAACAATATGACAAATAGTACATTGAATGAATGAGCACTACATTTTATCATTTGTATAATAATCATTATATTATGCATATAGATGAAAGTGCATACAATAGATAACTAGCCCCATACTCTTCTTTAACGAGTTATTTTTTACAGGTGGCTATGCAACGATTCTCTTCCTACGACGTCTCGGCGCTGGGCTGTCGAAGGCCTGGCCTACCTCACCTTTGATGCTGACGTAAAGGAGGACTTGGTGGAAGATAAAAGCGCCCTTCAGGCCATGTTTCAGCTGGCTAAAGTAAATACAAAACTTGCAAAACAGCAGACAAATGTAATTCAATCAGAGGCAAAACTTGTTCTGCGTGAGGGAAGATAACACAAAAGTCACAAAGGCTTGTTCTTGTTTGTCATATGCCAACTAGCACTAATGCTTTGTGAAAATTTCTCTGTGTAGTCAATGAAATTGTTGCTATGTGACCAAAATTTATATCCAGGATGTGTAATTTCAAGGTGTTTTTGTTTTATACGCACAGCATATCAAGCACCTTATGAGAAACTGAGCAGGTGAAGGTATATCTAATAAACGAACAACTCTGTGTAAACTCTGAGCTACAGGTTTATCGAGTAGTATCAAGTAGCCTGTGAATATATACGGGTAGTCCTCGAGTTACAGTGGAGATGCGTTCTGCCTCACCCATCGTAAGTGGTAAATATCGTATGTCGAACCACTGTGTTGCGCCACTTAGAATAGCTTAGGTATTTTAGCTTAGCTTAGCCTAGCCTACCCAGAAGCGTTTTCCTCTAGAAGACCACACACAGAGGTCCGCACCTGGTGGAGGCAGCAGCACTGTGTCTTTGAGCTCTGTACAGCCGCGACACCCCGCTACAAAAATACTGAGCTCTGGCTACAGACAGCTGCTGCTGAAGCTGTTCCATTAATAAATCACAAAAAAAACGTGGTAATGCACTGTACAATACATTGATACACAAGTTAACTTTGTGAGTTATGGGAGTGAGAGAGACATCGCGCAAGGTGAGTGATCTGGGCATCGTCCATGAACTTCCGAGTGTTGGCTGTGTACTTCCGGGCATCATCTTGAACGTCTGCATAAGGCAAACACTGTTACGCTGGCCTGCCTGCGATGCCTGCCAGTGGATTTTTAAATATTTTCTAAATACTTTACAATTTTTAGCGGATCACAATCGTCATCCTAACTTCGAAAAATTGTAAGTCAGGTCATTGTAACTCGGGGAGCACCTGTAATTTCTGACTGTAGGCCATCTGTTGTTCTGCACATTTATAGGCACCTGTTCATCAGTAAAAGAGGAATGTTATGACATGTAAATCCTTTATACCATCCCAGCTCATTCACTCCCACACATATTCTCTCCCACCTTCTGTAGTCTGAAGATAAAACCGTCTTGTTTGCCATTGGATCTACATTGGTAAACTGCACCAACAGTTATGACCTCGAGAAGCCTGATCCTCAGTTGGTAGAACTGGCCAAATATGCCAAACAGCACGTACCAGAGGAGCATCCAAAGGTAACCACATACAACAGCACATTAGGCCTATACAAACTACATCAGTAATGCTTGTCATTCAGGTATGAGAAATGAGAAGTCATTAATGGTGGTCTGGTGTCTTGGTTTGCAGGATGCTCAGCCATTTGTAGAGAAGCGTTTGGCCAAGCTTTTGGAGACTGGAGTGATTTCAGCTTTGGTATGCATGGTTAAACAGGAAAGTCCTGCTCTCACTGATACATGCAGAGAATGTATTGCCAGGTGTGTATGTTTATATTTTATGTTTGTTTATGTTTATATGAATATTTATTGATCATGATTTGATTGGAATGTTAATATCGGTTACTTCTCCTTGTCAGGGTGTTCCTGGCTCTAGTGGAACGCCAAGAGGACCGGGGAATGGTAGTGGCACAGGGTGGAGGAAAAGTAAGAAGATGCCCCACTCCAAGCAAAACCAAAATACTGAAGTCCTTCTAAAATTGTACCTAGTACCATTTGTAATGTTTATTTACATATTGATCAAAACATCTTTATTATCATGCAGGCATTATTACCGCTGGCATTAGAAGGCACAAATGTAGGTAAAATCAAAGCAGCACAAGCACTGGCCAAAATCGCCATCACCTCAAATCCTGAGATTGCCTTTCCTGGGGAAAGGGTAAGACAAAGATATTTTATTGTCATTCCACTCTCACTATTTTATTTTACTTGTCTGGCTGGATTCTGGTTCTCATGAAAAACATTGTATGATGCGTTGTTATACATCTATATAATACAATTATACAGTACCAAAAAAATTTATACAGACACAGGTTTGGACATACCTACACTACCGTTCAAAAGTTTGGGGTCACCCAGACAATTTTGTGTCTTCCATGAACAGTCACACTTTTATTTACCAC
>JAQLOM010000012.1:8476288-8488033 GCA_030068315.1 Chrysichthys thysi | reverse complement strand
CAGTCATATTTCTTGAAAGTAGATGTTTTTGTTACTATTTGGATGTAAATTAATAGAAATACATGAAAATTTTCATTTAAAAAATTTGGCAGTTAATGGGTTAATATGTGACATGACAGTTACTGAATATGCTGTTCACTGAATAGCTTGTGGCTAAGGTTGGTGCTACAAATGACCTGTCCTCTGAAGCTGGAGATCTCTGAGTGTGAGTCTCTGCTTATACATTTCTCCCTCTCTGAGTTTTTCTTCTATAATATGAGCATTTTTCATAAGGTTGTGGACCTCTGTAGTGTCAGTTATATTATCTGCATAGTGTCAGACTTGGTTTCTATGAGTGTCACCTATGCTGTGCATTTTACTCACTGTTCAGAGAATTTCATTTAACTCCGATCGGCTCTGTCCTTGGTCCAGTTCTAGAGTTGATATAGTTGAACTGGTTACAAAAGATCTTGTATTTTTAGTAGTTTTGGAGGACAGTTTCCTCTGTGCCCCACCAAGAAGCATGCCATCCAGAATACATCCACTAACCTTGCTCAGAAAAGAGGCATTTTGGCAATTCAAAAGTGTGTTATCTGCCTAAGGCTGGACCCCAAATGCCACAGACAGGAACATGTCCTTGTGTCCAGGAAAGGAGCCCAATCACAAGGCATTCCTAACAGAAGGAATTCCCTCCTGGGAATGACACCCCATCAAAGACTGATAATCACCACAGATACCTCTCTTATAGGCTGGGAATTGGTGTGGTACTGCAGGACAGGGCTAAGGGCTAACACATCAACTAGTCCACCAGTCCACCATTTTTTTGCTCTTCTTGCCGGTTGTAAGACATTGCCACATGCTGGTTCACATAGAAAAGATAGTGAAGGTCAGCTATATAATCTATCAGGGCAGGAAAAGGTTAAGTAGCTCTGTTTTTTGGGCCCATTTGCAACTTGTATGCACTGGTGGACCATTTTGCTAGCACCAAGTAAGTGCAGACTTAAGACATCCTGCTAGTGCCTTTGTGCACTACTGTCCTGTGCCAGCTTGATGGGAAAGTCCTAGAGAATGTTGGTTGACATTATTGCACTTTATGTAACCATGACTCTGACTCTTCAATTAAGTGTAGGAAAGCTAAATATGTCTTTGTTTCCTTGTCGAATGCAAACAGTAAAGTCACCACCTCATAGTGGTGAGCCACATGGGTCTTCTGGCCATTCTCATTAACCTGAATGACCAAGGGGGGCTTGTGGTCCATTAACAGTCAATTATGTGGTTCCACTCTTCAACAGGTGTTATAGGTGTTCCATAGCTGATTATCTAATTCCCTGATTTTTACTCAGTAAGGAAAGCACACAAGAATCTCCACTGGCAGGAGAACTGGCTTATTCCATTGTGTGGAAAATGCCAAGTTAATGTGTTTTTATGATTTGAACATTGATTCAAAATGGCAGTTTCGATATCAGTGTACGTACTATCTGAAAATCTAATGTAATGTCATGGTGCAGTTAAAGCATGCTGATACATACTCAGGTAACTTTGCTTTGGCTCCAGGTGCACATCCAGAATTCCACCCTGGCCGGTGGTGTTGCTGTAGGAACGGCTGCGGAGTTCATGCTAATGCCATATGGCTCTTTGATCGTGGGATTCTGCTGTGGTGTTGTCTCCACACTGGGCTATGTTTACCTCTCAGTAAGAGCTGCTTATTCCGTTTTAAAATAACTTAAGGTAAAATAAACAGACTGGTTGTGCTCCAGTATAAGAGTGTGTTTGGAAAAAAAAAACACAGTCAAAGTGTAGATTAAATCTATCATCTTGTTTTCTAGCCCTACATGGAGAAAAGGTTAAAGATCCAGGACACATGTGGTATCCATAACCTGCATGCAATGCCTGGTGTCATAGGGGGAATTGTGGGAGCCATCACTGCTGCTGCTGCTTCTGAATCTGTATATGGCAAAGAGGGGTATGTCCAGGTCATGAGATCCACTAAATTACATGTTCTATATGGAGTATGTTATACATTTCCATAAGAAAAGTTTCATAATTTAATTGTTGGCATTGAGATTTCCTTCTAAGGTTTGTTTGACTAAACTAAGCATGCATACACTCTGAGATATCTTTTCCTCCATTTCTCTTTGCTGGTGATATCAGGTGGTGGACTACTTTATTATTTATTATAGCACAGTGACTTCATTTTTGCATTGAAAGCACTCATGTTTCACACATGAAAGCTCATGTTTCACACACAGTTACACTCTAATTGTTTTGTTCCTTCTTTACAGGTTGAAAAACACATTTGATTTTGAGGGGGCATTCAAAAACAGATCACCAGCTGTCCAAGGTGGCTACCAGGCAGCTGCAATGTGTGTTGCTTTGTGCTTTGGAATAGGAGGTGGAATATTCGTGGGTATGTCTAACAGCATTATGTAACTAGAACAAGGTCAGGACATTCAAATGTGCAACTGTGGGGGTTATAACTGGCTGAAGTTGCTGAGACTGATTTTATGAACAGTGGTGTATGTTTAAAGAAATGATCTCTTCCTCTGAGGTTTCACTTACAGCCAAGTGAACGAGTTTACATTTCTTAAAGATTACATTTGTTATAGACTTGATTTCTTAAAGAATGTTAAATATTCAGCTATTTTGCAATGTATCAGCAACAACGGTTAAACATGAAATGTATGTCTTGCACAGACAAAATAACCAGCAGACAGACTCTATTCTATACAGAAATGTGTAGAGAAAACTTTTTGTCATGATCCTCTTGGTCTCCAGTGCTTATAATAAATATATGTCAAGATGAATGGATAAAGATGGGCCAGGTTATGTGGTGCAGAGAAAAAAGCTTGTATTAAAAGTATTGTTATTATGAATTTCTATCTTTTCTGCATTTATTCTCCTAAGTGGTTTGTTTTGCACTTAACTTTATTTGACAGTCAATGGAGTTAATAGCAGTTTTAATAGCAGTAGTTTTGATATAGCAGATATATCTGTACATGAATGTGTGATCTGAATCTTTGGCATGGTGCATATGATGGAACAGTATTCCCATTTTGGTAAAGGTCTGATCCTGAGGTTGCCAATCTGGGGGTCTGTGGCTGATGACAACTGCTTCGAGGACGAGGTCTACTGGGAGGTGAGATATTACTTAATTCAACCATAAAAGTGCTACTGCAACTGAAAAGTTGGAACACTACAAATTATCCACTGAGCTTGCAGTTTGATTTCAGTGATTTCTTGCTTGAATAGAATGCACTTTTCACCTTTCCATAGTGACTGACAGCACCCATAGTGAAGGTTAACTTCGCTCAGCATTTTAGCTGTGTACATGCCCACATGGCCCTCATGAGATGTCTCTGACATATGTTATTCTTTTATTTGTAATTGCTTACGGAATATCAAAGTGTTTAAATGCTACAATTCCTTGAAACAAGACAATGTGGAAGCTGAGGGAAAAGACAACTCAAAGTCACATTTTATAATTTGTGTGCATGTGTGTGTGTTTTTGTTTGTTCCTTGGTTACATGTATGTTTGCTTAAGAGTATGTGTCCTTAGAGTAAATCTAATCAATATGTCACATTTAGGTGCCTGGGGAGGAGGAACCTGTCCCACCTGTTCTAGAGTATAACAATCACATGACAACCAACAAGAATGCAGAAGTGTGAGTTTAATAGTTAATAAAACATTAGATCAGAAAATCAAGATGATAATGAAAGAAGATCTTTCATTAAAAGTGCTTTCTAAAGATTGTTTGGCAATGGCCACACAATTCTTATTGCTTTAATAATGACACTTTTGGTTAAGATTTCATTTTGGACAACAGCTATTACAAAATAGAAATTTCTAGGCTCATTATCTTATCTCTAGTTGGGAAAAAAGTGTTCTATATCAAAAGCTCACTGTTGTCACTTCTATCTTAAGCTTCTATTTTTTATCTTAAAGCATTTAAATGTAAATAGAAAGTAATTCTCGCTTGCTAGGTAACTTTCAATTAACATGATTAGAAGCATAACTGCTTGCATTTATTTTACACTGCAAAACACTGAGATGTCACCTGTATTCATCCAAGCCACAATGCTGCAATTAGTTATGATTGCCTCTGGAAAGGCCAATAAGGTATCATACACATATGAGTAGAAAAGGTACTGAGAAATTATACTCAAGTGAAAATACTGTTAATGTCTCAATATCTTACTTAATTAAAAGTGGAAGTATCCGGCCACAACTTGTACTCAAGTAAAAGTTTAAAAGTTGCTATTTTTTGTTGTACTTGAATATAAGTAAGTAAAAAGTAAATGCTTTTAAGTGATAAAATTAAGTTGTCATCTTTTCACATGAAAATAAACTTATAATGTTGTATGTAAAATTGTTAGAACTTGGTTTCCTCTTTAAAAGAACTACTCAATTTGCTTAAAACTTCATTCAGTCTCTATACAGTGGCTGGCTGGATGAATGAAAGAGACCTCTGAGATTTGTAATGTTTAGGCCTGCTTTGAAGATGTAAATAAAAATGTATGACAGGAAAAGTAATTTGTAGACATGATGATGGATCTCTTACAGTCATAAAAAAGAACACACACTGCATTCGTTTTCGCAACAATGTCAGTGAAAATTAGATTTATAATATGAGGGTTTTTTTCTGATTTGAAATTAAATGAAATTTGTCTTGAGTTTTATTTTCAAATTTTATCACAATGGCAGTGCAACTCTAAGTTAAATTTGTTTACGTTTTTAAATGAAGTTTAAGCTAAGTTGTGCATTAGTGTCAGTTGGTTGGTAACTTCTTGTAATTGATTGTGGACTACAAGTCGATTTTTTGAAAAGTTTTGCTTTGAATAAATGTAAATCTTGAGTAATACGGCTATAGAAGCCAATATAACGGCTAAGGGCCACAAGGTGGCGCAAAAACACCACTATGACTTGACAGCTCAGTTTGGAAGGCGACCTACAGTTTCTCTGCATTTCACAGGACGGAAACACGATTCACTGTGGAACAGAGCTAATCCTGGAAGACCTGCAAGCTGTCAGCCTTGACTCTGTGAACCCCATGACCACACTTTGTTCTCCAAAATAGTATCAGAGATGAATCTTTATTATATAATTTGATATTATGACCATTTATTATATTGACTATTGCATATATTATGTTATGTGTGTATGTACAGAAAATCACAAGTTGTTTTTCGTTTGTTTGTTTGTTTGTTTCTGCACATCACACCTAGATTTTCCCATCAAACACTGAAGTGCAGTAGTGTTGGAAAGGGAAATGTTTAAAAATGTTAATTCATACACAGAGGTGGATCCTAGCCAAAAGGAAGAGTTGCCCCCTTTCAGTATTTCATTCTAACTTTCCTTCTTACTAACCAGATTTTAAGAGGAAAATGGCCTACTGTCTCTTTTTCATGGCATTGAATTTGAGGCGTTGAAACTAACTATGTCCTTGTAGTGCTTAGCAGGTGATGAGACATTTGTTGTTCATGTGTTGTAAACAGTAGCCATGCTGTCATATGTTGATATAGAATACATTTATATATTTAGAATACAAAACCCAGAAAGCTACTTATTGTACTAAGTAGCTAAAAGAATGCAATAAAATACACAACTGATTACTTTATACCAATATTACGTGAAAGCTAAAAGTTGGTGTGATTACAACAGACATTTCATTCAATTTTTTTCTCTGTATAAATTTCTATTTAAACCTTCCCTACAGTTGTAATTGTACAGGTCATGCAATTTAAGTTCAATGAATAATCAGTTAAGTATAACATTAATGCATAATCAATTTGTTATCAGTATATTATTCATGTTGCAACGATTAGACTGATTTCAGTTTATTAATACAAAAATCCATTTTCTAACCTTGTAGAGAAATAATCTTTCTTGACTTGAATGAGATACAATTTATTTATTTTTTAACAACAAAGTACAATCTGTTTCTGTCTTCACTCATACCCATAGTTTTATAAATAAAAGTTCTTACTGTCTAGTTTTATGTGCCATTATATTTAACTTTGTGAGACGGCTGAGAGTAAAATGCACAAATTTCATTGTATTTCTTTAGATTATGTGTAATCTCAAAGCAAATTAATATGTGCAGGCAGAATTTGAAGAGTGCAAGAAAGGCATATTCATATTCAAACAGTCATATTTGCTTTTGGCAAGCTCGTAAAAAGTGCTAGAGACAAGTAGTACTTAATGATTTAACCATAAACATTAAATATTAACATGATGATAATGTGGTATGGTTGGTATTTCAGTGCAGTTTATTAAAAATTCTGCTATAAATATCAGTGACTATTTGGCCTCAGAGTGGGATGACAGTTCATGACCTCTGCATGTGTAGGTCAACAGGATGATGTCAGAGATGGCCATGCCACATGCCTCTTTGATCATGCACCAGACCAAGGGTCATTAAGGTCAAGGTTTAAATTGCATATTACAAAGGAGAAAATTATCTACTTTGTCCACAGCCTATTCTTCAGTTTTGTTACAGCATATTGTGATTGCAATGAACCATATCTGTTGATTAATAATCAAACTATTCAGAAATGTGGCACATAGCTTCCAGGTTTGAATCTTGCGGTTTAACAATTTCTCTTATGGACTAGCCTTGAAGAATATTTCCCTCTCTCAGAAGAGTAAGGAAACCAGACAGTAATGTATCTCTACAGGAGGTCTGGGTATAAAGCACTCTGATCTCAGGAGCCATGTGAGCAGAGAAAGCGCTCTAATTAACTGCTTCTGGGGTACCGTGGAGAAGGGGAGAAGCGAAGGAACAAACCCCATTTTTTTACGCTCCAATACATCTGTCCCCACCTCCTGTGTATTCAGGACCTTCCCCTCCGCTCCCCACCCCGCAGGGCCTCTCTCATCTTATGTTTATTCATTTGCCACTTAAAGGCCGGACACAGCACCCTGTTAAAACTAAATCAAGCCCCTTTCATGACATGATCCTTTTGCCAAAGCTGAAAGGGCCCCAGTCTGAGGGGGGTCTGACCCTGAGGACACTGAGCCAGGAGGAGGGGGGACAACTTGATGTTGTGTTCACCAAAAAAAAAGCCAGTACTGTCTGCCCCACTGCTGATTAAGGCAGCCAATGGTGGGGAGAGAGAGACAGCGGCGGGAACTCAGAGGAGGAGTGTGGGAGATTAAGCCTGTCACGCCCATTCAGAAAGAGAGGGGACAGGACGGATAAAGAAGGCAAAGAGCGTTAAAAGAGGGAAAGGAGGGAAGTGAGAGCTCTTTTCATGGCTGATGACTGATTGCCTGTCTGGACCAGCTCTCTGGGTTGATTGACAACCGTGCTGAGCCGAAGGGTGGGAAAGTGGGAAAGTGCACTTGGGCGGAGTTGGTAGTGTGTGAGAAACGTTTTTGGAGAGGGGGGCCAGTGTACATTGTGCATGCTAAACACTAGTTACAATACACACACTAACACCGGATTAGCTTTTTGTTAGAAACAGAAATGTCAGATGCTGTTTAATAAGTGATGGAAAAATTATATATTGCAGAACAACATGACAAACTTATTTTTGAAGATGTTCATTAATATCCTGAGCATACAGTATAAATGTGTGAAATTGTATGCTTGGACATTTTTTCTGTCTTAATCTCCAAACATATTTATCATACACAAAGCCCAAATATATAGGAACGATTTTTAGAGTATATGATTCTGCTAGGATATTATGGTCTGCTTTTACAGCCTTGTGCTCTACCCATATTAACTGCCCTATAAACCCTGAAAGAAGTCTATAAACTCCTCTATAACCTGGACAGAGTTCATCAGTGCCTGCCATCAATGCGATAGTCATACAGTTCTTTTTCTTATCATTATGAAGTCTAGATATGCACTTTTTCTTTCATCTGCCTGCCATCAACAGTCTGCACTTGGGATTGAACAGTGTTTCTCACCTCAGGCTTGAATTTTGACATATAACCTTAACATGACTTCTCAAATGATCGGGAACTTCCTACCATTTTAAAATGGCATCCTGTTTGTTCTACTTTTATCTGCTTTTAATTATTCTTATTCTGAGTGGTGATCCATGACCGAAGAACAGCCAACATTCGTTATGTAGAAAAAGGAAATCCTAATTCAAAAAATAAAGTTAGAGCACATCACCCCAGACTACATTAGCTGCATATTAACCTGCACTTTGCAAAACCCTGTGTATGATGTTTAAAGCTCAATATGGCTTTAGCTTAAGTACACACTGCTGCTCACTCGATGTCATATAGGCCATTGTAAGCATTTTGCTAATCTGAGCCATTCTATATTCTGCCATATTGCAGAGAATACTGGAAACCCAAGAACTATACAGTCCCCTCAGAAAGTATGGGAATGGCAAAGCCAATTTTATTTTTGCTATATGTAGAAGACATTTGCATTTGAGATCAAAAGATGAATGTGAAATGACAGATCAAAATTTCAGCATTCATTTTCTTATATTTAGATGCACATTTAGTTGTGTTAAACTTCGAAGGTGGCATCTTTTATGTGAACCCATCCATTCTTTAGGTTATCCAAAATATTGGAACATGTGACTGACGGGTGTTTCTTGTTGCCCAGGCATGCCCAGTTAGGTCGACTGTTTAAACAGTTAAGAGCTCTGAATGTCTACTGATGGTTTGAGCCCTGGGTTTCACTGCTCTGCTATAGACTGCATTGTTGTAAAAAGGATGAACCTACATGAAGATTTAGATTAATATGACCTGCATGATGTCTATGGGAGAACTGCAAGCCATTTTTAAGTTGACAAAACAAGGAAAATCTGGAAGATTCTAGAACAAGACATTGCCAATTCAACAATTTGGTATGTCCTGAAAAAAAAGAAACCACTGGTGTACTAAAAACCAGCACCAAACAAAGTGGCCAAAAAAACCAACAGCGGTTGATTGGAGAAACATTGTGAGAACCATGAAGATAAAACAACAGTTATTGACATCACCAACAAACACTCCATATCACAATCCACTGTTTGAAGAAGACTTTGAGAGCAGAAACATTAAGGCCATACCACAAGATGCAAAGCACTCAGCAGTAAGAATCAGAAGGCCAGGCTGGAAAGAAATACAGAGATACGCCACAAAAATTGTGGAACCAAAATTAATCTCTATCAAAGTGATGGAAAGGCCAAAGTGTGGAGAAAGAAAGGCTCGCCTCATGAGCCAAAATTCATGAGCTCATCACTCAAGCATGGTGGAGGTAGTGTAATGGCACTTGGTTTGAAGAGGAGACTGAAGTGAGAAACCTCCCAAAACAATTAACTGAAAGAAGCCATGGTACAACCCTAGAAAAGCATCCCAGAAGAAGCATGCAGCAGTTTGGTGATGTCAGTCATTCACTGGTTTGATGCAGTTATTGCATGCAAGGGATATGCAACTAAATATTATTTGTTATTTACTTCACATTAAGATTCGGTTCCTATACTTTTGCTCACCTAAATTTGGGTGGTCTGCCACCAAAGGTGCTATGCTCTAAGTCTTTTAACTTGTCTAGAAGTAAATATCAGGAAATGTATGCTGAATTTCTGCTCTGTTGTGTCATATTCATCTTTGGATATTCATAGACAAGTGCAATATTCTGCCTGTATATTCTTGTATATTTGTATATTCTTGTGTACCACGCTGTGACTTTAAATTTCTCTCTCTCTTTTTCTTTTTTTATTATTATTTTTCTGACTTTGGCTGTGCGCATCTGTGGGCTAGCCCCAAACGATATCTCGTTGTGCTGACACAATGACAATAAAACATCTATTCTATTCTATTCTATTTTGATCTCTTAGCCAAATGTCTTCCGTGTATAGCACATATAAAAAGCGCACATATAAAAAGCATTGGCCTTGGCATTCAGGTATTTTCAAAAGGAAACGTATGTGAGACCGCTATTCACAGTTTAAATCTTAATGACATTGCTTGACCTTGTTTGCTACTTGGGAAGATGTCGGCACAACAATGTTTTCATGATCATTATCATAATTAATTTAATAAATTTATACCAATATTTGATAATACTTTAATGATTAAAATAGTCAGTGTTATTAGACAGCACCCCCCCTTGGTGAAAATTGCTTTTATCTCCAGAACCCTTCCCTGTGTGAGCAGATTCAGTTCAAGATTCAATTACCATTGCCCTAATGTAGCGTGCATTAGAGGTTTTTATAAAACCATATGGAAAGTTTTTTGCGCTTCTTTCGCTACTTTGTTACTGTGACTATCATAAAATGCTTCAAACCTAAAACTACAGGTAGCATACATGTATTTAGATAGTGTAAACTGTCTTGTTAGAGCATGTCTTCTGCATAAAACTACAGGTAGCATATTTTGATTGTCTATCTTATTATGAGAAACTACCACCAGCACTGAAATATATGAAGAAATGTGAATTTATGGGTGTGCAAAAATGATGTGTGCATGTGGAGAAAGACTGTAGGACAATTTGTCGGAATGCCTTCAGCGGCAGATACAGGATATTTTGACTGGAGTGGCTAGAACACCACTAACTACAATCAGCAACTGATATTCAAATATGCCGACTTTTTTGAAGCCATAAAATTTTGAACTTTAAAGGGGCCAGCTTACATTTCCCAGAAGCCTCTGTGCTAAGTAAGCAAGTTGCCATTTTCAAAGCCATCAACATTCCACTGCTACATTTGAAAAACAATCCACAACAATGCAGTGACATCCCAAGCCACAGAACATGTATAATTATGTGAAACTGAACATATTTTGTCTTTTTTTTTTTTTTTTGGCCACTAAGGTTCCACTCCTGGTGGTGCTTACATCATCAACATGCAACTTTCTGTACTGAAGAAAAGCACACTTGCTTAGCATGATGGAGAATTATTTCTTTGTTGTGTTAAATATGAACTTCACACTTTGTAGTAATTCTCAACCTTTTATAATTAATTATTTAGTAGTTGTATATTTAATTAGAATAAACATTTTGCTTAACCTTTTTAACCCTGGAGCACACCTGGGGTCATATTTGACTCTAACTTTTTTTTTTTTCATCCTTATATTCAATCCACTCATTGGTTGGTGGACATCCCTGGAGGCCTCATAAGGACCATTTCATAACATGTAGTAGGAAAGGGTTAATTAAAAAAACCTGTTGTTGAACTCATTGCGTCTGCATCATCATTTTACCCAATGGAGATATTTTCCTATTATGATAAGGTGGTCTTGGTTTTCCAGGGTTAAGATACTTTCTAAAGCAGATATTTTCAAAGTGATAAATGAATAAAGTTTACTATTATTGTTATTATTATTATTGAATTATTATTATGTTATTATCCTTGTTGTTTGGTGTAACATGCTCTTTGGAGTTGAATTAGCTAGTCTTTGTCTAGTCTTTGCTCGGTGAAAGGTGAGCTATACACATTTGTGGACTGTATTATTATTATTATTAATAGTAGTAGTAGTAGTAGTAGTAGTTTAAACCTTTAGGCTTGGTGTGATTATGTGCCTTGTTGTTTAAATGTCTCTGTAAAGAACCCCCTGTTGTTTCCCAGTGTCCTCCCACACCACCTGGCCTCCACATTAAGGGCTTTGTGGCTTGTGCTCTGCAGGTAGCCGCGCGCCTCCTGTCGGAACAGAGGATTAGCTACGACAAGCTAACGGTTTCGCGCCGAGGAGGAGCCCTGACTTACGGGGGTCATTGCCGGAATTGTCGACCGACAAAGAGGCAAAACACACACACACACACACACACACACACACACACACACACACACACACACACACACACACACACACACACA
>JAQLOM010000012.1:8429739-8454771 GCA_030068315.1 Chrysichthys thysi | reverse complement strand
CTCAGGAAAATTGCGACCTCGGCAGGACTCGAACCTGCAATCTTCTGATCCGAAGTCAGACGCCTTATCCATTAGGCCACGAGGCCTGCAAGGACCCTTCGGAAACTTCCCTTTTATTGATAGCAAGACCCGGAAGTTTTAACACCCGTCAACGGAATTTTTGCTAAAAATATTTTAGTTATTTTGCCTGTTACAATGTAAAGATTGGGATTGTTATTATTATTATTATTATTATTATTATTATTATTATTATTATTATTATTATTATTATTATTTACCAAAATGTCCCCGGAATACCTACCACTCTTAGCCACATGGTGTCGCTGTGGAGAAAACGGAGCAGTTTCAGCGTCGGGTAAAATGGCTTCTTGCTCGGTGTTGTGTGATGTTCATGAACCTTGAATAAAAGTTAAGCCACCATCTGAACACTCCAGTTACTGTGGTGAGAAATTTATGGGTGTTTTATTTAATATATTTTTATTAATTGAGTAACTTCGGCACAGGTGGATGTCTGTAAAGTGCAGTTCGCTTCGTGCTGAAGTTTGCAGTGTGAGCAGATCACATGTCTGTTCTGCTGAGCAGATGATTGAGCTCTGCTCAGTGTGATCCTGTGGATGTTCACTTTGCTCCTGTTTGGTAACTGTTTCCTCTGGGTTGCTGATTTGAAAATAAGGTCACATGCTCTTCTAGGACGAATAAGTCATTATGATGTTTATTTTTGGTTCTCTTCACTGGACCAATCCAGGCAGGATGTGAATCCCCCTGAGATACCTGAGGCAGGATGCTCCGTCTGCTGTCTCCTCGGAGGAGGTGGCGATGCTTTTCAGCTGCTTGGCGGAGGCGAAGGTGCTCAGCTGCAGGAGAACCCAAAGCTCAGGAGCGCTCCGCTCAGACCCGGATGAACCCCCTCAACATCCAGATGCTCTCCAGGAACCTCCACGAACAGATTTTTCGCTCCTCAGCAGTAGAGTACTCAACTGAGGACATAGAGAAAAGCGTCAGACATTTGGAGAAGCATAAACTCTGGGGAAAGGAGGCATCACTGCTGAGTGATGTGGACCTGAAGTTACCAGAGATGTATGGTGAAAACATTGATGACCACTTTTGTAAACTTGCACAAAAACAAAGCCTGCCATATTTGGAAGCAGCTGGGTGGCTCCAGCAAGCACAGCTGCCCGACATGCCCTCGCAGTGGGTTTGGGAAGTGGGCTGGGTGAGGTACTTGCCGAATGGAGAACATATGAAGGTGCATTTTCCAGAGGAGAATGCACTGGTTTTTGACGTAGAAGTCTGCATGGCTGAGGGCCACTGTCCTACGTTGGCGGTGGCTGTTTCTCCAAATGCCTGGTGAGATGTAGGTACTAACTCGGGGTCTGTCCGCAAAGGGGCAGGTGTGGCTGCAGGTCTTTATTCCAAATAAGCAGGAGCCATAAATGCCAGTCTATTAAAGGACAAAATCAGCTGATTAAACTTTTGGAATTGGGTATAGCTGCTACTTGGATGAAATGAAAACCTGCAGCCACATCAAACACACCCCTTTGAGGATAAGTGTCGACTCCCCCATTTTAAACTGTATTACATATTTATATAAAGCTGTAGAAAAAAACCTGTTAAAACTGACCTTGATGAATTTTGCTTGTAAAGGTAATTTAGGGTATTCACCATACAACTGCATTTTTAACACTAGGTACTCATGGTGCAGCAAAAGGCTGATTGAGGAAAGGTATAGCTGGTCCAATCAGCTGACACTAACAGACCTAATTCCTCTGGAGACTACAGCCAACTCCAGCAAGCCTCCAGGTGGACACTGGCAGGAGCGACTAGTAGTGGGGCACAATGTCAGCTTTGACCGAGCGCACATTAAAGAGCAGTACCTCTTAAAGGTATGCATTTGCTGTTGGTTTCATGTACCAAATACAAATTTTCCACATTTTTACACAAACATTATACATTTTTTCTTGACCAATCATTTTGGTCTATATCCATTTGGATTATCTCTATGCATGAATTACACCTATAACCTGTGCAGGGTTTATAAAGTTATATATTTGCTCATAATTCAGTCTATACTGTTGCTCATGCTCAGGGCTCCAAGATGCGTTTCCTGGATACAATGAGTCTCCACATGGCTATCTCAGGACTGACAGGGTTTCAGCGAACTCTTTGGATGGCCAGCAGGTACGGCAAGAGACAAGGACTGCAAGAAGTCAAGCAGCACATGAAGAAGCTTCGACGTCGCCCTGAGGGCCCAGCGGTCTGTGGACTCGCAAACAACTGATGCACATTTAGTTTTGTTTGTACCAGATCTGTTACTATGTACTGGGGCTGCACAATAATCGATGAGATTACAATCATGATTATTTATCGTAATTATCATTTCTATGTTATTTATATTTCTTGAGTTGTTCAAACAGCTAAGGAACATAACATTTGTATTACATTTTGTCACAGGCAGACAATTCTTTCGGATTGTTAAGAATATTGAGCAGATTTTACAATTGCTAGATATAAAAAAAATTGAAATATTTATATTTACTAATGAATCAGTATCTCACTAGAGTATGCAACCAGCCATTTAGATAAATAATAAGAGGCTATATACTTGTGTACCCCTACTGTATTTATGTACTAAGTCTTGGTGCATGCTTTGGACGAATCATTTAATTTGATTTATGTTGTATTTGTTTCTGCGTGCTGTTTCTTAGATTGGTTCTTGGGACTGGGTCAACATAAGCAGTATAAATAACCTAGCTGATGTCCATGCTCTCTATGTTGGAGGGGATCCTCTGGAAAAAGAGGCCAGGAATATATTTGTGAAGGGCAGCATGAGTGACATTAGGAGCAATTTCCAGGTAAAAGAACTTACAGTGGCGTACAGCCAGCGTTATACATACGACTTTACAAACAATTGGACTTACAAAGCAATGGCTTTACATACATATTATGTGATGCTTATAAAGTGATATTAAAATAAAATGATTCATGCCCAGATTTGACTGATTTATGCCTTTTTATGCCTGTAGGATCTGATGCAGTATTGTGCATTGGATGTACTGGCTACTCATGAGGTGTTTATCCAACAGTTGTCCCTGTTCATGGAAAGGTATATCCATGATTTTCCTCGTATACTCTCCGCATGTCTTTCAACCTGAATCAACTGTCCCAGTTTGACCTGTTAATCAACCTGTCGTTTATGCATTGCTGTAGGTGTCCCCATCCAGTGACTTTTGCAGGAATGCTGGAGATGGGGGTTTGCTACTTGCCTGTCAATCAGAACTGGGATCGGTATTTGGAGGATGCGCAGGACACGTACGAGGAACTTCAAAGGGAGATGAAAAAATCTCTGATGATTCTTGCAGATGATGCCTGTCAGTTACTGCAGGACGAGAGGTACTGATCAGCATTATGTTTCCAACAAGTGTTTAATCATGCACAGTTTATAATATACAGAGGGGTCCAAAAGAACTTCATCCACACTTCAGCAGTGGTTACCTATGCCTGTTTTTTAAAATCCAAATTGAGTTCTGGCATCAGTGTGGAGAGACGTGAGAGCAGCGTATACAGTAATGCAGCTTTTATGCAGATATTTTTCATGTTGAAGTGTGCATACATTTTTGGGCCCCTCTGTATGCTACTTTTTATATAAAAGAAGTGATTAATCTACATGTTTACTTAAATATCATCAGCCAAACAGTCATGCATAACATGTAATATAAGGTACAAAGAGGACCCTTGGCTTTGGGATTTAGAGTGGGATGTTCAGGAGTTTAAACAGAAGAAAATGACTGTGAGCAAGAGAAAGAAGGCAATGCAGGAGGCTGAAAAAGTTGCAGCAGCAACATCTGCATCTGGCAACCTGGACATAGACTGGGACGAAGGTAAGACTTCTAAGGTATTGAGCAATAAAATACGATATGTGCAAACTATAAAAGCCTTTTATTTGGTTATTCTTCTGTTAATGAGCTCATGTGTGAAGCCGTGCTTTCAATAACACTAATAGTATTGTGCTTTATTCAATTTTCATACCATTTTCTGAAAAGAATCTTGTTACCGAATGTTATGAATATCTGCAGATCCAGGCCCTCCAGAGGAAGAGGAAGGGTCAAAGGACCCCAGTGGAGAGCTTGTGAAGCGGCTAAAGAGTACGGTGAGCTGCCTGCCTAAGAGGAGACAGCACATGCCTGCACACCCAGGGTGAGTATATGCATAACACACATTCATTGACCTTTCTCCAGCCATTTCCCTCTCTTCTCTTGACACTTCTGTCTATTAGCTGGTACCGAAAGCTGTGTGTGAAGATGTCAGAGGAGGAAGACTGGTCTCCTGGAGCCTCTCTGATCAGCCTGCAAATGAGGGTGACACCCAAGCTGATGGGTCTGACATGGGATGGTTTCCCTCTGCATTACACCGAGAAACATGGCTGGGGATACCTGGTTCCAGGACGCAGAGACAACGTGGAGACCGCAGAGGACTTTGAAGGACCTATATGTCCCTACAGGTGCAGTCTTTATTCAGCACTTTCGTGAACATTTTTGATTATTAAGTCAATAAGAGCATATTTACCTACTGTACAAGTTCTTTAAAGTAATTTGTTTGATATTGTTTTGTATCCCAAAAAATGTAAAACTGGACTTTTTAGCTGACTACACAGCATTTATATGGTTAACATTCCCAGTTAATTACATATCTTTGGTAGTAGAATGATGATATTTCTTGGCATTTGTATATTGACATTGTTTCTCTATTATAACATTAATCTATTTAATGGCGACCTGGTTTGGGGTTTGCCATCTCTAGGGCGATTGAGAACATCTACAAAGAATATTGTGAACAGAAAGGAAAGGAACAGCCAAAGTGTCTGGATAGTCTGCCCTCAGACGACCTCATGCTGACTGACAGCAGTGTGTGGCAAACGGTAAGAACCTGGATGAGATGCAAGTCCATTGTAGGGCTTCACATACATCCATTCACACCTAGAGGAGGTGTATACCATTATACGTATACTATAGACTAAATGTTTTTGGTGAGGTGGGAGGAAACCAGAGAACCTGGAGCAAACCCACACAGTAACTTAACACAGGCAGCAAACTCAGGAGTGTACCTGGGACTTGGAGCAACGATGCATCCAAGCCATCCTTAGATTTAGTAGACTTCACTGATTTATGCCTTTTTTTAAACAGTTACATAAAGTGTCTTGGCGCAACCAATTCACCAAACTGTGCTTGGCCTCACAGTTATGTGTTCTGCAACACAGTTACTGTCATGCAACACTGAGCGTCGTTCCAAATTCTCCTGTCAGGTATCAAAATGTACATTTTCTAAAAAAACAAAACAAAAACAAACTGGTCTGATAGACACAGAAGACTATGTGGTAGCTCTATTTCTGAGCCATATGAAATGTACCATATCTTCTGTGAATTTCAAACAGCATCCTTGGTTATGACTGTTGTTCTAATGTGAATGTTGCAACAATGTAGAAATGCTTAACACTGATTGAATTTCTGTCCAAACCTTTAAACCGAGGGTAAATTAAAGTGCAAGACAGACTGTAGTTCAGTGTTAACTTGCTTTTAAATGTACAAACAAACTTTGGAATACTGATTACAAATCAGTGTGTACATGTATTCAGGTGATCTTAAGGTTGGGATTGTTGTAATACTGAAGCTAACTAATGCGATTAATTCCTTGCCATTGATTTTTGAATTGAGAATTGAGTTGTTTTTTTGTGAAACATAATTAAATCTGTTATAGTAGCAGCTCTGGAGAAGTGAACTCTACCATATACTTACTTCAAAATAATTCAATTCAATTCAATTTTATTTGTATAGCGCTTTTAACAACAGAACATTGTCGCAAAGCACCTTTACAATACATAATATCCAATTATGTGTGTGTGTGTGTGTGTGTGTGTGTTGTCCTCTAGGTGGAGGAGTTGAGTCGGCTAGAGGCAGTGTCTGATGATGAGACATTACCACGGACAGTGAGAGCCAAAAAGACTAAGGTCAGTTTCCATTTACCACAGTGACAACGCTGACTAGATTTTTACCTAATCAAGTCATAATGTCATGCGAAGTAGGATCTCCGTAACAATCAACTATGTGTCATTCCAATTTTAGGTAGCCATTTTTCGACATAAAGAGTAAACATTTCCCTTATTTATGTCTAATCAATATCACAGCATATGGACTCAGCTGATGAGTGTCCCTATCACCATGGTAATGGACCATACCATGATGTCAACATCCCTGGATGTTGGTTCTTCAAGCTACCTCATAAGGTGACATGAGACACCTCTTTCCAAATTTCATTAAATGAATTAACACTGCCCTGACACTGACAGTGATCTTATATGTCAGGATGGGAATGAGAATAACGTGGGCAGCCCCTTCTCTAAAGATTTCCTGTCTAAAATGGAGGACGGAACCCTTCAGGCAGGCAGAGGAGGAACCAATGCGGCACGTGCACTGGAGATCAACAAAATGATCTCATTTTGGAGAAACGCCCACAAACGCATCAGGTACACTCCAGAGTGCTCTGCCAGTAATGATCTTGAGAAATTCCCTGTGGTGAGATCTTATTGACTTAGACTATTGTGTATTCTTGTTATCGATTTTTGTGTCTGTCTGTAGTTCTCAGATGGTCGTCTGGCTACGGAGGGGAGAACATCCTCGCGCTGTTATCAGGTAGGTCAGGATTATTTTGCACCATCCAATAATTATATTGTGGTTGCATCTCAAAAATCATTCTTTGACCTGCATAGACATGATGACTACAGTGAGGAGGGGCAATATGGTGCCATTTTACCGCAGGTTATTACCGCTGGGACAGTTACCCGCAGAGCTGTGGAGCCCACATGGCTTACTGCCAGTAATGCACGGGTAAGAAAGGAAACATCAAGCTGTCTTGTCCACATAGTCTGATTGCACGTTCTGTTTACTTCGTTGAAATAAACAATAAAATTCCAAAGGAGCACAAACTTTGTGCATGCATATTGTGAGACCCCCAAAATTAATGAGTCTAATTACAAAGCAATTACCAATTTAAGTTCCCTGCAGCTTGCAGAGTCCTCGAATAAGCACGTCAAGGTTGTCTAGAATTTAGACTGGGACGTCGACACCGCAAAATTAATGTGTCCTTGCTGAAAGTCAGCTGTGTTGCACTGAAGAAAGATTAATGTAGAAATTATGTTTTTTTTATTAAGGCTTTTTTTTTTTTTAAACACATCATCCCCTGAAGGCTTATGCATCCCTCTTATTGTTTTTTTGCAGAGGGATCGTGTAGGCAGCGAACTGAAAGCTATGGTGCAGGTGCCTCCTGGTTATCACCTGGTGGGATCTGATGTTGATTCGCAGGAATTGTGGATTGCAGCTGTTCTAGGAGAGTCTCACTTTGCTGGCATGCATGGTGAGATAAGATGCCATATTGATTTGCTTATGCGGTTCAATTTGTGTCAAAAATGATATACAACAGCCAAGCCCAAGTGCCTCTTTCAGTAATTTGTCAATATGCTATATTACTATTGTCAGAAATGGATTTGCCAAGTCAGCGTTTTTGAAACTAAGTAGTATCCCAGAGTGTAGTTGTGTGAACTCAGAAACTTTCATTCAGGCAAAATTATTTGTGAAAAGCAACTTATTTGGTTATGGTATTTTAGATTTGAGATTAAAACTCACTTCATGTTCCTGGTCTTATTGGGCATAATTAATAATATTTTCAGCAAAGACAAAGTCACAGTTTTCTGTAAACCACCAAAATGGTGTTTTTTTTCCTGTTAGTAAATGTCAGGCAGAAAAATGCATTTGCATGTACCATGGATATGCTGGCAAATCTCAGTGGATCAAAGTGCAGTCATACATTACTTCTAACTTGAATTTCCTGTTTCACTTGGACACATTGTCAGGTTACTGAAGAAAATAAAAATATTAAATGAATTGTGTCAGCATCAAGTTGTATTTGCTCAAATGAGGGTTTTAGCGCTCAATTGTGCCCTTCAGGTTGCACAGCATTTGGATGGATGACCTTGCAGGGGAAGAAGAGTCAGGGCACGGACCTGCACAGCCGCACTGCAGATGCTGTGGGCATCAGCCGGGAACATGCAAAAGTCTTCAACTATGGCCGCATCTACGGTGCTGGCCAGCCGTTTGCCGAGCGCCTACTCATGCAGTTCAACCACCGACTCAGCCAAACTGAGGCAGCTAGCAAAGCATGCCAGATGTATGCCCTCACTAAAGGACTGCGCAGGTAGAACAGTTGGAGACTCAGTTATGTAAACAAGTCTTAACAATGACGTGGATTTTTGAAATTAGAATTATTCATTTGAAACAGGTACCATCTCTCAGAGGAGGGGGAATGGTTAATTAAAAAACTAGGCGTGGATGTGAAGAGGGATGAAGATGGGATCGTGTCCAGTGAGGAGTTACGACGGATTTCAAAACTGGTGCGGAGGTGAGATCACTGACTTTATTCTTGAACACAAGTAATATTGTGATTTGTAAGTACTTTAACTGTACAGATGTAGAGTTGGGTAAGCAGATATTCTGGATATGACATTCTTGTTTAACAAAAGCTACTGTATTTGCTTAGCTTGAGCTGACAGGCTGTAATTGTTTTTAAGCTCTCTGAATAAGAGGAAGTGGGATATAGTTGGACAGCGTGTGTGGACTGGTGGTACTGAATCAGAGATGTTCAACAAGTTGGAGAACATCGCTCACTCAAAGCAGCCCGCCACCCCTGTGCTAGGCTGCAGAATCTCCCGAGCCCTGGAGCCAGCTGCTGTCAAAGAAGAGGTATCTTCATTTTTAAAGCACAAATGTGAAGAACCGTTCGCTAATTAATAGATTTGGGTGTTTAAGATCTGCCTATTCCTGACACTAGACATAGGTTGAATACTTTGCAGGTCTTTTTGGAGGCTTCAGCTGCTACAGAGGAATTTTGACCCTAAAGCTAGGGTGTAAGATTTAATGATGCCATGGAGAAATGAGAGGAAATGTTTTTGCAATATTATCACTATCACTGTAAAAACATTTAAAAATACAAATAGTATCTTTCTTATTAACACCATAATTATAGCATAAATGTAGGACAAGCAGGTGCCTCAATACTTTTGAACATGAATAGCATGACAAGTATGTGTATTTTTAGTTCATTACCAGCAGGGTGAACTGGGCGGTGCAGAGTTCAGCAGTGGACTACCTTCACCTGATGCTGGTGGCCATGAGGTGGTTGATGGAGGAGTACGACATAGATGGGCGCTTCTGTATCAGCATTCATGATGAAGTGCGTTACCTAGTAAAGAGCGAGGACCGTTACAGAGCAGCACTCGCACTACAGATCACTAACCTACTTACCCGGTGAGTAGACTGTTTACCCAGACTAGTCTTAACTTTTTTTTTTGTATTTGCTTCTAATGATAGTTTTTATCTGCTCTGAGCATCATTCCAAACAAGCTGAACATGTCTCCACAGATGCATGTTTGCTTATAAGCTGGGCATGAATGATCTCCCTCAGTCTGTGGCTTTCTTCAGTGCTGTAGATATTGACCAGTGCTTAAGGAAAGAGGTTGTTATGGACTGTGTGACTCCATCTAACCCTACCGGACTGGAACGCCGATTTGGAATAGCACAAGGTGTGATTAACAGCTATACAATGCAATACACTCCCATAGAAAGGTGCTTGATTCTGTGTAAACAAGGTACATTCTAGGTACACAGACATCTCCAAAGTAAACAGACACAATTTTTGAAAAAATTATTTCTAGAAATGTGCTTCTAGCTGCTCTGCCATAGTAGCCAAGTTGATGGAGATACCTCGCAGAAGTACTCCGACTCACTTGGAGTTGCTCTGCAAATTCAGCGGCCTTACAATTGGGATTTTTTCAACAATCCGCTTCACAGTCCAGGTCGACATGAGCGGGATGCTGTTGATTCCTTTCGAATTGTGCAATCATATGCTGGCTAAGTCCACCCTGAGACTGACCCACAATACACCCTCTTTTGAAAATCAGACTCTTTTGCTTCTGGTGTTCACAGCATGGCTAGGTGCAGTAAACAATTAATATACTGCAATAAGAAATGTATTAAGTTTGAAGCACCAAGTGGTGTCCATATAGATAAAATGTAATGAGGGGTGTCTAGTTTTGAGATGTCTGTGTAAGTGCAACTGAATCTTTATAGTGTGTGTAATATATATAAATAATGCGCATGCATTTCTCATTTTAAATTTCATTAAATATACCAACAACCCACCACAGTTATTTTTAAAGATCAGTTTCATTACATAATGTACGATGGTCTTTTTTTTTTTTTTTAGAAAAGTGTTTTTGTAGAATATAAGGAACATCTAGCTAATACCAGTGGTCTCTGGAAATAAGAACTAATACATCAAAAAGATGCAGAAAATAAATAGAGGAATTAAATTTATATATATATATAATTATTATTTTTTTCTTTCCCAACAGGTGAAGCCTTGGATATCTATCAGATCATTGAGATTACTAAAGGGTCTTTAGCCAAAGGAAGGTAGTCCTTTCACTCCAGTATAAAGGAGAACAACACTGAAACATCCAGGGTGTGGTGACTGAGAATCTGAAGGAAGATCATTTTCTTTCACTGCTTTCTTCTCTTCTTCTGGGGAGCCTCACTTTCCTCAGAAGCTTGAGAGGCCGCCTAAGAAAGGAAAGACAGCAGGTCATTGTTAAGAACAGCAAAGCTGTACAGTATCTGAACATGCAACAGGCTTGTCAGTGTTTTTGTAGAATATAAGGAACATTTACCTAATACCAGTACTTAGCATACCAAAAATAAACGTCCTTTCCAAATTTCTGTTTTGAGAATTTTGTTTTGAAATTATGACAATAATTGAAGCGTTATCTCCAGCATATTTCATAACTCCTATAGTAAGTGTTACAGTATCCTTTATATAAGGGTTTATTTTGTTTTTTGTTGATATTGCATGTGTTGTGTAGAGTTTACATGGACATACTGTCCATGCATAAACTTCTCAGAAACTAGTGATGTATGGACAGACACATTCAGAAATATCAAGACCCATTTGCAGGAGTGTATTTTTGGTTCTGTTTTAAGATTGTGTTCAAGGCTCTCTTGTGTGCTGTGAGCATTACAGTGTGATGTAGGTTTTCCACCTGAATCCCATATGGATAGTTCTACATTCCCACTTCATGATTACATTGTAATATCAGCTTAATCATATAACACTATTCCATGTAACTGAATAATTAGCCTAAAGCTTGGGGGGGCATAAGTAAACATACCTGCTGGCTTTCATGTTGCTGCTGCTCTTGTAGAGCAGCCTCCAGCGTGGCAGTATTGATCCGGAAGTCTCGAGATGTGCTCAGCTTCATATACTGCATCAGATTTACCTGAAGAACACATCACAGTACTCTGAGTTATTAAACATTACTGACTTATCCTGAGTATGTTTTGTTTTCAGTACCCCTATTCTGGTTTTACAGTTACTTAATTACTGAAAATATCAGCTGAGATAGAGTTGAAAGTTTACCTTTGACTTCTTGGAGAGAACAATTAGAAATTTCTCATATTGTTCAATGTTGAAGATCAGAGTGGGTATAGGTTTGGTATCACGAAGAACCTTAGCCTACAGCAATGTGGTTTAAGAAAAAAAAGCATTAGCTAAGAGCTGAGTATGCCCTCGATATATATAGGAACTAAGAAGAACAAAAATCCTTACAGAGGCAGCCACAACTGCCTCCTCTTCTTTTCTTTTCTTCTTCTTCTCATTTACTCCTCCATTCATCTCACCACTCTATAGTTAAATCGCCATGCAACACAATGTGATGTGAAAGGTTAGTATGATCAGTGGATTCAGCAGACAAAAGAAGAAAGGAACTTACCTGTACATATGTGATGAATGAATAGCACTGAGGGGTGAGGTGAGAACCTGACAGCTTCACCTTTATGGATAGAAGAAAGATAGATACACACACTCTCAAAATCCTTACATTATGCCAACTTGGGGGGAAAGAACCATTGTGCAACTATACATATGATTACAGGGTTTCCTTAGACACTGTAACCTTTATTCATGCTGTTTGATAAATTATAAAACAACATAGATTCCTCCTTGTGCTTTACATATGCTATTAAAATCAGGGTTCTCACCAATTTCTCCAGGCGAGCAGGCAGTTGACCAGGATGAGCTACACACACCTGGATATACTGCAGCAGAAAAAGGAAATATGTCACGTTGGTGAGATGCATGTGAGGAATTCCAGTCTCCAATATGCACAAATAAACATGATTTCAAGGTAACTGACAAGACTACATAAGAAAAAGACTCCCAACTGACATCGCATATACAATTAAGGATTAACAGGAAATTGTGCTATGTGAAATGGCAGATTTAGGAACTGATTTACTTTTATTTCAAGCCCCATCTAACAGGCAAAATGCAAGAACATTTCATTTTGTTACATCATCTGAATAGTATTAAACCAGTGAAATTTGTTTTGGAAGTCCTAACACTAAATCTGTTTAGAATATTTTAGAATTCAGTGTTAAATGTTGTGTTGGGTTACTTTAAGGTTTTACTGTTGCGCCATTTAATCTCTGGGTTTCTATAGTTAAAATAACCTAAAATTATATTTTGGTAGGCCTGTGTATTGCTAGGAGTGGCGCTCACGTATTTGATGAGGGTCGTCAGAATGGCATAGGTTCGGCTGAGTTCTCGCAGCAGGGCATCTGTGCAAGCACCCGGAAGCAGAGCTGTTTGCACAAGCTCGTTCAGAGCAGTCAGCAGTGTGCCCAACTGCAAAGTCACTGCTTTTTCCACAGGGTCCTGCTGAGCTGACGACTGAGAGCCGCCTCCTGCCACACACAGGCAAACACACAGATCAGTACAATGCCTTCAAGAAATAAAGGGCATTACTAAGTTTGTCACCAATTGTACAGAATGTTTTAGTTATACTAAGTACAACTAATACCAAAAAAAAATGGTATAACTGATGGAAAAGCTAATATAATATATACATAATAAAAGTCACACCTGTGGTTGTTCTGTCAGATGTTAACTGGACTTTTTTCTTGGCAATCAACCAGTCCACCTCATCCAATACCCTCCCCACCTGAGATAACACTAAAAGCTAGAGAGGGCCATTATTTCATCAATCAAGTGAATGTCTCTTGAATTGTAGCTTGTAGATGCAATTCAAATGGACATATACTGCCTTAAACATATCTCTGGTCATGTTTTATTGTAAGTGGAAAAATTGCCTTAGAGAACTTACTGTGGTGGATGCTGCTGTCTTCATGCTTACGATGGCAAAGTGAGACTGCTTCTCCACCTCCACGTCCTGCACAGAGAGAAACAGCGATAGTAAAAAACAACACTTTGAAGACTTCATGCTCTGTGAATACAGTGCAACATAAAACCACATTAGGCAGAGAGATTGCAAGAACAGCATGGAGTAGAAAACCCTTTTTTGTCACGCATTAAAAACAAAAAACACCCTGTATTTTCTGCTACAGTTGAATAGTGTACAAAAGATGACACTCAACTGAGGTCACAAGAAAGTATTGTACTGATTACAACTGACAAGATTATACTGAGAAACTAACATGGAAAAAGAACGTCTGTATTCAAAACTTATACTTGAAGCCTTGGCCTAATCTTCACTTACCACTGAAGTCTAAGGGCAGTTGTTAGAGCAGGTAATAAACATATAGGTGAATGGCAAATTGCTCTTTTTTTCTTCTTTTATAAATGTGGCAAAGGTTTAGTTGGTGATGATCATATGTGTGCAAACAGACAGTCGAAAAATGCTAGAGTACTCCTTTAAGCATAGTAGGTGTGTGTGTGTGCTAGATTAGACAGGCAGAAAACGCATACCTGGTCTATGTCCCCTAGTTGACTATGAATATCCTGACAAAGCTCCCACAGCAGAGACACAGGACTTTTGTAGAGGACATGCAGACTGAAGAGCAGAGACAGTAGTCCCTTACTGAAGGATATGTCCTCTGTGAGTGGGTGAGAGAGCGAGAGGGAGATACCATATAAGCAATAAGGGATGTAATAACCCTTTCAAATTGCTGTCACATAACATTTAGTATTCATATGAAACCATCTGTGATAAGCACCAGATTTTAGTAGTTTTTATTTATTTTATTTTAAGCCACATGAGATACTGTTCATTCCCTACAGTGTAGCATCTTGTATGTCTACAGGCACATGAGAAAGGTCAAAAGCATGAAGAGACGTTACGTCAAATAAATTATTATGCAAACACACAGGAGAGAAAGCAGAATAAGCGTACCAAAGCTGGTTTCTTTGCAAATTTTTACAGTCCAGGTAATCATCTGGAGAAACTGTGACGGGAATTCATATACAATGCATCAGTTAAAAACTCTCTTCAGAAAAGACTCCAGTAATATTCAAGTGAGATTAACTTGTGTAAATGGGTACCTGCTGGGAGGTGGGTTCCAGCAGGCGGGAGAGCACACCGAGGATGCTGACCAGCAGCTGGGCCTCTCTGCTGCTGAAATCTTCCTCCCCTCCACTTAGCTGGCTGAACAGGGCACGCTGTTCATACAGACACACATGCACATTTGACACTTCACAATTTTTTAAACTCATGTCTGTTTGATGAAGAATTATTTACTCCAAACTGTAGTATATAAAATTCTGGGGAGAGAGCACACTCACTGCAGGTTCGTTATTGTCACCCACAGAAAACAAGTTTTCTACCTGAAACTGACGTATGTAGAAGGCAGACTTTTCAGTCAAGTTGGCATTTTCAGGTGCACCCTCCTCGTCCTGTCTGCAAGCATCTGAAAGGAACAGACACACACAAGCGTAACTCCTGCTACAGGGAGCTTTAGCATTAATGTTTGTCTGAATTACACGGTAAAACAGACAGAGTCCAGAAGTGCAGAGAGATGGTATATGTAGACACTTTTTATATTTATGTTTATTTTGTTTATTGTTATGTAATGTACAGTATTTCCAGTGCATATATTAATTTGAATTTATGGCTTTTGACTTTGTATTTATAAATACCAACAAATAAATATGTATTCACAGTGGTGCAGTAGTTAGCACTGTTGCCTTACAGCAGGAAGAGTCTTGAATCGAACCTGGTGAATGACTGAGGCCTTTCTGTGTGGAGTTTGCATGTTGTCTCTGTGCTTGTGTGGGTTTCCTCTGGGCACTCACAGCCCAAAGACATGCAGATTAGGCTACTCTAAATTGCCCATAAGTGTGAATATGAGTGTGAATGGTTGTCTGTCTTTGTGTCAGCCCTGAGATACATTACATTACATTACCGTCATTTGGAAGATGACCTTTTTCCAGAGCAACATACATTTTCATCTTATTTATATAACTGAGCATTTGAGGTTAAGGGCCTTGCTCAAGGGCCCAGCAGTGGCAGCTTGGTGGTGCTTGGATTTGAACTCCCAACCTTCCCGATCAGTCGTCCGGCGTCTTACCCCCCTGAGCTTCCCCCTGCCCCAGATAGATTTGCAACCTGCCCAGGGTGTACCCCACCTCTTGCCTGAAGTCAGCTGGGATTGGCTGCAGCTTCCCCATGACCTTAACAGATAAGCTGTATAGATAATCTTTTTGTTACAATGATGCGGTTGGCAATTACAGCTTTGAGGAATCCCCCAAGCATCATCACAAGCAATTAAGTGCTTGCAGCATTATGGTTAAATTTTGGCACATAACACATGGTTTCTTTCAATATTGCTTCAGTACTGTTTCTCAAGAAGCAGCCCCATATCACGATGCTCCCACCTCCCACTTCACAGTAGGAATGTTGTTCTTGGGATCATGCAAATATGTCTGATTTCCGATTTGTCTAAATGCTTTTAGATGTACATCTCTGAGTTTCTTTTCAGCAGAGGGGTTTTGCGAGGAACATAGAGGATTTTGGAGCAATTTACCAAATTAATTTTCTCATTGCTCTCTGTGTAACGGTTGGTCCTGCTGCTTTCAGGTCTTCCTGCAAATCTTTGAGTGCTTTCTTTATTCTTTATCATTAGTCTGAGAGCATGTTGTGAAATCCTGCATGGCTCACCCATCAAGGGACAATTAGCTCTGGTTCCAGGAACTTATTTATATTTACAAGTATAAAGTCAAAAGACAATGCAAATCTGAAATGGATATATGCACTGGAAGTATAACAAATTCCAAAAAAAATCTGAATACTGAATATTTTCTTTCTCTGTATAAAACCACGTACCAAGAGAACACAGGAAGTTGGACACTTTGGTGGGGTATTGCTGTAGCATGGTGCTAAAAATGCGCAGCAACCCCTCCAGACACAGCAGAGACACGCTGGAACTCTTCTCCTTCTTCCCAGCGTCCTCCACAGATGATGGGATGTTGGTGTATCGCCACATCAGCACACTGAGAAATGAGACCAAAGGGTAACATTAACAAAGTGCTTGTGTCTTACTTATTAAAAACATGAGTCAAAGTCAACTATGTACACTACTTGTACTCTTTGAAGTTGGATTATCATGGCTGGAATGTCTAAGAAAGTGGCCAATAAACATACACAGCACTTAATACCCCTAGCATCATTGCCCACCACCCAAATTACTGTCCATCTAGTACATGGTAGCCCTATGGCGACAGACAGAAGAGCGGACTAAAAGTTCATTATACAGTGAACCCCTGCCTGTCACGGGGGCTACATTTTATATATATATATATATATATATATATATATATTTTTTTTTTTTTTTTTTTTTTTTTTAAGACTTTATAAACCATTTCCACTATCTTCTTAACCTTTTCCACACCCTTATAAACACGTCCTATGCTCTTAAACACTTTCTACACTCTTAAACCTACGTAATTTTAACAGCAAATAAAATTCTACATGCGTACTTGCTGCCGGTGAGGTCACTTCCTGTTCACAGCCTGTTCACTCACTCAAGCGGAAGTGGCTTACACCGCCACTGTGTATTCATCCGCTGATGAAATACAGTGCATATTGTTTTATTTCGATTTAAATCTTCTTTTAATGTTTGAATTAACTTTTTTTGTAAAATTTGATTCTATATTTTATATTCCAGAGTCCCACGAAAGCCAAAAAATTCCGTGAATCAAAATCTGAAAATCCGCAATGCACTGAACCCATGATGTGTGAACCGCAATATTGCGGGGGTTCACTGTATATTGACTATGGTCAGTAACTGAATATGTACAAAGTGCACTAATATTATGTGTGAATCTGTGAATGGTCAGTAAGTGATGGTGTATGATATAACCTCGCCACTGAGTGTCAGTACCAACACCATGCCAGCCCTGGTGACAGAAAAGTGTAGTCCTTAATTAAAGTCAATTTGTTTTGCATAGAAAGAGACCTAGTGATTTCACAGAGATGGCGGAAAGTCTTGTCAGAGTTCTGGCCATCAGGTCCATCTGTCTGGCCTGTCTCCTCCAGCTGCTGTACCTTCTGCAGGGCTACACTCACACTGTAGCGAAGAAACTCTGCACTGGAGCGCAGCACTGACAAGCTCTCCTCATGACTTTGAGTACTGTCTCTGTACAGAACACAAACAGTGTTTATCTCTTCAGAATAGAGCCTTCACAGTCCACAGTGAGAGCTCTGACTGACTGCAGGAATTTGCCTTGATCACCATGTAATCTGTGGTGGCCATGATATATTTCTTATTTAAGTGTCCTGTTAAAAATCCACGAAAAGTTCAAAACCACACTCATTTAAACCCATGCTCACTGCTACGTACCTGAAAAGAGCAGTCAGTAGGGTGGATACAAAACCCAGAGAGAGCAGGCTGCGGGGAGTTTTACTAGAGGGGGTCCGACTCTTTCCTGATTTTTCCCTCAGGATCTCTGCTAGTTTGTAGTAACAATTAAAAAGCTCCAGGACGTCCTGAAAACGGCTTTTACTGTTCAATACACACACAGACACCAAGACAGGCACACAGTGGCTTAAACATTATGTGCTGGAGGAATCAAAAGGTTTTATTCATCTGAAATGCTAGATGGGTCATAGCTAACAGCAGACATACCAAACCAAATTACATCTAAGTACAACCAAGACTGGTCTTACTTGTGCACATTGTTGCAAGACACATAACAATAATACAGTGGAACCTTGGATTGCGAGTAACTTGGTCTGCGAGTGTTTTGCAAGACAAGCAAAAAATGTTTATAAATTGATTGGTTAACGAGCGAGATCTTGCAATACAAATAGTATGCATACACTTCGTCTGCCGAGCGTCACATGATCACAACTTCTCTCTCACACACAGAACCGGAGAACGCAATCATGGGAATAGCCAGCCTTGGCAAGAGCGCAGAAAACGGCAAAAAATGCTCCGTGACCTTGGCGAGCTTGCATGACTCTTTTTTTTTAGCTCCCGCAATCAGTCGCAATCTGGTACACCTGTTGCCACCCATGTGACACACCGTGGCGTTGCAGAGGAAAACCAGGAAGTAGTCTTTAACAGTGTGAGTTTTCTGACATGCGCCGCTATTGGGAGCGCTCAGAACAGGTGTGCTGCACGCATGCTACGCGTGGGCAAATTCATGACAGTTTTATGTATTTTTACTTTATATTTCATTATTTTTATATGAATATTTGTGGGTTGTGAAACGAATTATCTGAGTTTCCATTATTTCTTAAGGGGAAATTCGCTTTGATATACAAGTGATTTGGATTACAAGTCTCCGGAACGAATTGTGCTCGCATTGCAAGGTTCCACTGTATTTGCTAAGCAGACTATTCTTCAGCAAAACTGCTAGGCACCATAACACAATGCTCAGAATATTCAAAATGTAACCATTCGACAAATTAAATTCACTCACAATAGGTTATGATGTCTCTGTTGGTGGAACTGGACTCTCAAGCAGAAATTAACTGGGCTAAGCCATCCTATAAAGCCCCATGAAACTTCAATATACATGCTCATGTCAGATTACCTGTAGTTGCTTGTGATAAAGTTGTATTCTATGAGAACCTCGTACACTCCCATCACCAGCACTGCATAGATACTGTTCTTCACTCCAACACTGGATCCCATGGAGAACTCAGCAGACTTATCCTATGAGAGACAAACGAAGTGGGCTGCTCAGACAAGGTTGACAGATTGAACAGTACGTAAAGAACACAGCAACATCGTCCTCAAGCTGTGTCTGGGTGTATAAACCAAAAAAGACACCATTTGTACAACTTATTGGTATACACTTTTCCAGCTAGCACTGTCACATACCAGCTCAAAGTCTTCCAGCTCACACTTGATCATGCGTCTAGTTACACTCTCCAGAATTGCATGTAGTTCCTCCTGAAACCCTTCTTCATCTTCCTCCTCATCATCACCCTCACCTCCGGAGGGATCTCGCACACTCTGATACCACAGCAGGCACTGGATGGTACAGGACAGCAAGTGAGCCTGAATGAGAAAAAAGGAAAAAAAAGAAAGGAAAAAGAAAAAGAGAAGGTAAGATAGGCTGTATTAAAAAATGAAAATAGAAGTTAACCTCAACCTCCTTTCAGGGACTGTCATATAAAACTGGTACTATAACAACCATTAAAATCATTAGCATTTGCATTTTTCGTTGCAGCCTAGGTGAGGCTATTTGGCGTTTCACAGTTGCCATTGAATTGATTGGGTTTTAATGATGATTTGAAATATCAAATTAAAATTTAGAATCAGTTTTCCTAAATCTGTTCTATGAAATCAGACTTTGATAAAATGGAGTAGTGAAATCTTTTTTGTTGTCAGTAAGTAAAATAATATTCAAAAGATCCTTTCATGCTCATTTTTTTAGGATCACATACCAGAGGCTCCTGGAGGAAAACCTGGTCTCCTTGAGCACTTATGCATGACTCCAGCTTTACAGGGGGCAAGAGGTCCTGCTCAGGCTCATAGTACCGCCTCAGCTAGAGAACACACAGATACACTTTAACACCCAATATACTGTCCAATATGAAGTTAAATAAATATTTAACCTGAAAGAAGCTAATAAAAAAAAACAGGCACAGATTTGTTCTAAGACATACAAGTACATTCACCCACCTGTGACAAAAGCGTCTGCATGATGGACCCTGCCAACTGGGAGTTGCGTCGGAGAACATCATGGAAACCCTTATAAACAAACAAACAAACAAACACATGTAAACAGCAAAATAATAAATTCATTTTCAGCTTTGGAGCGAGAAATATGCTAATGGACATGAGAACAAGAAATAATCATAGACCATTAAGTGAAGGTAGAAGAAGAAAGGAGATGACTCTAACCTCATACAGCATGAGACGCACATCTGCCTGCTGGCTGAGACAGCGTCGGAGACTGCTCAGGATCTCCAGGCAGAAAGCCTCATTAGCAGCAGCATTATAGCGCGAGTGGACATCTGCCTGGACCTGAGCAACACAATAGACATTTTTCAGCTCACTCTAAATCAACCAAACTCATACTGAAACTCTATCTGGCATGATACTTTCATACTGGATTTGCTGCCCATCAATGACTGTTGGAGAAGGATTTGTATATAAGCATATATAATGACTGGCAGGTTGGTTACTTGGCTGGAGGTCAGTGCCTGGCTGGACTGACTGGAAGCCAGGCTCCCCAAGACCCGGAAATTCTTTAGCAGCAACAGGAAGCCAGCCACAGCAGACTTGCGCCCATCCAACTGGCTACAAAGAGTGCAGGAAGGGTGATGGGCAAGGTTATGTATCAAATGCATAAAGGACAATTTTAAAGAGTGTCCTTATTCAGTGAAACAATCAGCCAGTGACTAATTATTCTGTAGTTAGTATAATAACTGAGAAAGTAAAAACCAAAATCATTGCTCTGATTAGGCACACCTATATTATTTTTCTCTTATTTCCTATAGAAAGGTATAGTATAGATACTATACAAATAGCTTCTAATCAGATTCCAAATGCCAGAAGTAGCATGGAGCATGAAATGTTAATGAACATTAGATTAATACCTGGAGAACATGGCTTTCCTCAGGACCAAAATTAGGGCATCCTTTAAACTCATGCTGACCTTGAGCAGTGGCTGAGGAGAAGAAACATCACAAACCATGTCAAAAAAGAGTTTACAAAGCAGCATTGTGAGCTCATTCACAAATTTATAAATCATGTGCTTAAGCCCAACTTTAAATATTTAAATAGCCAAAATGAAGCATAGCTCTCCTCTCTGGAATTTACCTGAACTGCTTTGAGTAGCCCCTGCACTGTAGTAAGGGGCAAAAAGGATAACTGGTCAAAGGTCTCCATCACTTTCGAGGAGGACTCCAGGAGGATCATGGGAGCAGATATCACAATGTTGGAAAGCAGGTCTTGAACAGAAGAGAAATAAGTGGTACAATTATGAATTAGAAATCATTGTACCGTACATACAGTATATCGCTATTACTTGTCCATGTTTGAATGAGGATTACGACGCATAATTCAGTACCAATAAAATGGGTCACTGGTGAAGCTGTCTTAGTAACCAGTCGATTCAGGACTTGTTCCAGGATTTCTCCTCTGATTGGCTCATGCATCTATAGAGGAACCATTGGCTTTTAAAAGAAATGTTTACAACACAATTCCAATCATTTTGACAAGATGAAACAAAACACATCTGACCTTGAAGCTCTCTAGAAGAATTTGCCCACCAAGTTTACATGCTAGTTGGGAAGGTGTTTTAGCTGTAGCAGTGGGAATTTCAGTGATCTTCCCAAAAGGTCCTGCCTTTGGTCCAAATAAGTCCATAAGGGTGAAGCCTAATTGCACCAAGCTCTGTGTGACATGATCCCAGCCAAACACACTGGAGACAAAAGAGCCAATCAATAAGACATTAAAATCTGTTTTTGGGGTTTTTTTTTGCTACATTGAAAATATAAATCTACAAATAAAATATCTCTATTTATCTAACATAAGTCTGAAGTCAAACATCACCGGTGCCCAGTTTCAATTCCAGATGTCCCAAAACATTAGCAAGCATAAAAGCCACAAGCCCATCCACCTGATCTAACCCACAAATACAACCTACAACATAAAAACTGACACTATAAAACCCCGATTAGAAATGTCTTCACTGCTGTATTAACGGGGACAGTAAAATGAAACCAAGGAAATTAGCTTATGCTGACCTGTTTCTGACCGTGTCCATAATCATGTGAGAGATACTGTGGCAGGAAGGGAGCAGATCCTGCAGAAACTTAGAGCCTTGTTGAGCTTGCTCATCCTTAAAGTTCTTGGTGATTGCTCCTTTCAGGAAATCAAACACCTAGGCAATAATCAGAGACAATGCAAGGGGCCATCTTAAGATTAAAGCTGCACATATTGATATAGTGCTTCTGAATATTTCCAGAACGTGCCAGATATCATACTTGCTCTTCGTAGCGCTGAATGCGAGCCACAGAAAGCAGCAGAGCAATGCTGAAAGGACACAGTGGCTGACCCTGGGACGCCTACAGAGACAAATACAATAAAACGGAAAGACAAAGGTGACATTTACGTTTCTGGATGAGATCAGAATCTTATTCTTGTTAGATTTTTGGGTAAAATAATGCAACCAGTACACATTTTAGGGACAGACAATATGAATTTTGCATCTATAGTCAAAACTGAAGAATCGTGAAAAAGATGTTTACCTTGAGGCTTTTTAAGAACTCCTTGCCAAGCCCATGGTCAAGGCGTATAGCAAATACAATGTGCAAAATGGCAGTTCCTTCCACATGTCTTAACTGGTCCTGTGGGATGGTTTGCACCTCAACATCCTTACTCCTGATAACACACAGCATCATTAAAGCATTCAGGATCACTATGATAGTACTGGGATCAGTGAAGGAGAATATGGGCTTAAAAACAACAATAATCACTGCAAATGAAGTTCAAGAGGAAGCTACACACACACACACACACAAACATAAAGAGTCATACTTACTGTCCTTTGCACTGCTCCTCTTTCTGGCAAAGGTCCTGCTCTCGAAAGTAGTTAATAATTCCTTCCAGCAGGAGCTTTTTACAGCCCTGTTCAAGAGAGACACACCTTTATGTAGACATCTATCTGTAAACATTGTTAAACAATCATCAGGATAAACCCATTTGTAGATAAATGCTTCAGGAAGTAACAAATCAGTGGTGGTTTGTCCTGCTGTAACAGGGTGAGGATGATTACATTAAAGCCACAGTGCACAGTTATGACACAGTAGTGCATCATGTGAATAAATCCAGACACAATGACAAGATCTGGGTATTCTCCAGCTCACAATATTACTTTGTGTGTAAAAATATATAATTACACAATCTGCTTTTTTTTTTTTTACACAATGGAAAATATGCTACACACATGCAGTCACATTTATATCATGAAGCCAGATGAGGTGCTACGCCAACTGGTTTAGTCATCATAACTATTTTCTCTAAAAAAAAAAAATCTCAGTAAAAAAATGGCCCCATAGTCATAATCTGAACCCATGGTTTCATTCACTTAAAGAATACACATTCATTTACATTGCTTTAAATAGTAGGAGATGAGGGTTTAGTATGTCTGTTATGTCCCAACTGTTTCCAATACTATTTTTAATCAGGTTTTGACAGTATGCCTTAAATGTACACATAGTGTGACTGTGTAATATCAGAGGCAGCCATGTGAGATCGGCAGACCTTGGCAGACAGAAGCAGCAGCTGGTAAATAAGAGGAGGGATCTCTTGCAGATCCAACTTAAGGAACATCCTGAGGACCTTCTCAATCAGAAACTGCAGCTCCTCTGGAGATAAGGGCACATCCCTTAGAAAGACAGAAAGAGAAACAGAGGAAACTCACAGTTAAAGAGGTTAAAGCATATTAATATAGTGCCACAGCCCAAAGATCAATATAGAGTGACAGTAAGTGTCAACACTTAAGGCAAGGTGGGCAGAGATCCAATACAAGGGTAAATACAGTGGGGCTCTTTCTAACCTGAACATGGTGGTAAGATGGATCACACACTGTGGGTCCCATCTGTAAACAAAACACATCATAATATTTTGTTGTGCTGCCAGTATCATGTAATTTACACGCTAATAAACAGCAGTCATATATGATATTTTTTCAGTTGTCAATGTTAATAATATCCACCAAGCATTTAGGTTTCCCGAACACATTTACCTTTCCTTAATGTTCCTTAATGACAAATGCAACCAATTACAGCATTTTTGTTTAGCAGGACAGCTAAAAATGTTTGCAATAGTGCAATAAATAAAATTCTGCATATAACCTAACAAATCGGCTCTGTATTTACAGCTAGAGAACCCATGCCATCCTCCCCATAAAGTGGCAGTCTTTTATTTTGTAATAGTACCTGCTTGAACAAAGGCTATTGATCAACTGCTTCTTGTATTCCTCTCCACTTAACTCTCCTAAATACAAAAGAAAAACACAGAACAGAGAACAATAGAAAGTGATGTAATAAAATGTTAACAGAAAACATAAGAAACACAGAAATATGGTGCGTGAAAAAATGGTTACCTTTGCCATAAGCTAAGGTCTCTGTAGCTGCCAGGGCAGTCAGGATGGTAGGGAAGAGCTCCAGTGATTTACCACTACCCATTTCACCCCCTTTTATTGCATCCACATATAAAGATGCCAATGCTGCCAATGCAGGGCCAGGTAGAGCATGTGTCTGTAACACAGAATGGGAAGGAAAATAAATTATTGCATCCACATATAAAGATGCCAATGCAGGGCCAGGTAGAGCATGTGTCTGTAACACAGAATGGGAAGGAAAATAAATAATTCCATCCAAAGGCGCACATGTGCACAGAGATTTACATTTTAGACCTTCATAGTGACACTGACTTTAGGGCTACAGTGAATCCTACAAAAGAAAATAGACACCAGTAGAATTTTTACTGATTTTTTTTTTATATATTTTTTTTTACCTCTAACATTAGCAACCCGACGATATCTGAAGCCACCTCTGTCTGCAGGTCTCCCGATTCACAGAGAGGAATGCAGTGCTTATACACGCACAACCTGCGACTGGCCCCATCTGAACTACTCACTGGTGAACCTTTAATAAGACATACAGAGAAATAC
>JAQLOM010000012.1:8398135-8416727 GCA_030068315.1 Chrysichthys thysi | reverse complement strand
ACAGGCCTCTCTCATCTTTTTAAGTGGGAGAACTTGCACAATTGATGGCTGACTAAATACTTTTTTGCCCCACTGTAATTTATTCTAAGGTTTGGCTCAGTGACCTAGTTTAGATTGGGTGTCTATTTTATTTAAGCTATTTTATTTATAGTATTCCAGTATGAATCCCAGCACTGTTCAGTGCAGGGTTCTGCCACATTTAACAGTATTATGTAAATTCTTCAGCACCATGTAGGCACATTAATCCATGATATACAAATGCTTTTTTTTTATGACTGTCATGGTGCGGAAAAAAGCATGGCATCACAAATATGTCTCTAGAGCTCGGTTGTAGGTGCTGGTATACTTTGATCCTGACAGGTATAAGGATCTAAACAGTATGACATGGTGCAAGTATGTTGAGGCCTCTATGACAGTAATTCTGAATTTAATTGAGCACTGTATAGCATACTATGGAAGTGAAAGCTTGACTAATGATCACTGTTTGCTTCCCAGGGTGACCCTAATGTACCAGCGGGTCAGCTGACCTTAGACATAGACCTGAGTCGGCCAGTGCGGCTGCCTGACTTGGAACACCAGCGAAATATTGAGGAGCTTTCTCGCTTGGTGATGGGGGTACATGAAGAGATTCAGAGAGGTGCCCCGGGTATAGTTGCCCCCACAGTGGGTACTTCAGGGGCAGAGGGCTCAGATTCTGCCTCTGGCTCTGGAGCTGAGGAAGCAGGGAGTGCTGGAGCTTCTAGCAATGAGGGAGAACCTCAGTCCTTTGTTCTGCCTTTAGGGGTCATGGCCCGCAACGAGGTGTACCCACGAACATGCAAGATATGGTAAGCAGCAGTGTGTGATTTGTGTCCCAGTAAGGCACTTATAAAGCCATGTGAGGTTCAGGACTGTCTCGCAAATTGTCAGTATATTGCGATATAAATTGTTCTTTAAGATAATACACTTTGATAATGTTATATCTTTATTAAATGATATAATCAAAACTGAATAAAACTGATTACAGTGAACCCCCTCAATACCACGGTTCACCTCTCGCGGGTTCGGTGCATCGCGAATTTCCAAATTTTGATTCGCAGAATTTTTGGGCTTTTGCGGGACTCTGGAATATAAAATAGCATTTTAAAAAATGTTCATTCTAACATTTAAAAGAACATTTAAATCGAAATAACAGTAGGCACTGTATTTCATCAGTGGATGAAAAGTGAAAGTGGCTGTGTATGCCACTTCCGATTCAACTCGTGAACAGGAAGTGACCTCACCGGCAGTAAGTACACACATAGGATTTTATATGTTGTTAAAATGACGTAGGTTTAAGAGAGTAGAAAGTGTTTATAAGCATAGAACGTGTTAATAAGAGTGTGGAAAAGGTTAATAATAGAGTGGAAATGGTTTATAAAGCCTTAAAATATATATAAATAGTAAACACTAATGTGACTTCACAGTATCGCGGTTTCACCCTTCGCAGGGGTGCGGTGGAATGTAACCCCCGCGGTAGGCGGGGGTTCACTGTATTGAGGGAAAACTTCGGTTTTGTGAAATTTGGCGCATGTGGAGATGACAGTCTGACATTAATTTCTGAATGTGTCAGTTTCTATGGAACAGGTTTGATTGCGGGCCATGGCTTCACAAGTCCAGAGCGCACCCCTGGTCTGTTTGTCCTCTTCGACGACAACCGTTTTGGGTTCATCTGGCTGGAGCTCAAGTCTTTCAGCCTGTACAGCCGCTTGACAGACAAGCTGGAACATGCTCAGGCCCCCAGCATGGAACGCTTTGAGGCCATGCTTCGCAACATGCAGTCATGGACATCCTGATAGGCAGCCTTTTCAGCCTTGCTCCTTATTTCACAAATACTAAAAAGAATTGGTTGTTCCAGGCCTGCATGGCCACATCTCTAATTTACCTGGCTCAACTTGTGCACTAATCATCAATCCACTGATAAGCTATTTGTGTTACACAAAAGTGTATAGTGCTGTGGTCTTTCAGGATTGGAACGGCCCATTCCTTAGCTATATGCTATAATATCTGGATTACTTTCTCAGCCCCTCACATCCCCACACAACCTGAAGAAACCTCCCAGTAATCTCATACATGCACATGAAAAACCTGCCACACAGGTATGTTTGCAGCTGCAAGTTCATATAGGTTGTATTAACTGATGCTTTCTTATCAGCTTTTTAATTAATTTATTTTTGTAATCTGGAGATCAAGCTGAGGATACATTTCACTCATATACTCCAGAAAGAACTGTGTGTGCCTCTGTATCATTATTATTTATCCCAAGACTAGTCTTAGAAAATTGTAGCTTCCTGTACCGTTGAAGTGATTTAAGTTATAATAATCTCCACAAATATGGGTTTTAGCCGTTTGGTTGGTGGTAACTTTTAATTGTGGTAATTATTGATTGACTTTATTCTTTTTAAAAGTCTACACTGCTGTTTCTATTGCTTTTATTTAGGTCAGCATTGCACATGTTGTTGATTTTATGTGAATTATTTTAGCAAATAACTTCCATAGCCTGTGGTACAAATTTAAAGCATAGTTTAAGCAAAAAAAAATCTAATTTACATTATTTTCCCAAATGGACTTAGTGTTTTGCATTTAGCTTTTTAGTTTAGCATTACAGCAAAGAGGCTAATATAGCTAAAAAATAAGGGGAGAGAATCGCATCCCTTTCCTAAGTACACATGATTTTATTATTAAAACAAAAACACTGTGATGTTATGGGGTCGACTATCTTGGACAATCAGTAGGTTTTTCTTTAGTACATTTTTTTGTGTGTGTATAATTTCCCCCAAAGTTGGAAGGTTCTACTGTTAAACCTTTAAGGTTTGTAAATGATATGGTATATAAGTAAGATTCTACTTAAACATAATTCCCTAATGCAAAGAGTTTTTATTTAAACATGACGTTATGTAGTTAAACAATGTTATTTTAAGCAAGTGTAAGGAGATTTGAGCAAGTGCTGTATTTATAGAACAAGACTGATTTCGATTATTTATTTAGCTACATTAGCCTTGAAGCACCAATGCAAAGCAGAAAATGTTGGACATTGAGCTAGTTTTTGGATAGATGGAACTTTGATTTCTTGCTGAAAATTTATTTATTTCATGGTCAGTATATGAACTTTGTGCTGGTTTCATAAAACCAGTAGCATTTTGTTGCATCAAACAACTAAAATAGGTGATAAGCCCATCCTGCACAAGCTTGGGATCTGTCTTACCTGAAATCAGCCAACCGGGTTGTATGGTTTGCTCAGTTCTGTTTTCTATTTGGCACCTCTAAAGTAAAGCATTTAACCTGGGTAGTGTAATTAAAAGAGCTAAGCAGTTGTCGTATGAACGTATATTGTGAAGAATGTGCATGCACTAATGTACTAACGCATTTCTCTAACGTGAGTGAATTTGCTCAAGTGGCATAGTGAGGGTATTTCCTTTGTTTTATTGCTTTGTATCTCATGTGCCACACCTACATATGTATTCCCTTGAATAATATGCTTAAATACATAAAAAATGTCATACTAATTGAAATCATATATTGCAAGTAGTGAATGATCTAATTGTATTCTTCTCAACTTAGCTTTTGTCCATCAGGAAAGAAAATGTATTGTTGAGATTGTAGAAAGATCGAGATTGATGGTGCTCTGAGTGACCGGTGTCACTTTTCCACATCTAGTCAAATCATTATTTGGCCATCTTCAATAACATCTATATTGGCATGCTCGCCTAACATTATATATTGGCACATGGAAGATGAGTTACTTTAATCTCCAGGGCCTTTTATCCCCTCCAGCAGATCAACAGATATTACAGATACTTCCTTGTGTTTTGTTAAGGTTGGATCACAAAGCTGTGCAAAAACTCCCCTCAAAGTGCTCTTTCCTAGACAGCATAGGCATTGACCACAGACTAGATCTCTGTGTGTACTTTTGTATTCAACTGTAGCTTTGCAAAAACTATCCATTACAATGTAAAATAAATTATATGTGAAGTGGATGAAAGTATTTAATATATTTCAGCTTTGTTTATGGGTCATTGTGCACTTAATTGGATACGTTAAGCATACCGCCTGTGTTGTGTGACCACTATAACTGTTTCAAGAAACAGATGTCTAATGTAAACATCATCACATGACTTCAGGGAGCTTTGAAGCTTGTGTGTTCATCTCTTCCCAATAAATTAGAATAAAATGAAATCCTGTCTGTCTCTGAATTACTGTTTAACCCTTTATTGGGCTAAGAACCATATTTGGTAACTTCAACGGACATCCAAAATGTCCCCTTGGCTCTCTGAGGTTGTAGAACCACAAGATTTCTCCCATCTGAAATAAATGTTTTTAGATAGATAGATAGATAGATAGATAGATAGATAGATAGATAGACCTATGTCTATATGAGAGAGAGAGACATTTCTAAACACATAACTCCCAAAAATACAATTATCTTTTTAATACAATTATTTATTTATAGGTTCCGAACACATGAGCTCCTACCTCATTTAATTTAAGAGTTGGTTCTTTGAAAGTTATCTGTAGATTAGCTGTTCTATTCAGAAGCTTTTTTTTTTTAAGGGGAGAGACTTCTTTTATATACAGTGGAACCTTGGCTTGTGAGTCACTTGGTCTGCAAGTGTTTTGCAAGAGGAGCAAAAAATTTTAATACATTTTGACTTGATGAACGAGCGATGTCTTGCAATATGAGTAGTATGCATACGCTTCGTCTGCCAAGCCTCGTGTGATCACAAGTTCTCAGACTCACTGTGGGTTTGTGACTCACTCGTGTAGTCAACATCCACGCTAGCATAGAAAAAGAAGAATTCCTCACTTCAAATGAGATGTGTAAAATGTGGGAAAGAGTGCAAGAGTTTGTCGAAAAGCAGCACCCAAATAAGGCTGTAGCAGTGCAAGCGATGAATCTGTTTGACAATGCAATGTCACATTTCTGAAAGGCAAAAAAAAGCTATCATTGGATAGTTTCCTTGTTAAAGTCACACGAAAAGAAAAAGATTCCAGTGAGCCGACAGACTGCAGTGATTCTGTGAGTTGTAGTGAAAGTCATCCTACACAATAATCCGGCTCCTCTCCTTCACACCAGCCACGATTCTTTTTAAAGCTAAAGTGCAGCTTATTTTGTGTTATGAATTTTTACTTTATATTTTGTATTAATCATTTTTATATAAATATTAATGGGTTGTGAAACGAAGTATCTGAGTTTCCATTATTTATTTTGGTGAAATTCACTTTGATATACAAGTGCACGTTAATGGTGGCCCCAGGGGGATAAACCAAAGAACCCCCGAATTATATAAGGAAGTTACAGCATTGTCTACAGCTCAGCATGCTCAGTATTCTCCTGAGCTGCAGCTACCAACTGTGGAAGCTTCTCAGTCATAAAGATGTAACGTTCAGACTTTAGGTTCTTCCCCGGCCTCTGCTCCAGGCCAATGCCCAGATACTCATCTTCGACTCCAAACGCAGGCCATGGTGTTAAGCCTGGTCCATTTGGAGACCTACAAAGAGAAAGAAAGAAAAAGAGAGAGAATAAAATACCACCAGTGATGATAAAATAAAGAAACAGAATATTACTCACCCAGTGCGAGCAAAGTTACCCCAGTAGGCCATCACTGTCTGACACAAATCATTTTCTTTCTCTGTGAATGAGGCTGTAAACAATAAAACATACAGAATATACTTAAAATCATATTTTTCACAATTACTACAACGATTTATCTGTTGATATCACACAAATGAAGCTGTCTTAATGAGACAATTGTGTTATCCAAGGCAGAAAGCATTTTAGAAATTGTATATTGTTATTGTATTTAATTGAAAAATAAACAGAAATAGAAAAATAATTCTTATGGAATACAGTTTCATTTCTTTCATAAGAACTTACATTTGCATATATTTTTTTTTAATTCCTGAGTTCTTTTTACAATAACTTATTACTTGGCCCTTTTACTCAACCACCAATCTGGTCTCTGATTCTGACTTTTTAATTCGTCTCCACTCATTAGCATAAAAAAAACCCTTGCCCTATGAAAACTTTGTATTAATTCATACAAGCAATAGCAAGGTTTTTTTTTTTTTTTTTTGCATTTTCTCTGATTTCTTAGTGAATATGTCAGTCATGTTTAATGCTAAACACAACTCTCACAATATGTTTTCATATGACTTGAGCCATGCAAGTTGTTACAAATTTGCAAGAGCAAAAATGCTTTAAATGGTAGGGCTTTTGTTTGTTTTTTAAACACCATTTTATTACTTCAAGTTTCAGCTAAATTAATTAACTAGTTACTGACTAATATGCCAATACATTTAAGCATGGACACTTTTCAACTTTAGGTAACTACAAGAATATCTTTACACTATGCCCCACACCTGAATGAATCTGACTTTGTCTTTGGTTATTGCACAAACTATGTTACCAAAAACGCTCTGCTGCACTGTGTACTTAGTTACTACAAATCCTTGTGACGTTGATATTAAATGTAATAGTGTGTCCCTTTGTTCCGCTGCTTCCTCCTCGTCTCCGTTCCTGTCCAGCCCGCTCAATACTGCTATCTGTTCTGGCTCCTCGTTGGTGGAATGATCTTCCCATTGAGGTCAGAACTGCCGACTCCCTGACTACATTCGAGGCGAGGCAACCGAGCTTTCTCAGTTGCGGCTCCACGGTTATGGAATGAGTTACCCTTGCATATTCGACAGGCTCCATCTGTGGCTGTTTTTAAATCCCGAGTAAAAACTTACTTTTACTCCCTGGCTTTCAATCCAGTGTGACGTGTTCTGCTGAGATGTTTTGTGGTTATCAAATAGTTTTTACTTCGTGTTTTTAACATTTTATTATTATTATTATTATTATTGTTTTATTTTTTAATTTATTTAATTGTCTATTATTTTTGTTCTTTATTTTAAATTTTTAATTAAATTTAATTGTATTATTATTTTTTTTTTATTTTTGTTTTTATTTATTTTATTTTTTTTTATTGTTCTTTTAAATTTCGAGTAAAAACTTACTTATACTCCCTGGCTTTCAATCCAGTGTGCGGTTCTCTGTTGGGATGTTTGGTGGCTGTCAAGTAGTTTTTACTTCGTGTTATCAATTTTTTATTTTATTATTAGTAGTATTTTTAGTATGATTTTTGTGTTGATGTGATTTGATGATTTTTTTATCTTATTATTTTTACTCTAATTTTCTTTTATCTTCCTGCCAGTATATCTTGGTGTACAGCACTTTGGTCAGCACTATTGTTGTTGTAAAGTGCTTTATAAATAAAATGGTATGTATGGTATGGTACATTCAAACGCAAACTGTAGATCCACCTCTTCAGGCTGCACCTCTCCCCTGCTTCCATGACCACTGTGTAATCCTATTGTAACCCAGGCTTTGTTCTGTCTATCCTGGTCATGATGGATCCAGGTTAGCTACTGGGGTTTTGTTCTCCTTTTAGTCAGATCTGTGCTGTTATGTATTTACATCTGTGCTGATTTATGGTTAGCTCTGTTTTCACTGCTGTTAGTTGATTGGTATTTCTACAGAATATTACACTAGGTGTTATTCTGGCCTTTATTCACTCGGCACGTGAACGTTTTTGCCTAAAAGTTCTACTATTCTTGTACCTGACTTTTGCACTTCTGGCACGTCGCTCTGGATAAGAGCGTCTGCTAAATATCTATAATGTAATGTAATATCGAAGTGTAAATGTACTGCATTAGACTGCAGATTACTGACTGGTGTATTTAAACAGGGAGATAATATTTTCTCCTTACCATTTGCCTTGATGTGGGTATTCGCAAAACACAAGCCAAAAACAAAGGCGAGTTCATCTCCATGATCAGATCCCACAGAGCTGGGCCTGGTGACCTGAACATTGCTGGGTGGATGCTGGAACTCATACAGATAAACTGGAGTACCAGCAGCTGGGAGGTAAGAAGAATACATAATGTACTTAGGAAAGGAGACAATGTGAATTCAACTCTCTATAAAAATCACTGAATCACCTATTTAATTAATGCACATTAGATCGCAGTTTGAACATAATTGGGTGTGCTGTTATGAGGAAAATAATCAGTGACGAGGTGGTGTGATGCATCCTTAACAAAGTGGAGTTATTGTTCGCAATTTGCAGGCAATTACAGCTATTAATTTTTTTATAATATATTTATCCACGATTAGTTGCCTTTATTTTTAACATCCACACAAGTTAGGTCCTTATATGTGATCTCTGCATGATTGTTGGTGCCATATGGGCTGGTTTGACTATTTCTATAACTGCTGATTTTCATAATTTCCTGAGCTTTTAACACACAGTCATCTCTAGAATCTCCTTAGAATTGTGCATTGAAGACTAAACATCCAGCGAGCAGCAGTTCTCTGGATAAATGGCTTGTTGATGCGAGAGCCCAATAGAGAATGGCCAGACTTGTTTGAGCTGAAAAAAGGCCATAGTAATATCAAAATTCACAACACATCAAACCTGGAGGCAACAGCAGAAGACCACAACAAGTTTAACTTTCGTCAGCCAACAATAGAAAGGTGAGCCTGCAGTGGGCACAATCTCACCAAACCTGGACAGCTGAAGACTAGAAAACATAGCCTGGTCTGTCCAGTCACCAGAACTACACCTAATAAGACACTTGGAATATGGTAGAACGGACGATTTACAACATGATATTGCAGAAAAATCTACAGGAATTGTATGATGCAATCCTGTCAACATGCACCAGAATTTCAAAGGAATGTTTCCAACATCTTACAGAATCCATTTGAGAGCAAAGGGAGGCCCTTCCCTGTAGTAGTATAGTATTCCTAATAGGTCAATCACTCACCATCTTTCAACTCTTTCTTTTAAAAAAAAAACCTGGAGTTTGGCACAGGAATAAAAAAACAAAAGCATCATGCCTTCTCTCTTGTAGCTTGACAGAAAACGTCATCGTATCAACAAAGTTTTTCTTTACTAAATTACCGTTTTCTAAAAAGAAAGTTCGAAACTTAAATTATGTGGCACATCCATCATACAAGTCCCTGTGCGTTAGCTGTTACTATAAAACGATAATATATTTGAATGAATACATTAATATAAACCTGTGATTTGAGTTACAGGTGGCAGTTCTGCCATAGCTGTGCTGTTATATGCAATTAATCAAAACCATCAGATCAGGTTTTTTTATTCATATGCCCTGAATTTGATTAAGTATAAAGACATAGATGTACAAAATTTGCATTCTGCACCTTTATGGGCTTTAGCCAGTGTCAGAGCTGGAATGCCAAAGACCATGTCTCCCATCATCTCTTTGTAACGGTCACGAATTTTGATTGGGTCAGTAGAAGAACCCAGGTACTCCTCTAGCACCAGTTCGTTAATCCACCGATTTTGGGGCTTGACAGAAATGAAAGAAGTAAATCATTAGACTAATACATTTATAGGTGTGATGCTATACATTTGTTAGTTTATAGTGTACTTACATCAGGATGAAAAGCTGCCATCGATGAAAGTACTTGCTCTTTATCCATCCCATCGTGCCATCCTGAAGGAGCAAGGAACTGTGGGAGCAGAACATCACCGTATCTTTACTACAATGTCCAGTATCATTTTAACATCCGCATAAGCAACATTAAAGCCAATAAAATTTTCATTATAATATTCCTATTGTGGTGCATGTCTTTCTACATAATGACCTATTTTCAGAAGAAATACTGACAACAGCTAAAGAACCATGTTAAACTATAAGCTATATCTGTAGAATACTGTAGGATGTACTCACACAAGGCAGCAACCAACCAAACTCATCATTGGTCATACCAGTCATGAGCGGTACTTTATGGAACTCCTGGTTCTGAAGCAGCTCCTCCACCGGTTTGGGAAGAAATATCTTATCTTCCGTCACTAAAAACTGTAAGAATATCTTCTACAACACATTGAGACATGATTTTCAGTACCTTTTTATTTATAAGGAGTTTTTCACAATGGGAATGCACACAAAGATAACTTTACATAAAACCCCAATTCCAAAAAGTTGGAAGTTGTACATCGAGGAAGAATGGGAAAGAATTTCACTTTCAAAACTTCAGCAATTAGTGCACTCAGTTCCCAAACACCCAGTGAAGCAACACAGTGGTAAACATCCCTTATCCCAAATTTTTTGGAACGTGTTGCAGGCATCAAACTCCGACTTGGTGTATATTTACAAAAAAATAATAAAAGTTTATCAGTTTGAACATTAAACTTCTTGTCTTTGTATTGTATTCAGTTGAATGAGTTTGAAAAGGATTTGCAAATCGTTGCATTCTGCTCTCCTTTACGCTTTACACAGCGTCCAAACTTTTTTGGAATCAGGGTTACATTTTATTTCTTCTATGTCTTTTTTTTTTTTTCATTTCTGGATCAAATTGCTCACCTCTTTTGAAAGTTTTATCACATCCTCTGTGGGCCACTGCTTAATGCACTCAGCAATTTTTTTTGTGCTACTGATGTCACAACCTGAGATGTTAGCCACTAGCTAAAATGATACACAAACAAATGTCAATAGATGCCAGAATGATGGTATAGATTATATAAAGGAAATTAGACTTCAGTTAACCTGGGCTGTTGGTAAGGGATTTCCCACAATGCCTTTCATTACTGCAGTGCCGCTTTCTGCAATTGCACGATGGAACAGTCCAGCAGACAGTGGAGAGAGAAGCTTGAACATAAACAGAGACATAAAGCACAAAATCAGAATTAGGACAGTGAATCATAAATAATCATATTTTCACAACTGTTTGGACTCAACAATGAACAAAAATACTGGATTAAAGAGAACTGCTTTTTTTTTTTCATTTGCATACAGTAGAAGTAGCTCAAGAATAAACATACCTGGACAGACTTACAAATACTCTACTTCTATCCTATCTTCTTTCTAATGAGGCAAAAATCTAAATAATTTTACGTCTTTGACAGAAATAACGTTTGAAGAAAATGTCAGAGCGTACGGCCTTGAAATTGATTCGTGATGGTACGCATGTACACATCATCTCCTCACCAAAAAAGACACACTGGCTCCACCTGCAGATTCTCCGAAGATGGTGACTGATCCAGGATCGCCTCCGAAACTGTGGATGTTCTCCTGAACCCACTGAAGGGCCGCCACCTGATCCAAAAGGCCGTAGTTTCCTGGTGCATGCTCATCCCCAGTACTAAAACAGTAAACCACAGAATGTGCACACAATACATGCACAGATATCCAAAAATGCTATTATGAACACATTGCTTATTAACCTGTAATAAACCGGTTATTGTGTCAATTTTCAAGTTTTATATACCACTGACCTTTAAATTGTGTTTTGTTAATTGTATAGAATGCACTGAAGTATAATAAACAATGCAGAATAGTGATGTACTTCAGAAAAATGAACTGACAAAAGGTAAAAGGAGTAAAGATGTAGTTTTTAAGGTTTAAAACATGTTCTAAAAGCTATGATAAGGTCATCGTTTATAGTCTTTAGTATTATGAATTTTTCCAAACAATTTTACAAGATGCATCATGTAGCCTCTCCTGCCAATTACAGCAAAGCTGATTTAAGATCAAACTTTAAAGGTGAAATTTGTAAGGATTAAAAATATTTCTCTAACATTTCAAACAGATCTTCCATAAATACTGACTTGTACTACTGCCATGCAATTGGTCTGGAACCATTCTTCTGTTCAAACCATTCTTCTGAATAAAAGAATCCGGTGAAGCAGTTACTCTCTTTCTGCTTCAGAGTATTACCTGAAGAATCCAAACAGACCCAGCCGGTATTGGATAAGCACAACAACTACATTCTGGTAGGCAGACAAAACTGATCCATCATAAACTGATGCAGAACCAAGGCTCAGTCCTCCTCCATGAATCCAGACCATGACCTAAAGTACACAGAAGATAACTGCATATTTTGCACAATGTAACAATGACTAGGCAACTTTCTCCCACTGTTCACAGTGCAGAGGATCATTACGGTACTCTTATCAAGTACAAACAAGAGTGTTTTAAACATAATCACATGTTACTGATAAGTATGTAAAAAGGTGAACAGTGGTTTGTGGCTTACAGGTAGTCTGGCATCTTCACCAGGTTTTGCTGGGGTGTAAATGTTGAGGTACAGGCAGTCTTCTGACACTTCAGGAACTTCCACACTGAGTGATAAATTGGCATAGAGCTCAACCACTACTTCCCTGTTTTGTACACACCTGAAAAGATCAACACCATATAGAAAGAACAGAATCAACAGCACATAGAAATAGAAAGAATTCCCCCAGCGGTTCATTCCATGGGGTTACAAGTTACCTAAACCACCATTTTGGCAAATTTAATAAAATGGTGTCAGGATCCCAGAGAGGTCCATGGTGCATAGCTATGGGTCTGTTCTTTTTTTTTTTTTATTTTGTAATAATGATGGAAATAATTAGTATAAAAATAATTCCTTCAGTTTTTAACCTGTTTGATTGGTCACTTCAATTGAATGGGTTTAATCCGTGCTCAATATCTCACAAACTAATAGGAGTATAGATAATGTAAACATGGACTTTATGTGCTCTGTTGGTGGAAAATTCAGGAATAAAAAGCAGTTTTGTGGTTCAAATAAAGTACTATGGCACACCTTTAAAATAATGTGAATAATGAGTTATTTTCCAGTTAAAGGGGTCCCTTGGTATAAAGTTTTAAGAACCCTTATTTATTGAATACTGACTGAAGCAGAGCAAGCTACTGGACAGTCCTACTTTCAAAATAAAAAAAAATAAAAAATGAAATCACACCACTTTTACATGTCCTTACTTGGAATAAAATTCATTTGAATGCAAATTCTCACATGTATGGCTGTTTTGTGGCATCTCTCACTCCTTTCCATTGTTCTGCAGGTTGGGGTGCAGTGAATCTTAAAGATCCCACTGGTGGCTTGGCAAACGGTACACCCAGGTAGCTGTACACAACCGTGTTCTTCCCTATAGCCGTCACATGCTCACCTTTTAGAGCTCCATATTTAGTCTGTACAACTGGGCCTGTTACAAATGCCAGGCAGGAAAATTTAGATGACATGTTTAACGTATCTTCACAAAAAAATTTAAAATTTTTAAAAGGCTTAACGGCAGATGATGATTTTAAACCATTTGTGCTGCTGTACCATCTTTATTCTCATGCCTTAACTGTGGCAGGGTCTGGGTTATAAATGTATAGTGCTTTCTCTTCAAATTCTTTCCAGGCTTTTGCTCCAGGCCGATGCCCAGATACTCAGCTTCAGCTCCAAACTCCGGCCATGGGGTCAGGCCTGGTCCATTAGGAGACCTGTCCATGGTCAGACACCAAAGAAATTGGGCAAGTCATAACTTCATCTATAGGACAAGAGGCTATCCTTTGCCAAATGTGCAGGCTTTTGACTAAATGTGCAGAATGTAACTTTATATCAAGATGATCTATTAAATAGCAACAAATAATAATTTTGTTCAATAAAAATAAGGCCATTACTTCAGTGATGTGATCTAGCCTTTAATAATTAGCATTAGCAATCTCTGCCCTACAGTTTTATTGTTTCTCATTTAAGATTTGGCAACTAGGTATTTACGCACCCAGTGCGAGCAAAGTTCCCCCAGTAAGCCATTACAGTTCTGCATAGTTTATTCTCTTCCTCTGTAAACTGACCTGACCGAGACAGAAAAAGAGAGAGATCTGAGATCTTTTCAGGTCTTGATAATTGCATTAATGCATGGTTGTTGTTTTTTTTAAAGGTTATTATTTTCAACTTACCATTTATCTTGGAGTGACCATTTAAAAAGCATGACCCAAAGACAAAGTGGATTTCATCTGCATGGTCAGTTCCTACAAAGCTTGGCCTCTTTTTCTGAACCCCATTGAAACTGTGCTGGAATTCATACATGTAAACTGGTGCTCCAGAATCTAGCAATCAAAAAAATAAATTCAACAAAATTAATTACTTTATATTAATTAAATAAAAGGAAAACAAAATATTAATAAATTGTTAGCGATTGCATTTTACCTTTGTGGTGCTTTGCCACTTTAACAGCTGGAATATTAAACAAAATGTCTCCACACATCTCTCTTAAACCATCTCTGATTTTAATCCGATCGTTTGTGGCTCCCAGGTACTCATTCAACACGATGTCATGAAGCCATTTATCAGCAAGCTAAAAGAAATGCATAAAACACAGAAATTAATGCATGCAGTACCATTTGCAACCCCTATTGTTTCTGGATGAAAAAAAAACTCTATTTCAATTTATCTACGAAGAAGTAAAACTCCCTGCCAACAGGGGTGCCTCCACCGCCCACAAGTTTAGTCTTTCAGACATGTCACCGTGCTGTGAGCATGACCTTGGTTAAATCAAGTAAAAAATCTAATTTGTTCATCTGCTCATTACACTATTAATTTCACACAAATCCTACAAACATTCATTCTTGAGATATGCTAATGTGAATGAGAACAGCATAAATAAAGAAAAACTGAATTTCATACTATAAATGAAATGTGTATCCTGTAACAAGAATAACCAGAGCCATAAAAAATCTGATTAAAATATATTTTAACTGATATTTTTTATGTTTTTTTATTTTTATGAAATAGATTTTTAGCTGCCTACAGGTTATTAGAGAATTGTAACAAAGAAATATCTGTGAAACGTAACACAGTAAACAGCCCGCAATGCCTACAAGGGCATGCAAACATCTGCACTCAATTGTATACTGATATTCATGCACATTCAACACCACAGTAGTTTAGTTTTCAGGACGCTATGTACATGCATAAGAGGCTGTGTATAATCATATTTAAGTCTTCACTTACGTCAGGAAATAAGACAGGCATTAATGACATTGATTGCTCTCTGTCCAATCCTTCTGTCCATCCTGCAGGAAAAAGGAACTGTGGAATGCATTTTTAGCGACTGATGTTATCAATAATTACATAACCTAAAATAATATTTTTATATTGTACTAAACTTGAAGTCAACACCTGGCATTACAATGCTTTGCATTTAAAAATACGAGGGAGAACCAAAAAGTAAAGTCAAAATGTCTTCTCTCCATATTCAGCTGTCTTTTGCTCTCCGTGCTATCTCGCAATGTTACAATTGCCTTTACTTTTTGATTCTCCCTCGTACATCAGTAATTTTACAGAAACTTTATACAAGTTTCTGAAAGTCAACACTTTGAACTCTTTACTATGTTACTACGGGGTGTAGCAGGGTGCATTACCCTGCTGAAGGAGACCACTGCCATTTCAATACTGTGGCCATTAAGGGGTGTACTTGATTTGCAACGTTTACTTAAGTGGTTGATGCTAAGGGACATTTATATAAGATTTTACCAAATATTATGTGTGCTGTATGTATTTCTTTTTGACTCTGTATGTATAATTTTGACCCTGTGTTGATTTCAGATATCCCAGAATAAATTGTTTATAATTTGGGAACCAAATTCTTGAGTTTTTCTATTATACATGTATGTTGTACAATCATTCTAGCACAGAAAAAGAAGAGCTCAGTAAAAGACAGTACTGAAACCTCAATATTGCTATAACATTCATGCCCACATAAGTAAACTTCTGACCGCAACAGCGGCTTATCATTTCACTTACATTAGGGAGTACAAAGCCTCCTTCATCATCATTCACCCCTGTAATAAATGGCACTTTGTTGAACTCTTTGTTCTGCAGAAGTTCGTCCACAGATTTAGGAAGGAATTGGCCATCTGTTGTCACTTGAAAGTGCAAGACATTCTAAAAAAAAAGCACGACACTGCAATTAACACCAACAGATAAAAGTTAAACTAGGAGTAATTTCATTTATTTCCCACTAGTTTATCCTAATCTAGTACACATACCCTTTCAGCAATCGAAAAAAGATCCTCCTCTGACAACTGCATAACACAATCGACAATCTGCTTCGTGCTGGAAGTGTCACAGCCGAACTCATTAGCAACAAGCTGGGGAAAAAATACAATTATATATTTAGCTGAAATATTTTGTGATTTAAAATAAATATCCAGGAACAGAAAAATATCATGATAAACTATGGCTAGTTAGAGCCAATAGTAGCCACAAAGAGACTATTAGGGCTGAACTATGCAATTCTAATATCTGAACTCATGGGTGTCATAAGAATAATGTGGGACAAACTAGCACGCACACACACGCGCACACACAAAGTTCTGACCATGTTGTTCAAACCAAAATAAACATCAAACTCCCTGTTCTGTGGTCTGTCCTCTTGTGTAATCTGCATCCTCTTTGTACTATATGTATTTAATTTATCTAATGTTTTTGGTTTCTTCTCCAAAAGCATTCATGAAGAAATGATGACAGAGTAAATAACCAACGTCTTTCTTATTCATTACATTCTATCATTGATTTGTCATGTCACTTCTTCATTGCATTTTGTGTACATTTTTTAAGACACCACCCCTAATCAGTATTACAGACAGAAGGTTGTGAGCAGTCAGAGAAGAACGCATTACCTGAGCTACTGGTAAAGGATTGGTAGTGAGGAGGGCATCCATTGCAGCAGTGCCACTCTCTGCTATGGCAGAGCGGAAGAGACCAGTGGACAACGGTGACAATATCTGTCCAAATAGAGGCAATAAAACTTTTTTCCTTATATTTTAAAATATTTATAGATATACATTTGGCTCGTTGTAACTTCTGATATTGGGAAAAATAAAGTGTGACCAAGCAGAATGTTTAGAATCCCTACATGGTAAGACACACTGACTCCTCCTGCAGACTCCCCAAAGATGGTGACTGATCTAGGATCACCTCCAAAGCTGTGGATGTTCTCCTGGACCCACTGAAGAGCCGCCACCTGATCCAAAAGGCCATAGTTGCCTGGAGCATGCTCATCCCCTGTGCTAAAATTAGTATTAAAACAACTGACATTCTGTTCAGGATTTTTAAAAAAAACTCTATATAAGCTATTAAAAACGTTCATTACGTCGTATTAAATTCTTTTACTTCCCCTTCACTTGATTTTGCTGTCGAAAGTACTATTTCCAATATGTACAATAAACAATTGATATAAAATTTGTTCATATGAGGTTTATATAAACATAAAAGTAATGCATGAGAATTTATGAATTTACAAAAATGCACTTTCTATAATATACTTTTATCAGTTTATTGTACAGTTAAGTTTACAAAGTATGTATAAGACAATTTTTTTAATACCTGGAAAACATTTAGTCAGATAGGCCTTACAGTTCCTTCATTATCAATATAAAGATATTAATGGCGAAACATCTGTCATAGCAGTTTAACCCTTTACATTTCACTAATTGAGATGCTTTTCGGTATCATTCATACTATTATTCTGTTGATTTTGTCTTATGTTTTGTTGTCTTAGTGCAAAATACATCTCTTCATTTGTATGTAAATTCTAAAGTACAGGTGCATTTACCCTTTTTTCATTTAGAAACATTTGGGAGCATGGAAACGTTTGCACTTATTAAGAAGGTGCATGACATCATGTCAAGCAGGTCTTTCCACATGATCATAAAGGACTTAAACTCACCTGAAAAATCCAAGTAAGCCAAGTCTGTACTGGATTGGAACTACAACAACATTCTGATAGGCTGCCAGCGCATGTCCGTCAAACATGGAAGCCGAGCCTAAGGCCATGCCTCCACCATGGATCCAAACCATAACCTATGACACACCCACAAGGCAAAGCTTTTTCACATGCAATCTAAACAACCATTCAGTCTATTCATAATAAATCAGCATTCTTGAAGAAGAAAGAAGGTTCAGTTTAAAAGGGTTGTTTTGGTCTAGGGATCACTTTAACAAATCTTTTTGTATCACAAATATTACGTTCCTGAATTTAGTATTTTTTGCACACTCTCATTAACAACCTATCAGTCTATACAGAACCTGTAAGTCACTCTGAAAAATGCTGTTAATGTAAATACAAACTTACAGGCAGTTTGGCATCTTCACTTGGTTTAGCGGGTGTGTATATGTTGAGATAAAGGCAGTCCTCCGACACTTCAGGAACTTCCAAAGTCATGCAAAAATCTTTTACCATACTCACACTCAGCTCCCTGTTTTGCACACACCTGGAATAAAGGACATCAAACAGAGTGACGGCTTAAGTCTTGTTCTTCTGAAGCAAAAGTGACACTAAGGCAAGACCAGTGCATTCTCTTTCATGAGTTATGCTTCACACGGTCATTGGCTTTTAATTCAGACCTGAGAAGAGTAGAGTAAATTACTGTATTTATGTGATCTGTACAGGAACCATGTTGTTGGCTGAATTTGTAACGTTTATGTACACATATATAGTATAGCATGTAGGCCGGATCGTCTTACATGTATGGCTGTTTGGTGGCGTCTCTCACACCTTGCCATTGTTCTGCAGGTTGCGGGGCGGACAGTCTCAAAGTTCCCACAGGTGGCTTAGCAAACGGCACACCCAGGTAGCTGTGGATGACTTGGTCCTTCCCTTTAGCGCTCAGATACTCACCTTTTAAAGCTCCATATTTAGTCTGCACAATGGGGCCTGATAGATAGATAGATAGATAGATAGATAGATAGATAGATAGATAGATAGATAGATAGATAGATAGATAGATA
>JAQLOM010000012.1:8368746-8379462 GCA_030068315.1 Chrysichthys thysi | reverse complement strand
AACCCAATAAATTCGAATATCCACCGTGTTTTATCGACTTTGTGTTCTTTATTTGTACTATCCGACTCAAATGACACTGAATAGTTTTCAAAAAAAAAAAACAAATCTGAACTTTTTTCCCCCGGGGGAAAACGGAATCTTTAGCAACAGTATATAACACATCTGGGTACTGCCTAGGGAATCTTGGGAAATTGAGTGCGGATTCGTTGTGCGCTCGGTGCACGCAACCCGAGGTTTGTCAGAAAACATCAGATGTCAGATTGGCTGTCCTGTATGTCAATCAAGTGACAAATTTCTTAGTGAGGTCAGATGATAGGCTGACGACGCATGGGTTGCCACGCATGTGCGTGCAGCCGCGCCGGGGGCTCCAAGTGTCGGGTTGCCAGGTGATTTTTTTTTTTTTTAAATGCCATGCGATCGACTCACAGTGCCTTCGCGATCGACCAGTAGCTCGCGATCGACGTATTGGCAACCCCTGCTCTAGATTATTGTTCTTGGTTGATGAGTAGATCTTGATGTGGTCTTCTGCTGCTGTAGCAAATTCACTTCAAGGTTTGATGTGTTGTGCGTCCTGAGATGCTTTTCTGCTCACCACGGTTTTAAAGATTGATTATCTTTATTATAGATATATTATCAATCTGGTAATTCTCCTCTGATCCCCCTCATCAACGAGGTGTTTCAGCCTGCAAACCCTCAGCATACAGGATGTTTTTGTTTTTTGCACCAGGCTGTCTAATCTAGGGAGACTGTTGTGGGAGAGATCAGCAATTTCTGAAACCAGCCCATCTGGTACCAACAACCATGCCAGAGTCAGTCACAGAGATCACATTTTTCCTCGTCCCTGATACTTGATGTAACATTAACTGAAGCTCTTGCCCTGTATCTGCATGACTTTATGCACTGTTCTGATGCAACCTGATTAGCCAATCAGGTAACTGCATGTATGTACAGGTGAACAAGTGTTCCTTATAAACTGGACAATGAGTATATACAATATATGCATTTCCTGTAAAAGCCCAATGTCTTTTTCCATCTGACTGGTAGAAATCTTTTTCATGCCATTTATTTTGAGTCATGATCTCACATTATGTTATGTCAGAGCTGGTTTTGGCATAAATACCCGTGTTAGTGTCCAGTGCCATATGGTCTCTGTCTTGGATCTTGAAAAACCCCTCTGAGATTGCTCTACTCTAAGTAACATGGATGTTGGCACAACACAAGCAAAGGGAAGATGCAACCAAATGTGACCACTGCACAAAACAGACCATCACCCAAGAAATTCTATTGAGTTCATATTAATTAATGTAAAATGTAAATTAAGATCAAAATGCTCTTTATCTATATTGCATTAGAAAAGTAAAACCTGCCACTTGGCCTCACTGTAACCCACACAAGATGGAAGGGCAGAACAATCTTCAAACATCACCCACTCACCATTCATACACCTGGTATTTTTTACATTACATCTTATCCAGAGCGACTTACATTTATCTCATTTTTTTATACAACTGAGCAATTGAGGGTTAAGGGCCTTGCACAAGGGCACAACAGAGGCAGCTTGGCGGTGCTTGGATTTGAACTCCTAACCTTCCAATCACTAGTCCAACGTCTTAAGCACTAAGCTACTCCTGACTTTTTAGGTAACAATTTTTTTTTATGTGGGTCAGTGTGCTGTCATCCTTCGTTATGACTTCTCTTGAGCACTACTGAAAGCAGATGCTTTTCTAAATTGAGTCGGGCTCTAAAAGCACAGTAAGCCGTTAGCTTTTCTGGCTCTTTGTTGCAACCTTCTCTTACAGTGAATACGGCCATTGCTACTCTGACATAGAAAACGGGTCCAGAACTAATGCACAGACAAACTGGTCCTCTTCATTTAGGTCTGAGGTAGGAATCTACACAGACTTGACAAATTTATTACTACAATGATTTCTGATAGCTGATTTAATAAGCATTGCAATACATTTCTTCCCAATGTCAATTACTTCTCATTTAAAATCTAAATCAGGTTAGAAATGTTTCTTTACAAACAAACCACTTATATAGGTAGGCTTCTGTGATTTGAATCATGAATTTCCTACTACATGGTATAGATAAAGGTCCTTGCAAATAAAATGTGTAATAGACAGTTATACTCAAAGCCTTCTCACAACTGCTAGGTACATTGTTTAAAGTGTCGCAGATTTTTTGGTAAATTGATTTTGTTGCAGGCTTTGTTGAGTTTAACCCCAAACAATCAAGCAAGATATGATCAAATAACTTACCTTGGGGGGAAAAAAAGTCAATGTAAAAGTAAGTGATAATCAAAATCTGTGTACATTATAAACATTTTAATATTTAAATAAAAAGTAATTTTAATTACATTATTAGAAAACTACTCTAAAGGAAAAGTATTATACTGGAAACAGTACATTCATCATCCTATTATTCACTGCTTATTCAGTGAGCTGTCAGATAGCAGTTTAGACATGTTTAAGCTTGAGTAGGTTTGGCTACGCTGGAAGGTGAAGTACTCAGTAAACCTCCTTTTATATCAAGACACCTACAGTTTTATTGTTAAAAGCATCCAAGTGGTAATTTAGCAATTATGTTTAAGAAATGTGATTTTTTTTTTAATCCACCATCATGGCTCTACACTCAAACATAAAATACAGTCTGCCCTCATTCATATTATCAACCAAATTGAATACATTTTTCGTGTAAACTCCTTATTCTCTTAAATTAGTCCCTACTATGAATGCCTGTTTCTGAAGATTTCTTGCACACTGGGTACATTTTAAATGCTTTGTTTTTACTTTCAGGATTTCTTTTCAGGAAGTCTCACGGATGTGCGCCAACTCAATTATCAAGTGACTTCACACAATGGCTAAATTAGGGGGAAAAAAAAAAACCCAACAAAAAAAAACCAAAAGAAAAAAAAACCACTCCCTCAAACCCAACCACGCACTATTGTGTTTGAGTCACACTAACGTCAAGAGGAAACAACAACTAATAACATCCATACATGGCTTAAATACCTTGCAATCTGCTAATCAAGCTGTTTACATATTTGTACCAGATATCTCTAAAAATTGTATCTTTTTCTTAAACCTAATGGCAAACTTCAATTTTACAAAGTATAAAAATAACAATCATACACAGATATCACACTCCTGAAGAAAACCCTTATTGAATAAACACAGTCTGCTGAAGGACTCAAATTCAACCTTGACATACAACCAGTTAAACAAAACCCTTCAATGCCTTGTCAGTGGGCCTTTCTAAAGCAAACTAAAGTCTACAGAGGTCTTTCTTGGTTGTCAGGAAGTGAGAGAGAAAAGCACAGACATGCTGCAGAAGGTAACAAGAAACTCAATCATGAATTCATGATCAGAAACTGGCAGAGATTGCTTACTAAACCTAACTCAGCAGACCACCTCTCAAATCTGTTAGTGTATGTCACTTGTTCAAATAAAAACCAAAGGAAAGTTAAATCAGTTTGTACAGAATTGTGACACCCTGGAAACAAGTGTGGGGAAAGATTCTGCCACAAGTATATGGTGCAAATTGTACTAGAAAAAACAACCAATACACTAACTAAACAGAACAAGATAATTATATATGTGATCGCAATAATCTGAATTGACTGGCTATACAAACCGTTAAATGACAAACAAAATTTCAACTGTAAATTATAGTGTAAATACAGTATATACATACAGTCTTGTACACAAGAAAAGTATCCTTTCAGAGTGTTCTTTTCAATGGGCTGCTTTCATTTCCCCTGTTTGCCTCCAAAGAAAACTACCCTTGTTTGCCAGAAAAGGACACAAAGGACATAGGAAGTCCTGCAAGAGACAAGAGGCTTAAATCATGACAGGATAGAGCCAAATTAGAAAAGAATGACAGACAAATTTCACCTTCTCAGCAAGAGGGAAGACTGATATAGAAAGTAATATACATTTAGAACATAAGAGATTTATATACACACCATAACTGAACTGTAGAATGAATCTACTGTTGCTTCTACCTTACTACTACTACAGTTTCCTGCTGAACTTTCAATTCTGCTAGTGTCTGCTATAGCTGCCATGCTACATGTAATTACTAACAATTTATTCACTCTGAAGTAATTGGTTGCAGGCCTTGTCTGAAACACACACACACACACGGTCTCAAAAACCGACTGCTTTTCCGTCTACTGGAAAAGAAGCACCAAAGAAAGGGTGATGAACTTTGCTTTGCTTGTCTATATGATCATATTCACATGAAGCAAAAAGAGAAACTAAAATGTCAAGCTAACCAGAATTTAAAATTACAAATGAATAACGTGTGCAGGGATTTAATCAGAAAACACTGGCCTTGATCTTGCACCATAGACACTGATAACATTGAGGCTGCACATTCCACACCACATGCATGCTATGAGCCATGATTCAGATAAGTATTCCTGTTCCCACGTCTTCTCCCTCGACAGGAGCACCAACAACGCCCGTATTTACCATCCTGCTCCTCATGTACTTGCGGTTAAGCATGAGTTTACAGGAAATGCGAAAAGTTGTAAATGATGTCATGTTGTATGTAATGTCTTATATTAAGCCTCAGGTATCAGTGAATAGCCCTGCATTTCATACCCTTCAAATATAAGAATTTGGGGATTTTAGTGTTTTTAATACATACTGTTTTTGGTTTAGTCATCATCTATTAGAACATGCATACAGGAAGCACCTTGTAAAGAAGCCATCATCTGTATTTATGCCTGAATGTGAACACCAAAAACAAAAAACCACCCGACTACTACACGAAGATTATTAAAACAGTATTTTCACTTGGATAACCTGTGAAGGTCAATCGTAAATGATGACACTTCCAAATATTATGCATGTATGTGGCTGCAAATAGCTGACAGTGAGAGAAGGAAAAAGAAGTGAATACACACAGCAGAAACCTTCCGTCTGTCTCTCAATAAGTAGTGTGTGTGCAGCAAAATCCCAGTGTGTGTGCAGAGAGGAAGGAAACCAGCCCCCATCATATACCCCTGTCAAACAATAACCTGAGGGCTCTTGGATTTTAGTGAGAGTACTCAAGGAAGAAGGGTTCAGTGTGAAATCTGAAAAGTTGGTACATCAGAAAGCATTCAATAATTATATTAATTATGCCACTAGATGAAGGTCAACATTTTATCTGTTAGATCATATCTAACTTTTGGAATGACAGTAGCATTATCACCAAACAAACTGCACCATAAGCAACCTTTACTTTAGTCAAGAGTGTGACATCTTAATTCAGTCCATTGCTGAATATGTCCCTCTTTATTGTTGGAAAAAACAAACCACTAAGAGGCAAAAAAAAGGCCTCGGGCGACAGAAAATGCGTCAAACAGCGTTTCCCTTCCAAGACTTTTACAGAGAACAACAGCGTACCTTCTGTGATATTTAAGTGCACAGCAGATAGGACTGCCTGAGCGCTTGTAAACCTTTTTCGGAGTTTTGTCAGAGTGCCGTCTTGGCTGGGATGTTTTAATAAACTCAAGGATCCCCCCCTCCTTAAAACATGGAGGTCAGCACTGGCAGACGTGCTCACATCTGGATGGCACATTGAGCTCCACATAATGCTGGCTTTGTTCTTTTGCCATGGTTGTGAAAGAGCAGGAGAACCGGTGATTGAGAGGGAGTAAAAGTGCTGTCCGACAAAAATATTAAGATGGCCAGGTTTGTCCATATGGTTAATATTAATATTCTCTGATCTTGTCTGGTTTAGTAGTTGTTCCTAAATCTCACATCTAATTTCAGGTTCAGTTCAGAAGAATAAAAAGAGAAAACTGTTAAACAACAGAAATGTTATTATTATGATTATTATTAATAATCATAATAATAATAAACTGACTAGACAGAGCCTGACTAACTACAGTATGGTGAAAGCACACATGGCGATCAATATTTCTAATAAATATTTAATAAATCATCATTAAACGAGGATTTAGCAGACCACTCTGCGTTTCTTGCCTTGTCTGATATCTTATTTGTTTACTGTTATTTACTGGGATCAGCACACTACACGGAATAAATAGTTAATCTCTTGAGTTTAATCTCTATTTAGGAGAAACATTTCTTTCTGTATATGTAAACAGGAGAAAAGTCCAGTCACCTGACAGTTAATTACCAAGTAGTCTGTAGTGAATATGAGCAGTGGGTTAATCCCAGCTCAATCTCAGCTTGTCTTCAGGCTACAGTTGATCTCAGATTGTTTTTGACTGTAGTGTGCCGTCAAACTGAGCAATAGCGACAAGATTATTTTACATTTTCTTACACTACAGTGTCCCAATACATCCTTGCCCACCAGTGGCCCTCGGTTTTCAAACGCGGATCTAGTAATCCAGCGTTTTCGTCTTACCTTTAACGTGCAGCCTGGAGGAAACAGCCCGTCCTGACCGCTCTGCCCAGACCTGACGTTACCGCGTCTGAAGTTTGCTGAAGAAATGGACAACGGAACGCAGTTTTGCTCATTTTCCTGCCTATTAACACACTCCCTGGATGGGGATATCCGTTATAAAGGCTTTGTAAACAAACATGGAGTTTTTCCTGCAGTAGGAGACAGAATGAAACGAGCGGACTACCAAGCAGAGGAAAAGTTTTCACGCTGAGTAACGGCGCATTCTGCGGGAAACTCCCCCATACTGCTCTAACATGGCAACGGCTCCGGGACAGCGCGGTGCATTGTGGGGGATTTTAAAGCTGCACTCGGGTCTGTGTAAGCAGCTCAGATTTAAAAAAAAAAAAAAAAAAAAAAACCCACACCACCCTGACGCAAAATCTGAGAGCAGGCAGAAACCAGAGCACAGATTTGATTTACAGTCAAATTCACCATGCTCGTTTGTGTTTTCATGTCTGTCTGGGATTTAAATTATTGTCTCTTTCGCGTGAAAATGCAGTTATATATCAGGTCACTCACAGGCTAATGCAGCACTAAAGAACGTAAAACCTAGGAGTGTGTTTTACACCACACTGCTTTCATTTTCTCATAAACACAACTAATACGGTGTTTGTGCACGGGTTACATGCGAGTATAAATCCGTTAAGAGTAAATAAACTTCAAATCATCCAGGAGAAATAAAGCTGTACACTACATAACACGCCATTTTTAGCATCTAAGCTCAGATGGATATACTGACACCTTGTGCTTAATACTGGTATTGTTCCTCTTTCATTATACAAGGATAAAAGAGCATCTGCAACAATATAGATAAGACCTGCTATGTTTACTGTCAATAGGCCATGCTAAAGTATTTAATAATAATAATAATAATAATAATAATAATAATAATAATAATAATAATAATAATAATAATAATATAGATAAGGCCTGTTTATTGTCAATAAGTCATGCTAAAGCATTCAACAACAACAACAACACTAATAATAATAATAATAATAATAATAATAATACAAGTCCTCGTTGTATATGAGTATATGTGGTTGTTCTGTTCATCAAAACTGCTTGTCCATACTGGAGGCCAGTGCTTTATAGAAGACAGATTTTTCCATTTAAAAAATGTTCACCGAATAAGTTATCTTTCAATCTAAACCAATATTGTTTAGCGGATTCTTTAGAGAATTTACGAGCTTAGTCTGTTTATCGTGTGGTCCAACAAGTTGTGCTGGCAATAGCGCATGTGGTGGTTATTTTTAAACGGTCAGCTCCACCACTCCGGCTTAAAGACGTGTAGAGGTTAAAACCATTTTTGCTAATGTCACCTATTGGTCGGGGGCGGACCTTATGCGCCTCAATGTCTGAATGACTGACAGAGTAATGAACCAATCAGAGCCCTGCCCTGGCTCTGACGTGTGCTCAGCGCGTCCCGGTTATATTTAGGTCCTATTTAAACCCAGACACACACTCAGTGCTGTGTGTGCTGCGGATTTCTGAATAGCTTGAGAAAAGCCGGTTCATAACGCAACCCTAGAAGACGTATTTATGTTACAATTTCATGCTTATTAGATTGCAATCCTTAACATATAACACTAAAATCCACGTATATATATTAATAGCGCCCTGTGTGGTTATCATGTGTCAGTGATAGCCTATTGATTCGGAGTGTTTATAAACACAGCTCCCCGTAGGCAAGGCTTATCATTAAAATGATGCAAGCTGAAGCTGGAGAGAAACCGGTTGCACAGCTAAGGCACGTATTTTAGGCATCTTTCAGCTCACACACACACACCTATATATATATATAAATATATAAGAAGTTCTGACACCACCTGAAAGGGAGAGAGAGAGGAAAAAAAACCCTCTCATTGTGCATTGGTGGCTGGGTAAGTGATCTTGGCGCTGCGCTGGCTCCACCGTATCCGCCCATATTTATGTAAAGAGCGACCTCGGTGCGGGCGAGTGCACGGAGGGAGCAGGCCGAGGGACACAGGGAGGGAGGGAGCGCCGATATCGCTGTACCATCCGCGGAATGTCTCGTATATAAGCGTGATCAGTGTGCCGCAGCGGGCTGGTGGACTTATCGCAGCGCTTCGTGTTGTGAAAATGGCAGGATCGAGTCTGAGGACAGGACTGTAGGCTGAGCGCAACTTTATTCGCCTTTTTCGGGGCTCGGACGCGGAACTTGCAACACCAAAAGGTAACAAACAAAGGTACAGGCACGAGTCACGGAAATGCCGTTGGTCACGGAGGGTCCTATGCACGACTTTAGCGATTACCGATCAGTGAAGTGTGTTTGTAGTTAAAGATCATGTGTAATGTGAGCGTAGGGAAGCACGGCCCGGTGTGTGTGGGCCCTGCAGTGCAGCTCTGCGGTATGGCGGGAGGGGACTTCGTCCAGCTCTCCACACTCCACAGCTGCCTACTGTACTGTCCGGACGAAGGTTTTCTCGCTTTAGCTCGTGAACCCGTGGGTTTTGAGCACGTTGTCTAGAAAACACCTCGTTCCGTGTCCCGTGTCGTTTGCATTGGGCTCCGCTGGGCGCCACTCGGGCCTACGGGTGTGTGTTCAAAGTTCCTGATGTGCTGGAATTGTTTTGCATGCTGGGTAGCGGTTATAAAGTATCATCTGGGAGATAAACTCGAGGAATACGGCTGTTTGCCCAGACCACAACGCGTGCCATGTCTGTCATTTGGTGTTTAGGGCGTTTGTGTGTGGCATCTTTACCTGCACTTTCTGTGAACTTTTTAAATGAATGAGGGTTGGGTGCAAATAATTGTGTACTCATGGTATGAGGGTGTCGTCTCAACAACCCCCCCACCTTGGGATCAAATTTACCATTAAGTGTTGATAATGTATTCCAGATGGATTGACAAGCTTTTATGTCTAGAACCCTTCTCGCTCTGTGTGTAATGATAGACACCCTGTCGCAGTAACAGGTTTACTGTCCCCTAGACTGTGTGTGCTGTTTTAGTCCAGGCTTCTGTTTGTGCTGAAGTGATTCACCTTAGAACTCACTTGTGCTTGATTCAGTCACTGTAGAGAGCCGTCTTTTCAGGACAGAGGTGCTTAGGATTGGTAAATTGATCAAATTTGTCATGAACACCTTTCGCCATGGTACAAGTGGTTGGGGATGTGATGAGACTTTATGTAAGCAGAGAGGATCATAGTGGCATGCTTCATATTTTTAGTTGTGTTTAAATGCTCATTTTCTTCCATCTGTGCTTAACTTGGACAGTCGATTTTGGGAATGGGTGGGATTTTGAATGATCTAAGAATTATGACGTGTGAGTGTGAGAGAGAGCGAGAGAGAGAATGTGAATAGTCATTGACTGTAGGTTTTTTGTGCTGTTTTCCATCCAGGTGAAGTATGACAGAATATAAGCTGGTGGTGGTCGGAGCTGGAGGCGTTGGAAAAAGCGCTCTCACCATCCAGCTCATTCAGAACCACTTTGTAGATGAATATGACCCAACTATAGAGGTAAAAAGTGCATGTGTTTGTATCTGTAAGAGAATGTAATGTAATGTGACTATTGTCCATCACTTGCAAAGGTGTAAAAGTCATCCAAAGGAAAAAAGAAAGAGAGAGAAAAAAAGAAAAGTGGTGTGGAAGCTGGTTTTTCTGGTTTCAGGCACGGCCTGTTAACTTCCTGGTCTGGTCCTATCACGGTTAAACTATGCACGTGTCCTGCATTCACTTTTGATTAAATAATTATAGGACACCAGCTTGCTATTTCCTGAAAGATGAAATTGGTTTTAGTGGCACACCGAGACCAGGCGCTCTTACAATTGTAAGTGAGATCACTGTATAATATTATGTTACAATTTGAAATTTCAACAGTATGATAACCTAGCCTAAAATATCACAGTATTAACTGGCTATTTAAATTCACACAGAAGAAAATTGAAGGGAAAAATGATTAGAAAATAGCTACAAGTACTTGTATGTTGATATGGTAAAAACAAACACAACAAATAAGACCCTAATTGCTCTTCTTACTTAGATATTTTTTGAGATTTCTTTTTTAATAAATCACTAACATATATGTTGATGCAGAGGTAGCAGTGCAATGTGTTGACAACAGAAAAAAAAAAAAATTACGCAGCCAAAATATTTTTGGTGCAGTTGCTTCCTCTGCTCTGAGAAACTGAGTTTGGTGTGTGTGATTTAGGGTGAGTCCAAAGGGAGGGAAATTTTTGGGAGTCGCAGTTGGACACAAAAAAGGAACCACTGGTTAAAGGAACTTGGGCAAAAAAATAAATAAATAAAAGTTGATGCTAAAAAAAAATAAAATAAAAAAATATATAAA
>JAQLOM010000012.1:8325976-8345991 GCA_030068315.1 Chrysichthys thysi | reverse complement strand
AGAGAGAGAGAGAGAGAGAGAGAGAGAGAGAGAGAGAGAGAGAGAGAGAGAGAGAGAGAGAGAGAAACAGGAGGGGGAAACCTGCTCTGCTGGAAGGATGATGTCAGTCTCTGCAGCTGAGCCTCGATATCTGGCTCGCTCAGATGAGGACTCACCAACTCATCCCCCTGTCTGAATGGAATGAGTGGAGAGAGAGAGAGAGAGAGAGAGAGAGAGAGAGAGAGAGAGAGAGAAAGCGTGAAAGAGAGTTTGCATGCTTATGAGTATGTAAAAGAAAGAGCAGGGGGGAAGGTGAAAAGGAGTGATGTGTGCAACAAGAAAAACGCAAGCAGCGGAAAAGGAATGACACAGGTGGAGTGTACTTGCACAGGTGAGTGCTCTCTGGCCATCTATCAGTAGCTGTGAGTGTGTGCTCTATGGCCATCATCAGTAGATGCTTATGGAAATCATTTCAGTGTTTAATTGTGTGAATAAGCGTAATTGTGTGTTGTTATGTAGAATTAGTGCTACGTTTTTCTTTACAGGATCAGGATTGACTGACTGTCATCACTGTCTGCCACAGGTAATACTGACTGATAATCCAGCTAATCTTCTAACTGTCTGCAATGTACATGCAATGAAATGAATGATAATAAGCATAAATCAATCATTCTAAAACTTAAAACACATTTTTACCAGTATGATGTGTAGGGAAAACTGTTGACTATCTGTTGAACATCAAGGCCTTGATGGATCTTTCACTGCATTGAGGGGATTCTGCAGTCCCTTAGCTTCTTATACACTCTAATAAAGCATTAGGGCATCTATTAGCGCATCGTCTTCAGATAATCCTGGTCTCTTTTTACTAAGCAGAGCAAGACCAAAAATTTAATCCAAAGTATTACCAGAAATTGTGCATGCTATATTTTTATATCAGCCTGGACGCAGCTGTTTCTGAAAGCCCTTTCTCCTGCCAGAGACACGCTGTGTCCTCTTCACTATACAGTTAATCTTAGATATACTGTTGTCACTGTCAAAATGTTTGCTTCTATTTTCTGTTGACATTGCACATCCATGCATTAATGGCTGTTAAATTATTCAGTGCTGTCAATCTTTAACTGATGTAATAGATTGTCAGTCACCACTGAGATGTCTTCACGGAGTCAGATCACTGTCACTAACAAAGCAGGGGTTTGCTCATCATATTTGTCATGAGGAAGTCATTGCCATGGGCCATGCCATTTTCTTCCATGCTGTGCCACACACACACACACACACACACACACACACACACACACACACACACACACACACACACACACACACACACACATAGTGGCAGTGGATGCAAGGCACACTGCTGCTATTCACATTAGGAGGAAAGGCCTTCAGGGCATGACAGTTAGGAGGAAGATACATTGGGCAAAAGGTTGAATAGTCTCAGGTTTGATCTATAAAAAATTAACCATTACATATTACCTGAAGACTTGCCACTACAGTGCTATCAATCCCAAACTCTATTGTTGAAAAGAGCTTTTGTTTGGATTACAAATGTAATAATGATTGTAGCTTTCAGGTTGTGCCTCCATTAATCTTTATTTGAAATTATTGGTAGAAAGAAGACCCCATGCCATGAAGATTTATGAGAGCAGTAACTCCGAAACTAGTCTCCCTTTGACATAAGCTCTGGCCAGTTCATTAACGACTCTATTGATTATGCTTGGCTCTCTCTATGTAGGAGCTGCAAGGCAACACGCAGTTGCTGTAAAAACAATTTAAGCAATAGTGCAGATCTAAATCTAGACATGTTAGATGATGGTTTGGGGGCATCACCTCATTATGGAGATGGTGTTCAGCAGCCAGCATTCAATCAACAGACCCTCAGAGGCCATGCAGTCAATTGCTTTGTTTATATTTCCTCTCTGATGCAGCCTCAATCATTTGTTTCCTTTCTTTTTTCTACCTGGAAAATTAAATAAGAGAATTTTAAAGAAGTGGCAACCTGGCAGTTTGTGCTTGTTTGACACTGAAGAATAAGATAAACAGACTTTTCCCCCTTATTTTTCATTCTCAAGGGTTACTTTTTGGTGTCTGTGCACATCTACACAGGGAATAAGTATGAGAAAAAACTGTACATGAGTACAAATAATTCCAAACCTTGTGATTTATACTGACTTTTGATTTAACTTTAAAGTAAATCCTAGTAGGGATTGGTTTGAATACACAGATGCAGCTAAAAGATCACAGGCAATGTCTTTTGTGTATTCTTTAAACCACTTAGCCTTACTGCCTTTGTAAAGGCTCTCTTTACTTCTCGTCATGCTGACAGGCAAGAAAAACTCTCCAAGGAAACAGAAACGATCAGATCTTTTTCACAACGCGAGGTGCATATTTTACTACTGATTCACATTTCAAACAAAAATATGGAACGGAAATAAAAGCAGCCTGTAAACGTCTCGCTACAACTGGTGGGAAATTGACGACAACTCACCAGGGCCTATAAGATTATGTTTATAAAGGACTGCATAAAAACTTTTTCTGAAGTGTGCTTGTGGTGTAGTTTTAATACAGACAAACCCCTGCTGATTTACACCATGCCATCCTCCTACTTAAGCATTACCACCTTTCATGCTATCCATTTTTCAGATTAGGGACCTCATTCCGTCACCTCATCTGTAGCTACTGCACCTGTGGATATACGAGATGGAGGCTTGATCTCCCTTCCCCAATGAATCCTAAACAGGTGGTATGATGATTTCCCCCTGCCAAATAGAGAAGCTTATTATCCCCAGCCATGTCGTGATAGAGGGGCCTGACAGATCTCACTGAACCAAATAGGACCAGATCCATCACTTTTCCCTGTTCTCCAGCGCTGTTTTGTCTCTTTTATAATTTCTCTCCCATTCTGGCTGAGTAATGGAATGCTGTTTTATTCCATCAACACAAGGCTAAGTGGAGCATTGGGCAGTGATGGAGTTGGTAGGATGGAGGTGTCGGCGGTTGGGGGGTGGGGGGGAGAGCAGAGAAAGGCAGTGAACCCTGCGCACGTCATTAACGCTGACCAGTCGCCCTTTTCTATCAGCTCACAATCTGCAGCCCTCCTTGAGTGGCAGGCAAACAGCTGGGAAAACCAATGCTATTTCAGGGCCAGCCACACAGATAATGTCTTTACACCTCAAAGAGCAAAGCCGTCTCACTTCCCTGGAGATTTCCCACACAGATTAAATAATCAGTTCAGCATTGTCAAGGAGCTGTGCAATTACTGCTGCTGGTATCGTTCAATATATGAGGTACTATTGGATTTGATTTTGTTGCTCTTTTTTTTTTAGTAATCATTAATGCCAGGGTTAGGGTTAGGGATCCAAACTCAGAAATGCATCAATTTCTGCTGTTTTTTTTTTAAAAATAGTAAATTCTTAAAATAACTGTTATTTAGAATTTAAACAAAAGGTTTATGCTTGGGAATTCAGTACTAGTCCATATCCAGAATGTCAGCTGTCCAATATTTGGCCTTTATATATGTTCATATGTTGACAGTATTTCATGTATATCCATGATCATTTTCCACTTTTGTATCACAAATCATATTTGATTTCAACCCCAATCACCAGCTATTCCTGCTATAAAGAAAACCACTGCTTATTTTTCCTGCAAAACAATTTTGCTCACCAGCTGATGTTTCACATTTAACTATAACAATGTCTCTCTGTGCATCCGTCCTTCTGTCCAGGTAGAACAAGCTATTTTGCAATCCAGGGAACTCGGGTTTGTCCCTGTATAAGCTGCTGTGTCTTATGGCTTTTTATTCCTATGTGATAGTGAATGTGATTCATGTAGGGATACAAGCCACTAAACACAGAGTGAACCATCAACTGAAAATAAACAGCTGAATTCAGCACGTAGTCAAGGGTGATCTTCTGTCCTAGTACATCATTTGATTCATCACTAAGATCCATTTCCTTATGTATTATGACCTTTGCTGTAATTCACATTATTTCTCCTTTTTGCAAACTTATTATACCACTTTTACTAGATTACTGTTGTTGGTGTAGAGCAAGTAAAGAAACAATAAAGAAAACTAAATGAGTGAATATACAATTAAAAACTGTGAGAGAAAAAAAAAAAGCTTTGACACATAGTAAATCACATTTAGGCAGTAACTACATATAAACACCTTTACTTAATAATTTCAATTAGCGCCATTAAATCAACACATGCTCTTGAATGCCTAAGAGAACTTTATTGTTTATTCAGTAATAAAACCCAAAACCATGTCTACTTTATTGCTGTAGAAATACCTCTATAAAGAAAACACAAAGTCCTCGTTTAATGACAGACCAAGGTTATGAGGTGTGATTTATCAGTGAAAAACCCTGAATCTACATAATGTAAAAAAAAAAAATCTTTCTAAAAAAATAAGTGTAACCATTTTGCATTTTAGATTCTCAATAAAGGCAATTAAGAAATTCAGAGTAAATTCACACAGTTGGATTTGTGTATGTGTGTGTGTGTGCGTGCATGTGGAGAGGATTTCATGGTCGATTGCTAATATAGCTCACCATAATTAAGACTAATGAGCAATTATTTAAATAGTTTTTCGATGTGTCATAACAGCTCCGTCTACTAGTAAAGACAAAGAAACAAAAGAAGACTGCAGATTTTTAATATCCAACTTTATATGAGGCATTTTGTGAACCACTTATAAGCCTTTCTTAGGCTTAGCAATTCCCTTTTCTCATTCTCTTCATCTGTTGCACATTATTAAAATAGAACTTTGACATTATGCATTGCACCAGAGATATTCTACCTACAATATAATACAATATAAGATACATATAAACAAGATAAAGCACCTTTTGTGTTCTAGTAAATAATAGTAATAATAATAAAACATTTGGATGACATCTAGCTAACTGATTTGGATTTGGTATGTAGTAACATCAGTGCATGAGAGGAATTCCTAATAAGGGGTTCATGCGCAAGAGTTTTCCTTGTTAGCACCTGAGTTCATCAAATCAATCAAAAATTATACCGAATTTAGTCACAGAAAAGGTTTTCCTAATGCCCTCTTTTGAGGAGACCAAATTAAAACTTTGACAAATCAACCCATTTTGCACAGTTTTTTTTCCCCCTAGAAACTATAGAGTACCAGCAAAAATGATTTGATGTATGTTTCTGCTACATGTTCCCTTCAGTTAGAGGACATTTGTGTTCACATTACAATAAAAATCAAAATAATATAGCACCAATTAGGTTTATACAAAAGCTAATACATTGAGTGTCACTGCAGTACAGTAAGGTAAAAGGGTATGAAAGTGTAATTCTATGAAGCATACAAAAAAGGCACATTGATGTAGTTCAGAAATGGAATATCATTTGGTACTGTTGCACAAAAGAAAAATAAAATAAAACCCATCTACAACTCAAGGTGAATGTGTCATGCATAATTTGAAAAAAAAAAAATAATAATAAAAAATCTCAGTTAACGTTCAAGTACTGTTTTTTTTCAATTATTTTCTTTTTTCATGAAATACAGACTCTGTAACTTAATGTTCAACTTCAAGGTAGAGAAAATAAAGTTATTTGTAAAAGTTGGCTGGTAAACCAGCTAGTTCATTTCATATTTATAAACTTTATCACATGTCCTCACCATCATGTGAAAACATTTACAAGAAGATAATAAAGGTAATAAAGTGACTCATTAAAAAAAAAAACATTTCTTAGAGGAGGGGCATACAATCTCATTCTCATTTACAAAACTGTCTTGATCAACTAGTGGATAATATAGTTCCCTCCTCCTTAGTAGCATCTAGTTCTCAGTTAATGGATTCAGACGTGTCCTTCCTTAATGGAATTTTAAAACCAGTGAGTCTTTGGCCAAATAGCTTGCTAAGGAGGCTGTTATGTGACTCTGCAGTATGGTAGGATTGCGTCTCTACAGACTTGACCCCAAGCTTGGGACGAGATTTGTTAAATGAATTGTTCAGGGAGCTTACTGACACCTTGGAGGTGGAAGAATGAATGGCTCTACCAGGCACACCTTTTTTCCCTCTGCAATCCCAATTCAAATGACGGACGAGCTCTCCTTTCTTGGGTGAAAAATTGTCAGAGCCTCTCTTTGGTTGTAGGTCCAGGGTTCCTATTTTGTGCTTGGAGACAATTTTGTTACTGGTCATTTCATCCTTTACTGATGTGAGCACAGGATAGTCAACAGAGATGTCGCCTTTGCGTTGACCAGACAGCCTCTCGCATTTGTTGGACCGAAATTTCTTTTTGACTTTTGGGTCAATTCCAAGATTCTCACGTGTAACAGAGGAAGCTGTCCTAGGCGAACCTGGCATTGTCTTGAGATCTTTCCTTTTTTTCATTTTTATACAGTCCTTGTCTTCGACTGTAATGGAGCTGAGGGAAATCTTGGCATGATTTACACCTGCAGCATCTGAGATGCTGATGCTTCCAGACTTTGCATTATTGTCAAGGCATTGTTTGATGGTTTCCTCTGACTTTACAGATGTTCTTTCTTTAACAAGGACACATATTGGCTGGTCGATATTGTTTATGACTTGCTCATTTTCATTCCTCCCAGTAGCTGCACATTCGTTTATCGGGTCCTGCCTCACCTGATTTATCTCACTGGATGGTGAAGGCAGTCGGATAACATTAGAACTGTCATCCTGCTTAGGCAAAGGGTCTTCAGACTGATGGCTTTTCTTGCTTTCTTTTTTTTGCAAATCGGTGCATTCTTTCGTCTTGTTATCAGGGACACTACTCTCATTTGGAACTGGCATTGTAGATGTGGACTGAATTGCTCCACAGTCGTCCTCAACTTTAACATCACAGATCTCAGTCAGGGAACCCTTGTAATCTGTACCAGCCTCTTTGGTATCTGTGTCTGGAATGTCAAGTGCATGCAAGTCTTCATTATCTTCTTCCTTGGTCATTGTTTTTGTATTAAGAGTGTTTTCAGCAGAAGTTATTTGGGGCTGATGCTGCCCCAGTTCTTCCAGACTCCCAGAAAGGTCTTCTGCCACGTCCTCAATTTTTACACTTGTATTATTTGCATCAGTAGGCTGTTTGTTTTTATCAGTGCTGCTGGATGTAGAGTTGTCCATGACTGGTTTCAGACTCTGTACATCTTTACTCTGCTGTAAGTGCACAGATGCAATGCTGGCAATGTCCAAACTGTTTTCTTGAGAATTCTCAGGCAGTACCTTTCTCTTCTTAGTTGGTAGCATATCAAAGTCATCCTCTTTGGACTTACAGGGTCTCCCCACTCCTCTAAACTTAAATATCTTGCTACCACCTACCAGGTGTTTCTCCATATGGCGATCAAACTGTTCTTTTTTAGAGAAGGTGTAGTTGCAGGTACTGCAGATGAAGGACTTTTTAATGACATGCATAACATCAGCACAGAGCTCACATGTGTACAGGGTAGTGTGCTTTGAATCAGGTTCGTCCACCTCCTCGTGCTCACTTTTTAGGTGATCTTTAAGCTCCTTTTCTTGCTGATATGAGACTGGACATTTGTGACACATGAAAATCTTTTGCAAATTGTGAACCACCAAGTGTCGCTGAAGCTTAAATGGTTTTGGAAACTGCTTGCCGCAGTGGTGACAATCCCGTGAGGGATCTTTGCAGTTGGGATGCATTTCGACATTTTTTGGAGTAGAGTCTGCTTTGGGTAGAACTTCAAGGGGTGTGTATATACTATGTTTGATTCCTCCCCCAGCACTTACTGCTTTGCTCTTTATTGTTTCAGGCTCATACATGTCTGTGGATTTTTGCTCTACTCCAGGGACATCTGTAGAAGCTTTCCCCTCCTCCTTAGATGATTTTGTATTATCCCCTTTGCTGGACTTTTTTGATTGGTGTTGCATGATTGAAGAGATGAAGTTCTTCACAGCATTCTCCTGCATAAAGCACCCTGGCATGTCCAGTAGGGAGCTTTGAGACTGACCCTTTCGAGCAAACTGTGTGGCATGCTCCCGCAAGTGCTCATTGTACATCCACACATCTGATATTTCCTTCAAGCACATGCCACAAGTCCAGACACCTGCTTTATTCTTGACATGTTTCTCCCTCAGATGGTCTCGGAGTTGCTCACGTGAGCTAAATTTGCGCTGGACACACATATAACAAGTTGGAGGAGGTGAAGGATTGTGAGAAAGCTTGTGGAAGTCAAGCTCCCCTAATGTGAGGAACCATGTGAAACACACTTTGCATTTGTACTGCTTGTCCTTGGGCTTCAGTCCAGTCTCAATTCGTTTCCTATTCCTGCGTTCTGTGGGTTTCTTGGGGGACTTCTTGGGTACAATGTCCTCAACCACAGACACATCTCTTTCAGACTCAAAGAGTGGCATTTCAGGGAGCTGAAATGTAGTGTTGAAGTTCTGAATGTCAATGCTTGGGTAGCAAGGGACACTGTCTTGAACACAGACCAACTGGAGAGGACAAGGCTCACCAGATTTACAGCTTTCCTTGGCATCTGACCCTGTGTCTATACTTTTGTCTTCAGATCCATTTAAGTTTACTGTAGGTTTTAAAATGGCATCTTCTGTACGGCATAAATAGTTACCAGTTCTAGCCTCTTGCATGTCTTCATGCCCCACCTGATGATCGGTTATGACATCTTGTGGAAAACCTTTCTGAGGAGAGCTTTTAAGTGTGCCCTTATGGCACATCTCAAGCATTTTAGTGTCATCAAGCAATATAGTTTCATATTCACAATGGTCATCCAGACTGCCAGCAAATATATTGTCTGGCTTTTTCTTATATTCCTCATTGTTATTAGAAAATGTGTTTGAGCCAGTATGGTCAGAAACTAAGCTGGGCATTTGTTTCTGCTTTTTGTTACTTTTACCATACACACGTGCACACTTTTTCCTTTTCATCTCATCATTCCTTGGAAATAATTGGGAGAATGTGTTTTCATCATCAAAGAGATCTTTGAGTTCAGTGCCCAGCCCACTGGGGCTTATTGGTGGAGCTTTAGGAGTCTCACAGTGGGAACCATTTTCATCTGTGGGATAACTGGTTGTCTCACTTTTGATAGCAAATGAACGATCCTCATATGGATCACACATTTCTTTAATGCCACTATATTCCCCAGAAATGGTGTCATTTGCCTGACCATTATTTTCTAAAACGTTTAGGCTTGAACAACCCTCTGGCTTTGTTGTATTGTCTCCTTCAGCTTCGTGGTGGTACATTTCAAGGCACTTGGGCAAAGTTATCATATGCTCATCAACGCTGGCACTTTCTATGCCCTGAATGTCTTCTGTGACTTTCACCTCTTGATAATTGGGACTGCAGGTTGGGCTCAATTTTCCACTTGGTTTGGGACATTCTGGTTGTGCCATTGTGGAAAAATCTGGGGAAATGGCCTGTAGGATGTCTGTTTTGAGTATGCTGAGCAATTCATCTGGGAAAGGGTCCTTCTTTACTAGTTTGTGAATGAACCCTTCATTGCTAACCTCCATGCTCTTGCTTCTTTTAACTTTGGTGTTTTTCTTTGCTTTTTCAATTATTAGAGGCATATCCTCCTTGTCATTACTCATTGTACTTTTTGAAACAAGTACGTCTTTTGCCTTGCCTTCAAATACTAAATTCAGAGCTGCTAGATCGCAATTTGTTACAGGGTTGCCATCATTGCTGGAATTCAGCAAGACCACTGGATCAAGGATCCTCATGTTATCTTTCAGCTCCTTATCTACTGGGTGTGGCACAAAGCTTTGGCTGTTCAAATTTAGCTTTTGTGCTGTTATTCCATCAGTTTTAACTGTGTGCTTCATGGCTTTGTGTCGCTTAAGTCCAGGTAGAGTACGGAAGTACATCAAGCATATTTCACACTGAAATTTTCCTTGCACTGCATTCTGTGTGCTACCTTTTTTCGGTAAGGACTTTACGTCTGACTGCTTTATGCACTGTCCCATTACTGAGTTTGGCAAACTTGTGAAACTTATGGATCCTGTTGGTAACTGCTCTGTAGTATTTGGTGTTTCTTGAACACTCGTCATTACAGGGCTCTTAGGCGCATCATGCTTGAAAGTATTTATCTGACTCTCCACATTCTCAGCATCTGTCTTCCTCAGAAGATTGATGTTTAAGTCCATGTAATCAATGGAATCAAGGGGAACATGACAAGTGCTCATATTATCTTGGTGAAGCTTTGGGACTTGCTCCATATCATCTGAAGCTCTGTGCTCCACGTGGTGATTATTGGTGGGTGAAATGCAGCAGTACTTAATATCATTTTGGTTGGTGGTGTCATGAAAATGTGGTATGTCCAGTTTGACCAAGTGATCATAGGTAGTTAATTCGAGCTCATTCTGAACATGTATTGGACTGAGCCGACAATTTGATGATAGCTGCATATTGACAGTCCGAGCACAAGCGTTGAGGTTGAGGCTGTCTTTAGGGCTTGACTTAATACTGGACTGAACATCGCTACTTTTATTTGAAGTTTCAGAACCTAGGCTGCAGCTAGTGAAATGTGTTTTACTGTAATTAATTGGGCTTAATTTGAATTCATACAATGTGTCTTTGTTTTGGGTAACATCCATCATTTCTGATTTCTCATTTGCCTCATAAAAAGCTTGCTTGGAGATGCTGTCCACAGCTAACACTGTTCTGGGGCTAGATATTTTCTTTTCTGTTGTTTCTGAAAAGGTCAGATTGGAAACAAAAGAATTATTTATCTCAGTAGCTGTGTTTGACGTATGTAATGACCTAGCAATGTCCACATCTGCAGAACTCTTAAATGTTAGTGTTTCTTCAATCAAATCAGGGGTAATTATGTTAATATTGGTCCAACAACTTGATAAAAGACTCTTTTCTCCTGGCAAGGGGGAACTCTTTGTAGGAACATATGGAGAAATCAGTGGTGGTGGACTAACTGGTGGAACAGATTCTAGTTTTGGACCCTCGTTTTCATGGATTTGCACATCCTCTCCACATAAATTGTGTGCATCAGAAAATGTCATTCTCAATGTGGCCCCACAGCTCTGATCCTCTTTGTTCATTTGTGATGGCTCATGAGTGCTCACCATATCTGCATTATTTCTCAGAGTTTCATGTGACTGGGCATCATCACTGCGAGAAGATTTACTGCTCTCAGGGACTGGACCATTATTTGGCGTTATATTATCTCTTAGTCTCTCCACTGTGATAAAATCAGTCTCATCATCTTGTGTGCTATGAGTTACTGATGCAGACTCAAGCATGTCTTTGTAATCTTTGGTAGCATTTGTTTCTGGATACATCTCTTCTGCTAGACTGCTTTCCTGTTCGAGGGTCTTTCTGCTTTCATCTTTTAGTACATCTGGTAATGTTGATGACGCATTTGAATTGTTTGGAGGACCATCTGAATTGAAATCTTCCATGACTTCTGGTTCAGAACTAACTTTCCCTGTTTCTACTGGTGGTTCACAAGCTTTATGATCAAATATAGTAGATGGTAACTTTGATTCTTCTGAGTCATTGATGGAAACACAAGTGCTTGCAGGATGTAGGTCATTTACCTGTGTGTTCTTGTCATGCTGACTGACATTATTAATCACGGCATCACTGGAGTTTTCCATTTTGCTACCTAAATTTGACTCACAAATGCCATCTGTTATAACCTTGGGTGGCTGCTCCAGTAATGTTTTATTCAAATCTGATGAGCACTCAGGAAGTTCTGCCACAGAGTATCTAGAGTCCACTCTTTCAGTCTCATTTGTGAACCCAGTCTTTTCTGTCTGTACATCATCCTCCTTTTCTTGCTCTTCACTGCATTCTTTTTCCTGAACAGATGATTGAGCTGATTCCAGCCCTGATGATAAAGAATCTGAGATGACTTCTAGGCTTTTCATGAGGTTTTCTGTGTAGATTTCCTGTTCAATCATCTCTTCTGATTTGTTTGTAGGTGCGCCCAGAGGATCACTGCTACCAGTTTTCTCCTCATTGTTTAGTTCTTCTGGTTTCTCTGTGGATAGAATATTTATCTCTGAATTGCCCTTTACATGTAAGGTTTCTGAGCCTAAATGAATTGGGGTGTCTGTCACAGTGGGATGTGTTGGGGTGTGAAGGCACTGTTGTCCACCCATTAGCCCAAACTGAACTGGACTGGACCATGGCAGGTCAGATTCGGAAAAAAGTTCTGAGTGGGAGTCTGTTGGTGCAGCAAGTCCTAAGCTTTCTGATGAGCAAACCACCTCCATGCTACTCTGATCACTCTCAGCTTCATGATCATCCAGTCTTAATGGTGAGAATTTACTCATAGTCAAGTGTTTTGGTGGTTCACTGTCTAGTGGAGAAGGACTACTTAGCTTAGCTGATTGCAGCTGGCTTTCAAGTTCTGTCACAATTCTCTTGATCTCAAGCTCATCATCAGAGACACAACCATTCAGATTTGGATGGTAGTCCATTATTTTCTCTGTCAGTGTAAAAGGGACTGGGTTAAAACAGCTCTTTTTATCGTATGCTAGGTCTGAATCCTCTTTGTACTGTGCAATCTCATCTGGTAGTTCAGGGGTGACATCAACCATCAGGTTCCAATCTCTCTGCTCTATTAATGGTGAAAAGGATGACTCAAACAACTCTTTCTTGTCAGCTGCAGGCTCTAATGGACAGAAGCCTTCTTTGGTTAGCTGAATATCTGGGTACAGATTATTGTCAAATCCACCAACTGTAAGGTCACCAAACATTGAGGTTGTATCAAATGAAAGGGGGGATTTCATAAGACTCTGTTCATGTTCTAATGTATAAGGCATAAGACAGGTTCTGTCTTTCTGCGTGACTGCGTCATTAAGTTTTGCTGAAGATAAACACACTTCATCTATGAGTGAACTGCAAAGTGAGGGCGGCTCAGAGAATAAGTCACTTGGATCATCCTTTGGTTCTTTGATTGTGGAAATATCCTTCGTAAAGTCCTCAAAGGAAGCAGGTGAGGATTCTGAATCTTGGTGGGACTCTTTCTTCTTGTGTAATGTTTTTCCTTTTGATGATGCATGATCTCTTTTGATTTCTTTATTATTTTTGGTCTTCCCTGAATTCATTGCTATGCCAGTCCTTCTGAGATGCATGCTAGCTTGTTTGTAATCTTTGTAGTCTTTGCTGAGTGGTGTGGCCTCCTCTGTGTTTGCATCAATTCCCATTTCAGAGCCATAGTGGTCCATTTTTTCCTCTACCTCTACTCTGGTGGTTTTGAATCTTGCGAGACTGACAGTACTTTTAGTCAAGGTATGCTCTGATGCAGTCTCTTCTGTTGTGCTGATGACATTTGAACACTTTGACGTGGTATAACTGTCTTTGAGTCCAGAGAGTAGAATCTTGTCAGTGCTATAATGTTTTGTGTTTTTGGTGAAGGTCAAAGCTAATGATGTGCTTGACTCTTTCAGTATTCTTTGTGGAGATCTGTCCTGATCAAACGAATCCTGGTCTTTTTTCCTCATCTCCACTCTTTTTTCACAGTCTGAATCTGTGCGATCAATGCTTTTAGGGCTACTGATGCTCTCGCTGGAGACACTCACAGATGTGCTGAGTTCACTACTGGTTGAAGATCTGCTGCTTCGCCTTCGCACCCTCTGATGGCCAGAGATTTCTTTTATTGATGATGGAGAGACAGTTTCAGCTTTTTTCAATTCAAAGCTCTCTATCTTGTCTTGCTTCCATGGACTTTCACTGTTTTTATCTGCTCTTATTCTTCCTTTACATTCTTTCGTGTATGTGTACTTGCAACGTATGCTCTGACTAAGACGGCCCTGGCTGGCGATCTTCACAGGCTCACAGTCCTCGTCTGAATCAGAGATGTAATCATACTCCCTGAAAGTAGGATTCTGTACTGTGGGTGTCACCCTCTCCATCACGAGTGAGAACTGCATGTTTTTAGTGCCTTTCACGTGAAGCTTATGAAGCTTATTTTTCTGCTGAACTATTTTGTGAATGAGCTCCTTACTCCAACTTCCTCCACTAATCCTTTTTCTTTTCCTCTCCTTCATTATTGGTTTCTGAGATGTGGGACTTTTAGTGGCAGATGGGGATTGAGGAGTAGGTGTTTTAACTGATGGGGTGCTGCTTTGTAAAGTTTTGAGTCCAGCTTTTTCTGAAAACTTTCTGGACAAGAGAAACCTGGGACCAAGCTCACTTTCATCTGCTGTCTTATCCGACTTTTGTGTCTCTTTAACCCACTCGGTACACATGGTAGGTTCTTCTAAAGTGGAATCCCTCTTCACAAGAGAGGTCTCCTCTCTAGTACCTTCTTTATGTGCCTCTGAATCCCGGTTATTTTCTTCGTGGGTAACATCAGCATGCTTGCTCTCAGCAGTGAGGCAGTCAAATTCCGCATCAAAGGCATACTTTTGCTGTGTTAAGGATTTTTCACTGGATGTGAATTCATGCTTACTTCGGCTCTCAAACATCACAGAGTCTTTGGTCTTTAGAGTCTGTCTACTAGATGAGCATTTTGTAGTGGTGATCTCATCATCTGCAAAGGCATCAATGAAGCTACTGTCAATTTCCGCATTGTCTGACTGATAACCAAGCCCATTTAATGCCTCGGTGATGAGGCTATCTAACTTAGCATCTTCCATCTCTAAATCAGGGAGTGGTGCAGATGGCAGCATAAGTTTCATTGGGTCATCTTTTGCATCTCCTTTGCCTTCAGTGTCAGGCATTATCTCCCCATTCTTGTTAAGCCCTAGCAGGGACATATGCAAATCAGATGAACTCCGTGACATGGCAAAATTGGTACCAGATGAGATAGCTTTTGTGTGATCTCCATGAAATTTCCTTGCGTCTTCCACTTTCCGAATATCTTTGAAGTCATTCTGTGCAAATGTGTGCTGTCCACAGTATTGCTTATGGTCAAGAAAAGAATCCAAGTCATTAAAATTCTGATCACACTGCTTGCATGTGAGAAGTAAATCCAGTTGGTCAAGGGTTGCTAAAGAACTAGCTAATAGCTGGTGTGCTGAATATGGCGGTGGTGGACGATGCTCCATCCCATAACTGTCCATGCAACCTTTCCCACTTTCCATGTTAGATTTTGTGTGTCTGTTACTTGATGAAAAACTCCCAATGTTCTCTTTAGCTTTTTCTTGGTTGTACCGCAGGCTACGGGAAACGTCTGAATGGTAATGATGCTGATTAGAGCTCAGGCTGTCTAGTGATGCCTTACTTTGCACCTGGTTAAAAAACTGAGATGGAGATGCTTTCTGGCTGTCATCAGAGTTACTGCTGGCAGGGCTAGTCGAGTCTGGTGAAAGAGAGGAACATGTGCTGCTAGCCATTTGGTTTTGTATGGGTGAGTGTGAGGGTGAGTCATATGGGGACACCATCATTAGTTCCATAGGTGGAACATGCAGTGGGGGGTAACTGGGCGTTCTTGGGGTGGACCCATGCACTGCATGATTTACAGCAAAGTATAATGACTTATTTTTGGCATCTCCGACTTGGTTTTGGCTTGACTCCAGTTTATTTGTAAACTGGCATGGTGATATTGTACTACACCCCTGCTTGACACTGTCTTGCCTCAGTTTTGAAAAAGCCTCACCGGGTCTGTTGTTAGGAAAATCATTAGGGGCTTTCTGGGTGTTACCTTTCTGAGACTTACTATCCTCTTTCCAATCAGAGGGAGTTATCAAAAAAGCCATTTGCTGATTACTAAGTTGCCTGGAAAGCTCAATCCTGTTTTGGTTTGGCATGGCTGCAGTAAGGCGGATCTGTTGCCAGGGCAGGCGGCTGTTAATTCCTGCATTTTGTCTTTGCTCAAGGGGAGGTTGGCACTGAAATGTGTATGGAGTGGAGTTCTGGTCTAAGGGTAATGGGAAGGCTTTGTTGGGTCCATCCCATGGCTGTGCTACTCTACTGTTTTTGTCAAGAGGTGCTGAGCCCACATGGATGATGTCTGTTGGGGAACTGTTGTAATTCTTTTTAGAAAAGTGTATTTGGGGACTTTGACTCTGTGGCATATTTCTGATGTGATGTACACTGCCTTGAATAAGAATTCTTTGACTAGAAGTATTGTTTTTTGAATGGCAACCTCTTTTGCCCCCTGCTGTAGCAACTAAATCCCTAGCGTCTACTGGACAATAATTATCTGACTTGTCAGACAAAGCACCCTTTTTCTTATCTGGTTGTTGACTGTTTGATTCTTTGCTATCACTAACACCATCACCTAGGCTTCTTGTGCAATGCACAGATGATTGCATAGCATGGGGAGGCTGCACATACTGGGGAGGTTTGGAGTGTAAAGAATATTGCCTGTCCTCTGACTGCTCATAACTCAGTTTTGTACTGCTTTGCACTACCTCGTGCTCTTCCCCGGAGGACTGAAATGAAAATGAGTTTTGGGTCACTTGGTTAGGAACCAAAGGTGCTTCTATTAAATCCTGTGGCTGTGGGTTCGGATCACAGGGAAATGAACCTGCACTATCCAGCAATGGATACCCATACTGAAATGGTAATGGGACAAAGCCATTGGGTTTGTTCACTTCCACAACCTTGTTAGGCTTTTGTGATTGGACCCCAAAACTAGGATTACTGAAAGCCTTGTCAGGAGACTGCCACATGTCAGCTCCATTTAGAAATTCAGGGAAAAGCATTTGGTTGACAGGTTGTGTGTTACTGGTCTCCAATGCACCAGGTTGCTGCTGAGGTGCAGTGGATGCTGGGTGCTGGTGAGAAGAGCCCCCTGCTGCAGATCCCACTGGTTGTGAGGTATAGCTTGAAGATATGAGGTTAGAGCCCTCTTGGAAACAGCGGTTGAGGTTGAACTCCTCCTGCTGCAGTTCTGCCTCTCGCTCGGGAATATTTGGTACATGAAACCTGTAGCTGCCTGAGACAGGGCCCCGGCTGGCCTCCAGCTTCTTGGGAGGTGAAAGCTTCTGCTGTGGGTAGGCTATCCCTATTGTGGGATTGGGACGTGAATTTGTAGTACTCAGTCTGCACAGCTGCTGTGGGTTAGCACGCTCTGTTTTTCCTGACTTTTTCCCCTTGTCCCGAATACGACTTTTCCCACTGGGAGACTGAGGACTGACCTTGCCATTAGGCCATGTTCTATCACTGGCAAAGTTCGAACGGTTCTGCAAAGACTTGAAATCTATTTTTCCTGCCTGTTGTGGCCGGATAACAGCTTCACGTTGTTGAGTGATATCTTTCTCCTTTTCTACAAGCTTAGTATTATTGTTAACAGTCTGTGACTCCACACACACATTGTGAAAGTGCTCCGGGGATCCTTTTAACGCTTTCTCATTGAACTTCTCACTTTCAGTTTTCTTTTCTTCCTGGTTGGTCTCTGCGTCCAGCTCTTTGGTGGCATATGTCCGTTTAGCCTCTCCTGCCATGATGCCAACACTGCTGATTCAGCTGGCTGCTCCTTATCTATGGAGTCTGTGATGCAATGGCATTCTGCTGTAGTCTGGAACAATCCCCAGCAGCATGAGCAGAAAGATCAAGGTTATAATGTCTTCTCTCTTATCTCGTCATTTCATCAATGAGCAAGTGATCATCTGTCATCATCTTGAAGCCCTGGAGAGAGAAAGAAGAAGAAAAGGGATGTCAGGATTGACAATTCTTTTTACACCCACAAAACACTGATCCAGAATTTTATTGAACTGAATTGAAATAAAGTTAAATTGAATTAAAGACTAAATTAACATTACATTGGCAAGCATATCTGCTAATTGTATCAATGTAATGATTTACAACAAAATACTACTGTGGTACACATGTACAGTGTTTAGCATTTGAACATTTATTCTAAAAGTCTAGCGCTGTAGACGTCCAAAGCTAAAGGTAAAACCATATCTCACCATAGGAGGGCAGCATTATATCAGTTTTGAAAGGGAAAAAAAACCTCCAAAACAAGCCTACACCTGTCAAAATGCACTACTACTCAAAATCAGCTACCAGCTGATGTTCTTCAGCATCTGTTCGAAAAGCTGCCAGCTATTCTTGGCATTATGTGTAATAATTTGCTTACTTTCAGACAGCAGTAATTTGAATGGTCAGATAATTGTTCTGGTGTGAAAAAAGTGAAATGACCCCCATTTTATTTACTTTAAATGTAAACTACATAACACTTTGAATTATTTTTTCTTATTTGTGATTCAATATACTGCTTCTTAAACCAGGGCTTACTTCTGTTTGGTCCTCTGCTCCTCTGCCAAACACTAGGAATTCATTACATTCCATGTCAATCATTAGCTTGCCATAGAAAATATCTTGGGGTTATTATTTTCATTTGCGGTGAATGATTGCGTGATACTCATAAGCTGTAAGTTGGGACAGGTGGTTGTCATTCTTAAGGTGTCTCAGACACTAGCTATGTCTTATATAAGTTATTATAAAAGTTTACTTTGGCCTCTGGTAACTTAGTTTGTGCTTATGATAGAAGCATGTATTTAGTAGCAGAATGCAATTTATATGATGGTTAACCAAAAGCCCACTTTCCTGCAGTCTCTCCACATCTCTCACCAAAATTTAATTTAGTGATACAGTTAAGAATAATGGGTTGTTTGTGCATAGATTGCATTTACCTTGCACCATGTTTGCACCTTCTGGCAAGTCATCAAGGTTAAAAAAGCTGACTACACACATGCTAAGGCAGATATCAAGACTATTTCAGAACAGAGAAGACAAAAGGATGACTGGGCAGCACACATCTTCCACATGCACATCATTCATTCATTCTTTTTCAGTAATCACTTTATCCTTGTCAGAGTGGATCTGGAGTGCATCCCAGGAACACTGGCACAAGGCAGGAATACACACTGGATGGGATGCCAGTCCATCACAGGGCAGCATGCACACACACATTCACACTTAGGGGTAATGTAGATTAGCATTTCTGGCAGGTTTTTGGAAGGTGAGAAGAAACAGTAGATTCCAGAAGAAACTCATGCAAATATTGAGAGAAGATCTTAGCTCTACGAGGCTGAAATGTTACCTACTGCACCACCACATACATGCCTTTCAACACGGATCAAGGTTATAGCTGCATCTGCATTTTTGGTGAGAAATGTTTAATTTGGGTGAGCACTTAAATCTCAATAGAAACTTCTGACAAAGTTTGCAATCTACTGTATGATCATGTGATCACTTCGCAGTGACACTCAAATCCTTTATACATGATGACATGGTACAGGCGAATACTTACACAGCAGTGACAATGATTGGGTGTCATGGGACATGTGACCTGGGACACAGTAGAAAAAAAAACTGCCAGAATGATTTTACCCTCTTTTTAAAATTTTGCTTTTGCATATTTTCTAAATGCAACACTGTGGAGTTGTCACTTGTCATTCTCAGCATCAAGTACAGCTGAAAATAATTAAACAACAACCTACAAAGGATTTTACAAAGGAACCGCCAACTCTCTACTGACAGAATAATTTAGAACAAGCTTTGGCCTAATATATACATTAATTATTTTAGAATCGTCATTTTGCACAAAGCATTTCATTCTTTGGCCTGGGTGGTAATTTGCCACTTCAACTGCCACTAGCAGTATTGTAAAGGATAAGGTATATGCCAGAATTATAGATAATCTGGTTTGGCAAGGAACAATAAACACGACAGAGTAATTTATGTAGAAACTAGAAGAAACCCTGGCATGACCAAACCTGACTCAAAAGTACAAATGTCATAAATATTTGTCAAATCCTTTTTTGCAATGGAAAAAAAAAGTTGAGCCCTGGGGTTCCTTTCGAAGTAACTAAACACAGCCAAATTCCTGTGTTTTAAAACTTATTTGTTCTTCTTTATGCTCCAAAAATGATGAAGTCATTTTAAACCTCTCTCACATACACATGCTTTTGATAGTGAAGAAAGTGATGCATCTGCAAATTCATATCATGATGCATAAATGACTTTAATAAATAATAAACTTTATTATAACATAATAACAGAATGCTTCATAAAATCTCTAATGATGGAATATCAAATTATGGCAAGAGATATAATTCAAGACATCTTATATACAGCGGTGCTTGAAAGTTTGTGAACCCTTTAGAATTGTCTACATTTCTGCTTAAATATGACCTGAAACATCATCA
>JAQLOM010000012.1:8279186-8292616 GCA_030068315.1 Chrysichthys thysi | reverse complement strand
TACACAAGGCCTTCCCTGAAATAGACGTCATCTGGAGGGGAGCATATGTTGCTCTAAAACCTTTATATACCTTTCAGTATTCATAGTTCCTTCCAAAACATGCAAGCTGCCCATACCATATGCATGCACTTATGTACCCCATGTTGGGGCAGAGCTGTACTGCTACCAACCACGTCCACAGATGGTGGATAGTGGGTCAGCCTGCAGATATGTAGGCTAGCTGTGATATAAGCAGGGGCTTGCCTCTGGCGAATAAGCGAATAAGCGAACAGCTATGGGAGACAACCCAGACAGAAAACCAGCACTCGTAGGCAGCTGTAAGGGCGGTCCTGGTGTATCGATGCGATCCCAGTTCTGGCCAGCCTGATGCGCCCGCTGCAGCCAGCCTACACGTCATGATTTGTCGTGTCTGTGGACAATGGTTCCAGTTGGGAAGAGGGAGTGGCATTTGCCCCACAATCATTCGCCACTATAATCAACTCAGCGTGAAGGTTTCAGCGATGCGCGTCGTATGGTGTGGAAGTCCTATGGCGATGGGGGAGTGGCGACGGGTACAGGTGGAGGATACCGCTGGCAGTACTCAGACACAAACCCGCACGCAGGCGGTCCGGGGGTGATGGCCGTTCGATGCTGATTTGGATCCACAGCAGCGTCCGTATCCTGCCCGGATGACAAAGCAGCCCTATTTAGGGACAGCGCTGCTTTCTCCATATGGAGAGGGGGCAAGAAAAGACGCCCTGAACACCGCTGGCTCCAGCCAGTCCTGCTGGCTCTTCGCGGCCAGCTGGATATCCAGTTTGCGGTCAAAAGAAAAAAAAACTGGAATCAAGAAGAGAAGGGTACAGTTGCAGCTCGCAGCATGGAACGTCCGCACCCTACTAGACAATGACGACAAACACGAGCGTAGGTCGGCTATTGTTGCGCGGGAGCTCGCACACTACAATGTCGACATCGCGGCCCTGAGCGAAACGAGGATATCGGGAAAGTCACAGTTCGTGGAAGTGGCCAGCGGCTACACGTTCTTTTGTGTAGGGCACCCTAAAGGTAATCCGCGGCACGCTGGAGTTGGCTTTGCTGTCCGCTCGTCGCTTGTCAAGACACTGCTTGGCTCGCCACATGGTATTTCGCCCCGCCTAATGACCTTAGAGCAACTCAACCTTCATGGTGGACACACAGCTACGATGGTCAGCTGCTACGCGCCAACACTCGACGCAGCTCATGATGAGAAAGATAAATTCTATGAGCAGTTGGAGCGAGCCGTATCCTCTGTGCTTTACTGTGACAAACTGTTTGTTCTCAGCGACTTCAATGCTAGAGTTGGCTGCGACCACTCATTATGGCCTAGGGTCATTGGCAGGCATGGAATGGGCAGTGAAAATGCAAACGGTAGCATGCTGCTGGAGTTCTGCGTAAAGCACCAGCTGGTTGTCACTAACACCGTTTTCCAGCAAGCGGACAAATACAAAGCTAGCTGGATGCACCCACGTTCCAAACACTGGCACTTGCTAGACTACACGTTAACCAGACAGCGTGATCTCCAGGACGTCCGCTTGACCCGTGTTATGCGTGGTACTAGTGCATGGTCTGACCACAGGATGGTCCGGAGCGTTGTGTTCCTCCGTGCCAGGTCTCTACGGCGCCAGTGCCAGGCAACAGCAGTTAAGAAGCTGGAAGTAGCGACGCTCCGATCAGAAGCCACTCATTTGAAATTTCAGGACGAAGTCACGCATGCACTTAGCGATCCAACTACAAGCCAGTGGGGTAACTTCAGGCAAACTGTGTATGATACGGCCGCAAAGGTGGTCGGCTACAGAAAGTTCTGCCACAAGGACTGGTTTGACAATCAAGACAGTGAGGCACAGGAACTGCTGGATGCCATGCACCGGACACACATCGCATGGATCAACATCAAGGCGAACAATGAAAAGAAGTCGGAGTACTGCATGGCGCGCAGCTCTGCTCACAAGCGGCTGCGGCAGATGAAAGAACAATGATGGGTGAACAAGGCGAGGGAACTACAGAGCGCGGCCGATAGACACGACACGAAAAAGTTCTACGCCGATCTGAAGGCGGTGTATGGCTCACGCAACTCCAGCAGCATTCCAGTTCTTGCCCGCGACGGCGCAACCCTCATTACGGATCGAGCCGGTATTCTGGCTTGCTGGGCCGAGCACTTCAGCAGTGTGCTCAACCAGACGGCATCCTTTGACCACAGTGTCCTGGCGGAGATTCCGGAATGGAGGACTGATAACAGCCTCACGCGCCGCCCCAATGCGAGGAATGTCCAGGCTGCCATTGATCAGATGTCCGCCGGAAAAGCTCCAGGTGCCGACGGGCTGCCACCAGAACTGTTCAAGAGCGGAGGCTCCGCGCTTCAGGGAAGATTGGTCAACCTTTTTGATACCATATGGGAGAAGCGCAGCGTCCCCCAGTACTTTCGCGATGCTCTAATTGTTCACATCTACAAGAGAAAGGGCAACCGTGCAGTGTGTGACGATCATCGCGGCATATCGCTGCTGTCCATCCCTGGAAAAATCCTGGCACGAGTGAAACTAAACAGACTGGCAAAGCACATTCATGAAAACGGCATTCTGCCAGAAAGCCAGTGTGGGTTCAGAGCTGGGCGAGGCACCATGGATATGATCTTCACAGCCCGGCAGCTGCAGAAGAAGTGCCACGAGCAACAGTGTGAATTATACGCCGTGTTCGTGGACCTCACTAAAGCTTTCGACTCCGTCAACTGGGCCGTCTTGTGGGCTGTTTTGAGGAAACTTGGCTGTCCAAGCGACTTCGTCGACATCATTCGCTCCTTTCATGAAGACATGAGAGCGTGTGTTATCGAGAATGGCGAAAGGTCTCCAGATTTTGATGTGGTTAATGGCACAAAGCAGGGTTGCATCATGGCGCCGCTGCTTTTCAGTGTGTTTTTCGTGATGATGCTGAATGTGGCGTTCAAGGCCTGTGATCTGGGCATTCCGATACAGTACCGCTTTGACGGGGATGTATTCGACATACGTAGGCTGCGGGCCAAGACAAAAACCTCAACAACAGTCATACGTGATCTGTTGTTCGCCAATGATTGCGCCCTAGTAGCGCATACGCTACCTGCCATTCAAGATCTGTTCGGCCGCTTCTCATGCGCCGCAAAATGTTTTGGACTGACTGTCAGCTTGAAAAAAACTGAAGTGATGCATCAGGCGTGTCCTCTGAGTCAACTAGCGACTGCCTCGGTCTTGGCTGAGTCGATTTGCCTTAAATCAGTCGAGTAGTTTTGTTACCTGGGCAGCTACCTGGCCAATACAGTGGTTGTTGATGATGTCATCTCGCGTATTGGGAAGGCTGGCGCCGCGTTCGGGAAGTTGCGAAATCGTCTGTGGGCAGAGCGTGGCATCTCGCTCAGAACCAAGGTTGCCGTCTACCGTGGTCCTCACCACGTCATTGTATGGCTGTGAGACGTGTAGTGCGAATGACAGACACACGAATACAAAAGCAGATTTTCTATGGCCAACTTGCAACCGGGCGTCGCCTCCCAAGAGTAAGAAGGGTCAAGGACAGTCTGAAGGCCAACCTGAAGTCGTGCGGGATCGAGCCGAAGGAGCTCAACCACGGGTCGCAGGACAGAACAGCGTGACACGCACGGTGCCAGCAGGCCATTGCGGAGTATGAACGTGCTCGTGTGGGTGCGATAACCGCCAAGCGACAGACCCATAAAGCAGCTGGGAGACAGACCCGACAGGGGAACAGTGTGGCGTGGACATGCGATCATTGCGGACGCACCTGTCTATGAAGAGTTGAACTTTATCAACACAAGAAAGCGCACCAACACCAACAAGCTTCGTCGACATCGACGACTCATTCCATATGCACCCCATACCATCAGAGATGCTGGCTTCTGAACTGAACGCTCAGAACACGCTGGAAGGTCTCCCTCCTCTTTAGCCCGGAGGACACGGCGTCCATGATTACCAACAAGAATGTCAAATTTGGAGATATCTCCAGTTTCTCTGAATCATTTGATAATGTTATGCACTGTAGATGATGAGATTTGCAAAGCCTTTGTAATTTGAGGTTGAGGAACATTGTTTTTAAAGTACTGGAGATTACAGATTGGAGAGCCCCTGCTCATCTTTACTTAAATACATCCCTTTTATAGCTAATCATGTTACAGCCCTGATATCAGTTAACTTAATTAGTTGCTAGATGTTCTCCCAGTTGAATCTTTTTAAACTTTTTTGCTTTTTCACCCATTTGTTGCCCCCATGACAACTTTTTTGGGACCTGTAGCAGGCATCAAATTTGAAATGAGCTCATTTAGTGGATAAAGGTGTACAATTTCCCAGTTTGAACATTTGTTATGTTATCTATGTTCTGTTGTGAATAAAATATTAGCTCATGTAATTTGAAAGTCTTTTAGTTTTCATTTTTTTCAACTTTAAAGAAGGTCCCAACTTTTCTGGTATTCGGGTTGTAAAACAAATGCAAATCACTCTCAGATGTCTAAAACTGCCTTTGGACAAAGGCCTTTTGTCATCCATTGCCAGGAGGGAAATCAAAGTACTTTTAACACAAAAGAACCTGACGATTGTACACCTGCACAAATCAATTCATGGATTAAAAAATTACAAAGGCAGTTATTAAAATAGTATTAAGCACAATCTGGGCAACAACAACAATGACAACAACAAAAAACAGATACTGAGGGCAAATATGAACTCCAAATCATACTTCGTAAGGACTTCAATACATAAACTAATGTAAGTCTAGAAAAGCACTTGTTCAGTATAATGATCTTTCTACGAGTGTCTCCAAATTTGTTAGACATTACCAAAAGAGGCTCTGTGCTGCTACTGTATCCTGGACAGGAATCATGAGCTATAACTTGTGAAAGGACTCATAATCTTAAAACCAGAAATAAAACATGGTTAATTAAGGTAAATATTGTTTATTAAAATTAAATTATGCATTATATTATCTATATACATTTTTTTGCATTTATACACGATGTATAAACATGTCCTGAAAATAATAATTGACTACGTTTGACCGTATCAGTCCTTGCTTTTTGTTCATGAATCTCAACTTTTATCTCCACTGCTAACTGGAGTGGCCCATCACACCATGATGCACCATTTGAGAGCACTGCGGGGTTGAGGGGCTGCTATTCATCACTGTACCCAGGGCAAACACTAGCCGGGAGGCCTGTTGTAGACATAGCATCAGAGCGATGTTTATTCTCTCCACAGTGATGGTCCCTGGTGAGGACGTTCCCAGGTTCACTGCGGCACAGAGAAGAGAAAACAGCACATCCACAGAGAATCCCCATTAATGAATACTGCCAATAATTTAGACACTTACTGGAGCACAGCCCCAGCACACACCATGGGGTGGAAGGATACCTTTCCTACTAGGGAAGGCTGAACACGTCATGATCCACACTGTACAGCAATTACTTACGTGCCCTTCTCTACACCGTGTGTACCTTTAATGTCAGACCGCAGCAGTATCATTTTATATAATCATTAGATTAGGCTGTACAAACAAATGAGAGAGAATGACAGACTGAGGAAGGGAGGGGGGAACAGGAGAGGCAATGCAAACATTATCCTTCTCAAAGAGCCTATTCATGGGCATCCTCACATCCTCACAACCTGCATTCTTCTGATATTTACTGCAACCCAAGTGTGCACCAAGAGACAGCAAGCAAAAGAAGGACAGATAGACTGGGGGGTGGGGGTGGGGGGTATTTAAAGCCACTCAGCTGTGTCAGAACTCTGATTAGACTTAGGGGTGAACAGTTTCAGAGCTTTAAGGGAACTGGACTCATTTCAGTTTAATCTCAATTCACGTTTGTAGTGCCAATACTGGCCCAGTTCACTAAAATAGAAACAGTGGTGAAATTGTGAGATATTGCTAGAGGTGCTTGCCAAGGCTCTCATTTCTCAGAGTGGAAAAAGAGTTTACATGTATAGGATCTCAAGAGACATGCTAGTTTGAATTGCAGCTGTTTCAGCTGTCAGTCTGAAAGCACCTGGATCTAATGCAACTTCAACCCAGATTGAATGAACTCTGATTTCAGTCTGACGGCAATCTGAATGTGTCTATTCACATTTCAATACACATGATTAATGTTAAATGTCCAACTTTAATTTGAAAGTAAGATACATTCAGAGGTGAAGCTAGGTGACTAGTGCCCTTAATGACCTGATCTTCGCCCTGAGTTCCTCTAGGCCAAAGGAAAACGTAATATAATCTAAACCTGGAGTCAAAACGTTAACATCTTCTTACTGGAGAGCTTAAAGGAGTAGGAGGAGGCCGTTTAGCAGGTTGCAGAGTATTTTTAACTTTTTGCAGCTGCTACACTGCGGCATGTGGTACAGTCCTGATGTGTGTGGCCTTACCAAACAGGAAAAAAGATGGAGTTAAAAAGAAGATGAGGGAGTAGAGCAGAGATTACACCAGTAATCCTGCTTTTGACTTGATGTAATAATTACAGATATTGGAGTTGATATAACGTCATGTACAAACAAGCCTAACGCACACAAACTCACATGCATGCGTACATGTAAAACCACAAACGTCTACTTGTATGGCCTTTCCATTAAAAAGATATAGGAAGCAGGAGGGAGGAGCTACACTGCTAGTGGCTACACACATGCAGTGTTTGTGATAAGCCGGGGGCAGGAAGAGTCTCTGTGCTCTTTTAACTATTCACTCTAAAGTTTTGAGCTCTGAGACGTTGAAACTCCCATACCTGATGAGAGAAAAATGCATTTTCTCGGGATGGGGGTTTGGGGCAGTGGGAAAGACACTGCTGAGCTTTTTTTTTGGCTATGTGTTGAGGGTTCCCTGCGCTAAGCGACTTGGAGCTCTTAAGTGCTTGCTGGTGGGGCTGTTTATGTGCAGTTGAGCATGATTATGACTAAAGTCATCAATCATCTCTTGTTTTGTCCACATCAATATAAAGATCGTAGTCTACAGGTTGCTCCACCTCCTCTCCATACTGACATGGCATAGTAAGTGAGATATTATAAAACACAAAACCTAATGTTACTGTTATAGGACATACCCAAACAAAGCAAGTGCATGTGATTGATAGTGATAGATATCTATGATCGGATTTTGGCAATAATTCAATCAATAGACTAACGTCATCAGATGGTGGGGAAATTGTGTATATTTAATAGTGTCGCTATATGTCAAGTAGCGCCTGTGATTATTTAAACAAATCGGACAAAGGAGCTGAGAAATGCTACATTTTATTTGGAAATTGCTGGTGTAGAGATTGTGTAATCAACACATTTTGCATGGCTACACCAGAGAGACAGATATGCTGAATGTATATGATGACAGGATATATTCTCATATTTAGGCAATTCGCACCCATCAGACAGATTACCCAGAAGCCACCAACCAGGGAGTGCGAAGGTTATCACATGCTTCCTCCAAGGCATCCTTTTAATATGAAGCTTGTGCAACATTAGGGGGTAGCATAACACACTTGTAGGAAAGCGCTATCCACACGCTTCTGTGTACATGAGCTCACAAACACTCATGATTGGCTAGTTTAACAGTAATTCACAGGAGAGAGTGTATGCCGCCCCTCCCTCCCAGAGTAGACAGAGTTTGCTCTCTTGAGCTCCTGGCCATGGGAGGCTGCAGCATCATCGGGATTTGAGCTTGAAATCTCCAGATAACAGGGCAAACAGATTTCTCTTGTGCCACTCAGGAGTTCTCATACTTTGGTTTGGTGCAATTTTATTTAATGTGAAAAATAAAATCTCATGTTATACACCAAGTTTACGCTTGCCAGGAGGAACACATACAAACCATATGCTAGACTAAGTGAACTCAGACACATTGTCTTTCTTTCAACTTCATGCGGTCTGTGCACGGGCTCATGGACACACACCCACACACTGTCGAGTGGATCTGTGTGTGGGTATGCGGTAACAATGGTCCGTGGTCAGTGAAGGCAACTCTGTCCGAGACTTCCACATAAACCTTTAATATAAGGCCTTTTAAAATGCAGTAGGCCATCAGAAGTCAGTGCACCCTGTAATTGACCTTAAAATACTTTCTGAAGAGGTCGGAGGCAATGTCATTGGCCAAAGGCCCAAGTGGTGGCTACACTGCTGGAGCCCATAGGAGCCTGGGAAGGCTTTACGGTGTATATTTAGTGTCCTGTCCTTTGATTGGGGACAAGAGACACACAGATAATGCCAGTCTACATGTAAAACCACGTGTATCCGCCCTGAGGTGCCCCCATCTGTGGTACGCTCTTCTCTCCCACGGCCACAGCGAGACAGAACAGGTCAGAGCTGTATCTCAGGCAGGAAGTTTTGCCTCTGAATCAGACGTGCTACAGTCCTGTACTGGAGCTTATCTCATTTTAATGAAACCACTGTCTTCACTGAAGTACATACTCTCATAGTTCTAAAAAATGGTTCCCTCACAAAATAACAGCTGATATTATATGCTGTTATTCGCAGTTAAATGTCTTCACTGCCTTTGCTCAAGGTCATTTGTCTTCATGAGTCTTTCCGTTCCTGCAGAAAGACATTTATCTTCCCGGGCAAATGAAGAGAGGATCTCAGTCCATTTTCTTTGCTGCATGTACGAACAGGACCCCTTTCCATTTCATATCCACAAGGGATAGAGAAAGTTTGATTTCAAACCAAACTTAAAAGTCATGATGCGTTCCCAATATTCCTCATCTGCCCCTCAGTAACACCTCTGCAATTTATGCTTGTTTTTCATGAGTAATCGGTTGAAACATATCATGGATGATGTCAGTCTTGTAAAGTGACCAGGGATGCCTGTTACAGAGAGATATAAAGAAGTCTCTTACGACCTCGGGAGCAGCTGTCGACTTTTTATGCATATCAACGGATCTAAATGGCGCTGTGTAGTGTGGTTAGTTTATGTAATTATTTGTAAATTGCCTATTAATTATGTAAGACTAACATGACCGCACTCTCACCCTCAATCAATAAAAAAATGCAGTCTCTGCCAAGCACGTGTGCTGCTTCAGTGACGATTCACGAACTGCAGCATTCATATCACTGCTAACTATACTTTGCGGCTGAAATTTGGAAGACCGATAAAATTGTTTGAAAAAAATGTAAAACTCCAGACTTTGAGCTCAATTCTGCCAGTGCGTTATGAGATTTGTTCAAGCAATGCTTTCTGTTGGATTGGCTTTTATCACTGTAATATCCTCTAATTCAGAACAGACATGCTCAGAATCTTTGCAATCAATGTATGGCCTCTGTTTTCTGTCTTGTGTATTAAAAGGCCTTTGATTCAAGGGCAGATTCATTGTATAAGTGAAAAGTTCAGAGACAGAAAATACTGGATTAAGGAGATAAAGCTTTCTTGAACACTGTGGAATCTGACAAATGTCACTGTGCTGTGGATATGGGCCATGTGAAATGACAACAAGTGAATATTCTGCCAGTTTCTTCTCTTTTTGATCCTTCAGAAAGAGATGGAATCACAGCAGAATTTTAGAGCTCCCTGACACACGGTTCTGTATTGCCATTGCCAAAGTAACAGATATGATGGATCAGCAGATCCTTGCCCATCTGGGACAAGTGTGGCTGTCAGCCCTAACACTGAGGACACAGAGTTCAATTGTGTAATTTAGTTCAGATGAGGTAAAGCAATATTCCTGCATTAATATAAGCCATATTCTTCCATTTCTTTCAATGTTCTCTGTCCTCTATGTGAGTCAACCCCACCCCCCCTCACCCCCCATCATATATGTCTACAGATTTTTTTCTGGCGCAAGATGAAAGACAGAAAGAGGGAAAGAAACTGTAAGACAGAGAGAAAAAGTGAGATAGAGGAGAAATAAACACGTGACAGAACACCCCATATGCTCTCATTACTAAGCTCAAGAAATCTGAGAATGGGTTCGCTCAGTCATGACCATTTGTGTTAACCATTGTTCTTAAACCCTGCTCAGTTTTTATGTTTTATATGATAAAATGGACTGCATGGCTATAGGATAGCATGGCACCATATTCTTTGTGCTTTCGCCTTCAAAAATGTTAGGACATGGACCTGAGAACATGATCCAGCATAATTGTTCGGCTGCCTAATCAAGAAACTTCCAGGGATCCATGCAGAGATCCACTACAGACCAGTGATACATGATCACTGGTCATGTAAACATAGTAAACAACGGTGAAGAGCACTGAACACATTGCTTCAGGTTTACTGTTAGAGCAGAATTAGCATACAATTTTTATGCGCATCTGGCTTCAGTTTAACATCATGAAAACTGTTCTCATTGTGTTAGGTACAGTTTATAACAGTATAACGGTTTAGGAATTATTATGATGCTAGCTTTGTGTTTTTCTACTTCTGCTAATGGTCTTGGTGTTTTCTGTCTGAGCTCTCCACATCCCCTCAGCTAATCACTCCAACCATCATTTCCAATCGCTTCCTCTTCAGTGGAAGAAGTGTGCCGCCTCTCTGGCTCTCCAACAGCAGGCCACATTAATGGTTGTGGGCAACACTGCTGATCACAGTGTGTTTTTCAATCTTTTCCAGCACTGCAGGGTTTCGGAATCTCTAATGGAGAGCTAACTGGCCTGTGTCGCCCTCTTCCCGCTCAGTCAGCATAGTTTCGGGCCAGAACTCGGGCTGTCCCACTTTCTGGCTGTGATAAATGAACAGTAATAAGACACAATTTTCGCTGGTTCTCCATCAGCTCAGTTTTTTCATGTGCTTTTTCTGGAACCTTTATTCACTGACCACATAGCAGTGCAGTGATGTCACATTTGGGCTATGCTACTGGCTCTCATCCACCACTCGAGTGGGGCAAAATGCACCCCAGTGTACTTTTCTTTTAAGAGGGAACATGAAATTAGTGGTGAATCATCTCTGCCGACCATGTTATTATATCATTTTTTTTTTACTTTTCACCAAGATAATTTCGATTTATCAAAATTTCCAGGAAATCAAACCCAAGCCTAGAATAAGTGGCTCCACATCTTAAGGATATCTATCTAACCAACTAACCTTAATTGAGGGCCCATTTCTCTGTTTCTCTTGTAGCAAAGATGTAAGTTTCCAAATATTTGTCCCAAACTAGACAAAGAAATGTTTCCATATTTTGGTTTATTTGTCAGGCCTATCAAGTAGCCAACCAAACTTAAATGCAGAAAGGACTATAATCACCTAAAAAGCAAATAAATAAACAAACAAACAAATAAATAAATAAATAAAAATTACAAACGAGTTATTCCACTGGTATTTTGATTAATAGTTCTGAATAGATCAGAGACAGAAAGCCTAGATTTCAAAGTCCTTTCTATATTTATTCAGTTCTCTTCAGCCATGACAGATCACGTATCTCATGCTCCAGACATTATTCTAGAAGGAATTTTTATGAACATCATATTTATTCGTTACTACCTGACAACAGACTAATAAACTATAAAAAGTGGACATTTTCTCATGTATCTCTAAGAGGATTTACACTGGACAGAAAAGAAATCTGTAGCAAACTGTAGACCAAAGATAAACAAATAGAAAATGTCATGTCTTCAAAAGTAATTTTTAAAGAAAATTCCATCTTGTGCTCATCCATACATACCAAATCCACCTGAAGTAGATGGATCCTGTAATGGATATTTAATGCTTATAATGTGCAGATGACAATATTGTACATGTATTGCAGTAGCTGTTTCAAACCTTGAGCAATTATAGTCTCTCTCTTTAGTGTTTATTTCAAAGCCACAACCTCAGAGCACTTGCATCTACACTGCCTGGGCTTGAATGCCTAAAGGGAAGCTTTCTGAGTTAACAGCAACATGACTGACAGAAAACTAGAGAGATCTCCTTGTCCTGATTAACTGCATGTTGGTGATCTGCATCTCCTAAGTCTGGGGTGCCACAGAGACTGGAGTTTTGCCTAGAAGCAGATTATTTTTTATTGACAGCTGACAGAATTTGAGAACTCTGCCAAATAATGCAATAGAAATTCTCATTAAAAGAATCAGTGAGCCAACTTTACCCTAACTGATCTGACCTACTATAGAACAAGAACATCAACCAAGAGACTGCACATATTGGCGAACTAAAGATTTGATCTTCTGCCTGAGAAGCCACATGCAGTCCAGGCTGGAGCCCAGATGGGTTTGGAGGAGTATGCTGTCACGTTACCGTTAAAGCCGCACATTTTTGCACACACATGCCAGCAGGGAAAGTGTCAGAGTCCACATGAATGGGAGACAATGTGAGCTGCCTGTGATGAGCAAGGGGGGAAGAAAAGAAACAAACAGTGTTAATTCTGCACTGCCAAAACAAAAGGCTTAGCGAGAGGATCACCATAACAACCACTCTGGGCCATGTGTAGGCTACAGGAAATCCCAAATCATCTGCACATTCTCCTCCACTGGCTTTCGGATGACCTCTCTGACCCTGACCTGTGAAAGGCAGCAAGAGGTGACAGCTTGAAGAGCCGTTAGCTAGGCGTAGAGTGTGGTAGGGAATCAAGGGATGATGATAGGGACGAGTTTATATTGGAAAGGGGTTTTTTTGGTTTTTTTTGGAAGGGGTCTGTAAACAGTATATTCATGACACATCGAAGCCAAGCCACAATTTGGCAATTAAACACAGATTTTAGTAATTTGTTCTTCATGCAGTTAAATACCCTACTGATGTCTGATATCCCTATATGTATGGTAATCGAGCCCCACGTTTGGGTGGCGGCAACCAGCTCAGTTCTAGGCTGCCGGAATGTGACCCTGCATTGCTGAGCGCATCTGAGATTTATAGAGGTGCTGCAGGCCTTGCATGTGGCAAGCAGATGGTGGCATCATGCTCTTCTTCGCTTTCTTCTTCTTTTCTCTTTCTCTCATTGTTCTTTTGCATATCAGTGCTGATTTTGCAAAGCCACCACACTCCTTCTGCCCCAACGAAAACACACGTCACTCATCCTCCACACAAACCCACACACGTTTCGGTCCCAGTCCAACTCATCACTCAAACTTTTCATTGTTATCCTCCAACTCCCATCAGCACTGTCATCTGTAAACCCTTTAAACGGTCGGTGTCCTGTCCTGCCCGTTCACTGCACACTGCAAACATACAAGCACATGCGTACACTGAATGACCTTCCAGTCAACCATTCAAAACGTTCCTGACTTCCAAGATCCCATGCATGCTGGTTCAGAACCAGTCCCCTGCCCCAGCATTTATCCTGATCGTGTTTGACATCGGCTAAATGAGACAAATTGCAGCAATGTCTCTGCAATGCTATGCAGATCAGAGGTCACTTCCTCGCTTTTCAATTTGCTTCATCATGTATTCTTTGAGGTCTGGATCTAAGCTCCTGAGTGCCACAGTCAAACACACACACACACACACACACACACACACACACACACACACACACACACACACACACACACACACAC
>JAQLOM010000012.1:8183379-8201494 GCA_030068315.1 Chrysichthys thysi | reverse complement strand
TCAAATTTGAAATGAGCTCATTTTGTGCATAAAATTGTAAAATTTCTCAGTTTAAACATTTATGTTATCTATGTTCTGTCGTGAATAAAATATTGGCTCATGCGATTTGAAAGTCTTTTAGTTTTCATTTTATTTAAATTTAAAGAACGTCCCAACCTTTCTGGAATTCGGGTTGTAATATCAACTAACTTTTATAATTGCAAGCATTTTTTACACACCCTATTTCCATTTCCTCAGACACTAGCTATTGAAATTGAGTACTGTGGAATAAAAATGATAAACTGTACATGGTTTCAAAACTGGCCAGATTGATGCTTAATAGCATTTCCAAAGAAACAGAAAACTAAACAACATGACATAATACATTGCATGGTATTTCTACTGTATTTTGTTGCACTATATGCATTTCATTCTCGATTCCCAGTAAATAGTCAGACTACACCCATGGTTTACAGAGAAATGGAATACCTCATTACAAAGGAAAATGAGGTGTTGTTTTTTTCCATGTTGGACTTGCACTACTATAGGCCATGAAAGATGCTACTTCAAATAATCCATTTTTATGTTTAGCTGTTAAACTTTATCTAACACTGATGGGCAGAAAAGATTCTAATTAACATGATAAGTCCCTGTTATAGGTCAGTAAGCACTAGAAAATGTTTAGAAAATGATTAGACAGCTATAAAGCACACTGTGGCACTGACATAAGGTGGTGATATAAATATTTTTAGCCTGTAATGCAGGGAGCATGTAATGCATATAGGACACCGAGAAGCATTTTGTGTTTGCAGAACAAACCTCAGCCTTCTTTAGAGTTTTGCTGCAAAACACTTTATTTTCTAATGTTACTCTCTTTAGCTATTCAAGCCAATTCCTTCTGGGCGGTTGTAACATCACACATGCAACAACAAGCTCCCAGATGAGTTTTCCGAGTAAATATTATCGGAGTGTTCATTTTTGGAGCAAGGAAACAAGGAGCCATAGACCAAAACAACAACAACAACAACAACAACAACAACAACAAAAAACCCCAACATAAATACACAATCACGGCTGGTTAATACTTCTGAAGTTTGGTGTGATCTAATAGACTCTGAATGCCCATGCATCTGCAGGAACACACACGGCTTGTGCAAAAGAGCGATTTGTTAATTTTTTTAATGCAGCAGAGCTCATAGCTACAAGTGCTGGAAAAAGAATGCAGTGATAAATAAAAGAACTGCCCGTCAAAGAAAAGGCTTATCTTCTTCACGCCATAAAGATATTTGCCTCGATCAGGGATCCATAACTTTATATCTATTCCAAGAATTCTTAATACTTAAAAGGCAAGACTGCATAAACGCATGACATTCAACATGATTGTCAGGGACTGATCACTAGGAGATTTGTTGTCAAAGTTCACTTTCTAGAATCTGGAAAGAGAGTGAGCACAAGGAATTAGCAGGGAACAAAAGGGAGGGGCAAAGAGCCCAGAGACAGAAACATCTGTATCACAGATATCTCAGAGTCATGTAAAGCCAAGTAATGGGGTTTAATGAGTGAGGCAGCAAGCTTTCTGTCAGTCCCGTTTGCCTTCTGGGCACACCATAGACATCTAGAGCATCTAGCATGGCATAACAAAGCACAAACACAGACATATTGCAAGACAGAAATTTCCCCACAGCTACTCCAAGCGCAACAGGGAATAGTCCGCCTCCCCAAAATATGGTGAAATGAAAGAGCATGAAAGAGATTAAATCAAATATATAAAAATATGAAAGCCTCACTGAATGTCCTCATGATTCTCTGGTGTTATTGATGGCAGACTGCAACATTTTCCCATTGTTTTTCTCCACTCTGCAAGTCGCCGACTTTTAAAAGTTCGGGAATGATAAAATCACATCACGTAAAGCTGTAAATTGCTCGGAATTCAAACCTCAAAAAAAAAAGAAGGACCAAAAAGAAAGACGGGTTGTGGTTCTGGAGAGCAGATGGATGGAAAAAGATACTGCACTAGTTTCACTGGGCCTGTTTTCAATGGTAAATGTTTAAAGAGTCTTCATTTCAAAAAAACTTGCAAGCCATAACAAAGATCTGGAAGCTTTTAGGAGTCTTTTAATTTGCCAAAATGTGACACACCATTTTGCTATGGTACATAGAAATTACATATATTACAAATGTGTTGGAAACATTTATTTCACACATGCAAAATCTGTTTTGACACATGTCAGCACACACAATTAAATGCTGTCTTAACCTGTAAAACCTTTCACTCCACACATGAGGGCATAAAAAAGGTCACCACATATATGCTTCAGTAAAAAAAAAAAAAAAAAGCATTGCTGTAATATCCTTTTGTGCTATAGTGTTGGAACAGAAGTGTTAATATTACGACGGTGAAAAGACATCTCTGTGTGGAAGTCCCACTGGCTTGATAAGAACATTATTAAAGGCTCCCAGTTAGCCCAACCAAAATAAACTTGGCCAGCATGAAGTGATTAAACATACACTCAGGACTCTTAAAAAAAATCATTAATGATGGGAGCTTTGTGAAGGAAGAAGGAAGGGGGTTAGGAGATAAGTATGTTATCAATGCTGAGAGAGAGAGAAAGTGAGAGAGAGAGACACAGAGAGAGAGAGAGAGAGAGAGAGAGAGAGAGAGAGACAAGTTGAGACTGTGACCGAACATGTACAAGAGCTGGAATCAGAGTCTCAACAGGTCTCTCAACTGGATTTACCTGTAGTCAGAGCCAATATCTTCAGGACAGACGCTGAAGTACATCAGTTACTTTTAGGGAATGACATCTGTGTGGGGGTGTTTGAGATGGTGCTTTAGGACATACTAAGCTGCAGAGTTTTTCCATATTAATCTGCTGCAGAGCCCTGACTTATTTAGGGAACACAACCGATCACATCTAATGCATATGAGTGCAGTAGAGAGCTGGTACAGTGGGACATTGACACAACTTACCTAAATTTGGAGCCTGTCCACCTCCATTTTCCAAGAGAAAAACTGGCCTCATTTCTAGAAGATAAAATCACCTGGGACTGTGCAGTAAGTCCAACTCAGTAGCAGCCAAGGAACAGTTTTATACTTTCCAACAACTGTTTTCCACATTTTGTCAACTCTAAATGTCTATACCTGAGAAGATGGGTATGTTCAGAGCAATGGGTGAGGTGACATGCGAATGAATCACCTGTGAAACTCATATAAACTTCTGTACCTGCTCCGACATTTTCTTTACCTTCTCTGCATAAATGAAATAAATGTAATACAAGAGAAAAGTGAAAGAAAACACAGAGAGTGTGCGAGAGAGAGGTGAGAGAGAGACTGAGAGTGAGAGCGAGAGAAAGATAGCACTAGAGAGGAATACAAGCAGCCATGTGCTTTAGCAATCTACATCTAAACTAAACTAGTCCACTGCTCTCTCTCTCTCTTCAGATGACAATGGCCCCTTTCATGGTAGCAGTCACCCATAGCCTATGCTGACGTGCAGGTCATGACCCACTCTCTTCAAAGCATGGTATGTCTGCAAGACTCATTATTACCTTCCCATGCCATGGCCAAGAGCATGTTCCCACTGGCCAAGCAAGTGGGAATTACAGCGTTTTAATAAAGACAGGGATATGTGACACCAGAAACATGCTGGGATTAAACTCAACTGCCTGCATAATCAGGCTCAAATTAACACCAGCCAAAAAAGGGTACATTGTGAAGAGGGGATGTTTATAATGCACTGTAAGTATAAGTGCATGTATGTGCATATACATGTGTGTCCCTTGGGTTTGGAGGTTACTGAAGACTAGATCAAATAACAGATTGTACAGATCAGTGTCATGAGGACTGTGCAGTAGAACTAAACAACCTTCTGATCAACAGGGAAAAAAATACCCCATCCCTGTACTGATCGCCACTTGCTGAAGGATGCTTATACAACTAGTTCTAGGTCAAGGACTCGGTAGCTGTGCACATTGTTAATGGTTAAAATAGTTTTTAATTTTCTAAATCCTGAGGGTCGCAACCTGAATGGCTATTCACACTTCCTTGAATACACTTTACTGGAGTCAGTGGAGTGAACAATCCAGTGACTCCATTAATTATCAATGACAGATGTAAGTCCATGCTACAATGATAGAACTGAAAAGGGTGCTAACTGTTAAGTAAAACGTCTGATATTAATTCTAAGCAAACGACTCTTTGACTCAGCTTTTGCCATCACAAACTGAACAACTGTCTTTGGGTAACACATAGCAGCAGGGTTCATACACAGCTGGGGCAGTGGAATGTTTTCCCACCCAAGGCTTTAACAGTGCACCTACTGTGAGGATTTAAATCCACACATGCCGATTTGAGAATTTTAGTTTGGGGTTTGAAACAAATCAAATGTTGTTAGTCTTTCCCATGGGCACACAGGACACTCTATACATACACACAAATGCCAAATACACACATATGCATGTTTACATAGACATCCGACACGCACGTGTATACACACAAGGCAGTAATTAATTACATTAGGCAGAATACAGATACACTTTAAGCCTTCAGTGCATTTCCTGATGGAAACCTGTGATCTGGAATCTCATTCATAAAGCTAGCACACTGGCACCATTGTTACAGCAGTGCATGTGTGAACCTCCTCAGGATTCATATTCATGGTCAAAATTTGAATTACCAAGACTATCACTGGCACGACCTTCTGCACTTATCACTGCTAATAAAAACTGTATAAATAAAAGGATTTCTCTAAACACATGCAAAAAGGAATTTAGCCATCTGGCCTGATACATTGTTGACAGTTTTATATTACATACACATTACAGTACCTGACCCAAGTTTGGACACGCCTTCTAATTCAATGTTTATTCTCTATTTTTATGACTTAGAAGACACTTTGTGTCTTAAAGCATTAATGAACTGTTATTAGGTTTTAGTTAGTTGAGTGGTTCTTGACATATTACGGGCTACATATTACTACAGATGTGGAATAGGGCTAAGTACTGTATTCCAACACTACCCTTATCTCAAACACATTAAGAAGGCAAGAAATTCCACTAACAAACTTTTGGCAAGGCAGGTCTCTTATCTGAAAAGCATTCCACATGACTACATCATGAAGCTGGTTAAGATAATGCCAAAAGTGTACAAAGCTGTCATCATGGTAAACACTGTCTAACTTTGAAGAATCTTAAATATGAATCATATTTTGGTGTGTTTTTTAACATTTTTTTTGTTTACAGCATTATTTTGTATATTAGATTAGATTACATTAGATTAGATGTACTTTATTGATCCCAGCCAGGGAAGTTACTTCAATATATGTATATGTTCAATATATACTTCACTATATGTTCAGTATATGATCAGTATGTTATTTCATAGTCTTCAGTATTGTTCTACATTGTAGAAAATGGTCAAAATAAGGAAAAACCTATGAAGGAGTAGGTGTGGTACTCATTTATTCATCTTCAGTAATCATTTTATCCTGGGCCACAGTGGTTCCAGAGCCTATACCCAAAAACCCTGGTTACAAAGCAAGAATACACACTGAATGGATACCAGGTCTCATGTAGCTGTTACTCAGTTTTACTCTCTTAGCAGTTTGAGGCAGATTCACTGAATCTGTTCCACTATGAAAACACTGATGTATTAACGTGCGTTTGTATCGTATGAGTCATTCCCTCGCCAGCTAGTGGTTTTTGGGCGATGACATGATGAAGTGATACCCAGCGGCTGATTAGCTCTGCTAAGAATATAATGATCCAATCAGTATCTGTCAGAAGTCAGTACTGAAGCATAGAGAAAATATTCAGACTTTTTTTTTTTTTTGCTAATGTGCCAGGAATCCAGTGCATTTCACAGAATCTTTCTCTAAGAAACCACTGATTTTTAATAATGGGTTAAAGAAATGTACTGATCATGGGTTTCAGAAGATAAACTACTGAGCATGAAGGTCCCACCGATTTACTGTCACGTTTGTCTGCAAAAACAAAATATGCAACTTTTCATAAAGCTATTATCTCTATGTGTGAAGCATGTGCATGTGAAGTATGTATGCATTAGTCACACCTGGGAGAATTCATTAATGCTTACCCGACCAGAGGGCCATTTACACTTGCCACAGGCTCCCATCCCTATACGACCACCATATAAGAGCCATTAAAAAGTAACGCAGGGCCCCGAGCCATTGATATACACCCGCATCAGATTTTACAGGGTATCAGACTGACAGATACACAAAGTAATGATGCGTGATGATATCTGCTGACTGATGTACAGTATGTGCTACTGCTTATTTCATAAACACGTACTCACTCGCCCCCTGCCCCTCTACTGCTTGAGGGTTCTGGATACTGTGTGTCTCATTATAAAAGTCTCATTAAATGACATAATGAAACACCAACTTTATAGACATTACACACTTAATTAAGTAGACCAGCATGTTTCTTAAGCATTTTGAAACCATTTTCTCCCAATTGCCAGTTCCTAACCACTAGTTCTTGCCTATTACACTCCTATATTTTGCAAGAGCAAATACTAACATATGCTCTCTGAGAGAAAGGACGCTAACTACTCTGTTCTGTATACATGAACCGAAAGACGCCTGTAATTGGCTAGTGCCAATAGAAGAAGGCCTTCCTTTCTACCCAAAGAGCAGCCAATTATACTCTCTTGGGCTCATTTTGGAGCGTGGCTGTGGGGATTTGTGCTCATTCAGCCATAAGAGCATTAGTGATGTCTGTTGGGCGAGGAGGCCCGGGGTGCAGGCAGCTTTGTAGTTCATCCCAAAAATGCACTGACATTTTAGGCAAACCGATCACACAATCTAATGCCAGGACAACTGGACAAATGCTTAGACTCTTGCACAGTTACAGTACAGAATATACAGCATGTGTGGCGATATACTGTACGCAGAACGATAATACTGATAATAGTACTGAAAACTATGGCTAAACTGAAATAAGTTTCTCTGGCATTCAAGTGTAGCAAACATCTTACATTTTGAAGACACCCCCGCCCGAAAAGCGTTAAAGGGGAAAAGTGCATTTAAAGGTTTCATTCAGACTGAGGCACAGGGGCATCACGGGCATTTTCTGATTATACGTCACTATCGGATTACAAAGCTGAATTGCTTATGCTTATATCTGAGTCTCTATGGCATGGTTGCGCAAGCCGAGCCATGGAGGGCCGGTGTGGGTGCAGGTTTTTGGGATGACCTTTCTATAAGCAATTCAAAAAGACTCCTCCCACAGCTCTAAACTGCTTTATTATTGGCTAATTGAGAGGTCATCTCAAAAACCTGCCCCCACACTGGCCCTCCATGGCTCGGCTTGCCCACCCCTGCTCTATGGTATGTCACTATCCAACAGTTTAGATCAAAGTGTGACATTCACTGTATGATGAAATCACAGTTAGCCAGTAAGGTCTAAATTGAAATTAAATCATAACTAAAAACATTAGGACGATTTCCGAAATTTCAGCTGTGGAAAATATTTTATAGCAGAAAATACCAATTTTGGCAAAAACCTGATTTTTCATCCTTTCTGGCTGTTTGCCTGAATTGAGCCACAGCATCACACGGCAGTTTTTCCCAGACTGCCACACATATGAAAGCTATATTATACCAAAGCTACGCATTAAATTATATAAGGGGGTAGGGTGTTAGATAGCAGAATTATGACTCACAGAAATGCTGGTTATAGTTCAAGTAAGCGTTATAGTTACTGTATGGCCTGGTTATTGCACATTGCGGTCCTGATTTGGCCTGAACAACAATATTGCAACAGTTTATAGTTAATGACTCGCACATGCGTGGGTGAAACGCAGCAGCTTGACAGCTTTTGGATGGAAACAGGATATCCCAGATCTGGGATAGAAACATTTTAGAGACATTTCATGGATATGTTTTTATTCATTTATTTATTTAAGTTTAATTGAACTATGGTTAGGCAGTGTGAGCTCCCCTCTTGGCAATGTGTAATTGCAAATTCAGTGTTTATTTGCTTCAAACCTGGAAAAAGCCCCAAATATAGTTTCCTCTCTGTTTTTGCTCTCAGTGAGCCGTGCAGCCCTGAAACGTGTGTAATGTAACTTGAAATGTTTATTGATGAGAAAGAATACAGCAAATTTCTGAACTTGGAAGAATCATTCAATTGAACCTTCCCAGTAGGAAAATCATACTTACCAATTCCAAACCTACCTGAAGGCAGCATGAGTATGTAACAGCCTCATTACACATACAGCATGGCACATAAGCAGATGGCACAAGACATTTCACAGAAAACAGAATATAACAGAAGCTGTTAAATAAGCTCTATGAGATTAAATTAAATGAATACATATGCTGCATTGCTGTGCTGAGATGTATGCTGAGAAATGTAGACCTACCAGGGTTTTTTTTTTAAGTTTTTTTTATAAACTTTGTTTTACCACTGACTTCCTCAAAATATACAAAGTTCATGCAAAGTGAAGCGGCACGGCAATGAAATGGATGAGATTAAATGCATGGATTGCGCTGCAGAAGAGGGGTTCGCCACATTTGATTAACTTCATATGGAATCGTGTAATGTTGATGAAGTCATACGCTTTCGATCCTCCAACCCCAAGTTTTAATTTTTCCCCTCAAAAAGGGAGTTTTACTCCAGTACACAAGTCATCAATCAACTGGAGCTTGGACTCACCAGCCAAGCACTTCAAGACCAAACGTGCACACATATACACAGCCCTTTTCCCCTCACTTTTTAAAAAAAAAAATTCAGTCTGATTTTGCTGTCATAGACAGAAATTGCACGTCGTAAAAGACTTTAATGGTTGTAAGTTGAGATCGGAGGTCTCAGAATTCGTAACGTGATGTATTCACCGGCAGTTGATTTAGTGCGACCAAAGACAGCCAACAACAATTTTAGAAAATGTGTCCCAATTTTTAAAAAAATTAAAATCCCTGATTGTGAGCATGGATATGATTGTCTAAAAGTCACCAACAGGAGGATGGCATAGGATGACATGAAACTCAGGGGACAGACACCAATGTTCATGTTTGTGCAAGCTATCCTTTAGTACTGACTTTCCCTAGCTGTCTTGTCCAGCCCTGCATTCAGTGAGCTGGACAGATATCGCCCATCCTAATGGAGAGAAAAATATATTCTTGTTACGTAATACTTTACAAGTTGTCTTCTTTTACCCAGACACAAACTGGCATCTTCACAAATTTTCCACAAACTCATCTTCATTTTTTTCTAAATGTTGTTTTTCTCTATGCATAACAACTGTGCAACTGTTGAATAAAATTACCATAAGCACAGATAGAAATCGAAGGTTCAATCTTTTCAAAATTTTCATGTGCACAAGAACAATCACCAAACTAATCTCCTCTGAAGAACTTCACAAAACATTCATTTTATACTGAATTAAGGACTTGTTTATGCAATCCTGTTTTCTGCATGAGCCCAGATCTCACTGATTGATGAGCTATCCAGAGCACAGTAATTGGCTTTAACCGCAGGTCTACTGTTGGAGGATTCTCATTGTATAATCTGACATGGAGAGCACATTATCACAAAGTCTGTTATACATTGTGGCAAAAAAAGTTTACTGGGATTGCCTGATACAGTGTGACAATAATGACCTTAAATGACTACTGTAATCACACAGCCTAAAACAGACTTCAGTCAAAGCACAGGAAAGAGCCACTAAAGATCTAAAATGGGTCCTTTGTTCAATCATGTGCTGCTTGGCTCAATCAAGAGTTAACCTCTTAGTTTTGCACAGAGAAGTGTGCACTTTCTGCTGAAATTTTGTGGGCAACCAAAGAACTGTAAAGTCATTTTTCAGATATGCACCTCAACCCTGAACTTATCTAGAAATGATCTACCTGGAGAAGCAGTATTGAGACTGCAAATGTCTCAATCAGTTTGACCGGACATTCAATGGACTTTACCCTGCCAGCTCCCTAGTAAAAAAAGTCTGTGTAATTTCTGATTGAGTCCATGTGCGAATAGAGCAGATCATTGTCCAGACAATTCACAGTGAGCAAGTGGGTGTGTTGATGATATTTCTATCATGCAATTGGCACAAAACTGGAAGAATACAAATATCCATGGGTCATGAAGAAGAGTCATGTGCACAAAGACGCCAAGGAAAATGTCTAACTGAAGAGACAACTAGACTCTGTAACTTCTGTTGGCACAAGCTGATGCCAAAATCATTAGACAAATTCAAGGAACAGCAAGAGACTTGGTTGTTTATGGCCAAAATACAAACCGGTGAGAGTAGATCTAATTGCGGATCGCTATTACATCACATACCTGCGTTGTGGAGCTGCCGTCTTGCACACTATTCCAGCCTTATTATACCTTAGGTTAAGATTAAGGTTAGGATTAGGTAGAGATTTTGGATTAGGTCATGTCCTACCTCCTGCACTTACTACCCAGGCGCCACCCCACACCTAATCAAACAGAGTATTTCTACCAGGTGAGAATGTGTCTTACACAGACAGTCTCCTGTTGTGGTATATGCGTGTGGAACGGCAACTCCAAATAACGTCTGGACCTGAGCCTCTGGACATTGTCTAGAGTTCATATGAGAAAACTGATTGCAGAGGGATGAGCTTGTGCACAGAAAAGGTGAGATGTTGATATTCTTTACAAAGAATAATTTTGTGAATGTCTTCCCATACAAAGTAGGGGACAAAACTGTATGTTTTTAAGGTTAAGCTCTTTGTAAGTGCTACATGCTCTTGACTACAACGACAAATTCTGATCTGTAAGAAAGAAGCATAGAGTGAAGTGAATAAAATGAAACTTTGTACTTGCACATCCAGTATAATGCTTATTAAAGCTGGGAAGACATGTGGACTGCTTAAAAAATATGAATCCACAAAGTAAGTATATAATTGTATGGCTTGTTCACAAGATATGTGTAGTTATGAAACCCTTTTCACAGGCTATATTTAAATCTAGATCACATGATTAAATAAATAATTAGAAACTAACTTTGTTGCATTAATGATACACCACAATCATAAGGCCCTTTTTTGGATCATTGGTGATAAACTAGGGTTAGGGTTTACCCTAGGATCCGAATCATTTTATATGTAAATAGTGAACATGGGCTTTGCAAATTTAGTACTTGCCCTTCAGTCATAGTGCTTTTTTTCCTCTCGCAATCTCCATTCCCAAGGTGCACCAGTCCTGTGAAAAGTCATGTTATTAGCTCAACAGGAGCCTTTTTGTGGGTGTTTGCAAATGTTTTTACACACAAAAAAACAGCAAACCAGGCACTGAGTGTACGCGCATTACGGGACTTGAAGTGCAACAATGTGCAAGTTTGCTTTGTTCTCCTAAAGCCTGAGATCAAGTCACGCTGAGCATCCTGTCAGACTCCAGGAAATTTCCTTTTGTTTAGAGAATGGTTAGAATGTGATGATGGACTCCAGAAGCTGCTTTTACAGCTCAGTTCCCAAAAGTAAAGCTGAACTTCTGGTTAACTGCTACGGGAGCTAATTATTTTTAGTAACACTCAAGCAGTTCCAATTTCACCACTGGAAGATGAGACTCGGACAGTGCCAGTCCCAAACCCAGATAAAGGCGGAGGGCTAGGTGTGGGACCAGCAACCCAACATTGAAAAAACCGCTATGCTATGAAAACAACACAAAGTGACTAACAACAAGTTTATCCTGACAGCGGCAATGGTCGTTGGACCAAAGTCCACGACTGTCCAAAGCCCAATGTGTCGCCTGCCATTCTCTGTCAACTTGACCACCCGTTTTGCAACCTGGAACATCAGGATGTTCCAGCTACTACATGTCTTCAACAATTATCACCTGGACATCCTGGAAAGTTCAATGAACATCATCTGGCCAACTCATGTAAGACCATGTAAGAGAGGTTGTGTTGGTTTTGGCACGTGGAGCCACTAAGGCCCTTGCTGGCTGGAAGCCAGTTTCTGACCACATCATCACCACCTGCCTTCAGACCTCCCTGGCGAAGATCACTATAGTTCAAACCTATGTGCCCACAGAAGAGGCGGATGACCTGACAAAGGACCTTTACTGACAGCTTCGAGAAGAACTCAATGCCATCCCCCGCCACCATCTTTTTTTGCCACTCAGCAATTTTAATGCACAGCTGACCAGTGATGACACTGGATTCGAAGCCATCGTGCTCGACTGAACGACAATGACGAACGTCTTTGCTCCCTGTGCACTACCAATGACCTCTGCATCCAGCACTGGCAACAGTACAAGACCACCTGGGGGGCACTTGGGGTGCCTACAAAAACAAGATCAACTTTGTCTGCATTAGCAAGCAGTGGCACTCATACAGTAATCCCGCCCCCAGCTAGTCGCAGATTTTTATTTAGAATATATATTTTAAAAAATTGTGGATTTCCCCGGTATTATAAAATATAAACATTAATTAAAATGGAGTAAAATATTAATAATATATAAAATGCAGTACAGTGTATCTCATATTTACACAAGAGACAAAGAAGACCGTGTTGAAAACGCGGTGTGGGGATACTGAAAAAAAATGGCTAGATGAACAAGTCTGGCTAATCAGAATGCCCCATTCATTTAACCTTGGTTGTGATTGGCTGCTGGCTATGATGTGTACAGTTGGGGTGAAGCAACCAGCAATCACCAACATCCCAGTTCTTTGCCCGGAGCACTACTAAATAAATAAAAGTAATAAATGTGATATTTCTATGAATCCTACCCAGAATTCACCTCGCTATATGCTTGAAAATGTTTTCTTTATCTTTTTAATTGTGTCTAGCAAGTGTTTAAATAGTGGGGGAGGATGATTTATGGCTTAAACTATTCAAAAAAGCATTTGGGGTGGCGTCCGTGTATCGTGGATATTCGTCTTTCATGGAAAGTTTTGGAGCGTAACCTCCGCGAAAGACTCGATATCAGATGTTACCAAGGTGCAGATGTCAGATCCGACCACCACTTCCTGATAGCCAAATGCAGATTTTGTCTCAAGCGCACCACCTCCAAGCCTGTCTGACCCAGGCTGTTTAAAGTTGAAAAACTTAAGGACCTGATCACTGCTCAGCAGCTTCAACTGGGTGACCTGCATTATGTTGCTGAAAGTTTGCACACACCTGACCATCACATTCATATGTGCTTGCTGAAGATCCCATTCCAGATGTAATCCCTGCTTCTACTCTTCTCAGAAGGCTTTCCAATAGATTTTGGAGCGTGGCTGTCGGGATTAGAGTTTATTCAGCCACAAGCGTATTAGTGAGGTCAGATACTGATGTTGTGTGAGGAGGCCAGGGATGCAGTCCGAGTTCGAGTTCATCACAAAGGTGTTCAGTGGGCTTGAGGTCAGGGCTCTGTGCAGACCACTCGAGTTCTTCCACACCAACCTTAACTTTGTCTGTCATGCTGGAACAGGTTTGGGTCTCTTCGTTCCAATGAAGGGAAATTATAATGCTGTAACATACAAAGACATTTTATCCAACTGTGTGCTTCCAACTTTGTAGCAAATGGGTGTGATGGTCAGGTGTCCACATACTTTTGGCCATATAGTGTACACTATAGTCAATTCATAACTGGTTACAGCAAACTGATGCTTGTATTATAACTGTAAACAGGGGGACTTGTTGTTGTCTTTTTTGGAGAATTATCCACTATCGGTGGAGTATTTATATTAGCATGATACAAATTTTTGCAACAATTACACAGTTTTGCTTGAAAACGATCAAAAGTTGACCACATTGCACTGTTGAATACATATGAATTTTTTCATGTAATCAAGCTGTTTATATGTCAAAGAGTGTTTATGTATCGGTGACTTATGTGACGCACTTTACACTTGAAATTACTGCAGCATGCAATTATGGAACAAATGTTCATTTGAGCTGGCACAAATAAACGTACGACAGGTTTTTGATTAAATTATGCATTATAAAATGGAAGCTGGCCAAACACACAGCTGGACAGAAACTTCTGGAGCCAGATTATTCAAATAACTTATTTGGCCTATGTTTGTATTTCAAGCAAGATGAGCAATACTTGCCAGCCTTGAAACAATGTCTCCAGTGTGTAAGTTTCATACAGATGCTGCATCAACTGCTCAATCAGGTCCTCACCAGACACGAAAGAATGGAAAAAGAACCTATTCACTAATCTCACTGCAAATTACAACACAGTCCGATTAAACTCAGTGAGTTTGTAACTGCTGAAGTATATCAAAGGCTGGAAAAGAGCAAGAGTAGTCCTGTTGTGTTTTTCCTAATTTGTTAAGTTTGGTGAATCTCAGATGGAAAGCGTTTTTACTGTGCTAATTGAGTGCTAACAACATCTCTTTGCATGTAGTTCATTTACAGAACACTAAACCTTCTCATAAATGTCAGTGCGCTGAACTTGCCTGGCACATACCGACATTCCCATTTCCTAATGCTGCCTGAAACTGAGAGATTTAACTTAAATCAGAAAAAAAATAATAATTCTAAATTGTATTTGAGCAAAAGTGCACTTTGATCACATAAAATATTATTTTATGTTTGAGAGAAACTGTTAAAATACTGCCATATAAATTAATAGACTATGAAACGAAGACTGCTGACAGATCTGTCTGCGTGAGAACCGATAAAATCTTTACATCATAAATCTTTGATTCAGCAGTTATAATTGAGACGGTGAAAATCTTAGCGACCGTGAAATTTGTAGATCAGTTTGTAGAAGCACCACAGTGGTTTAATCCTGCAAAGTGAATAAACACAGAGAACACACTGCATATACTGTACATACATTAAGCTGCATGAGAGCAAGATAATGAGAGGAAATGACTTCAGTATGTGTGTGTGTGTATCTGTTTTTGTTTATATACACTGCCAGGGGGTAGTTGTTTCGACACCTCCCTGAAACTGGAGTGGGTGTCTGTGTGTGTTTTTGGAGCAATGGGACGGGCATTGTTGTTGAATCTGGTTTGGTTTATGATGCTCTTTAAAAATTAGGCGCTTTTTTAAAAGTGCTCTCACGCTAAATTTTACTGCCTTCAGTTTCTGGATGGAAATGCAGGCGACTGAAGTATAATATTGCAGCTGGCTGCGAAATAAAATAAGAAAAAAAAATATAAATAACAGGCGAGTGAAGTGCAACAGTGGAAAATTGCTGTGAGCGCCGGCATGTAACAGACAGAGTGGGTCAGAGACGATACACAGAGAAACAGTCACTTCTATATGTTCAATTGAGAGAAGAAACAGGGGCATCATGCACATACACACACACACACCTCGATTTGGCTGGCAAATTTGACACTTGGCCAAGTGTGTGTGTGGACCAATGTGGAATAACTCAGCACAACTCAGAAAAACAATATTTGTCTGTCTCTGCAGAGAGGATCCAAACCCACCCCTTTTTTTTTAACTCACACGGGACAGAACATATTCATCTTCGTCTTTATTCGTCTTCTGCCGCTTAATCCTGTTCAGGGTCGCGGGTGGAAGCTGGCGCCAATCCCAGCTGACATCGGGCGAGAGGCGGGACACATCCTGGGCGGGTCGCCAATCCACCACAGGGTGACACACAGAGACAGACAACCATTCACACTCATTCACACCTACGGGCAATTTAGAGTAGCCAATTAGCCTAATCCCCTCTGTGCATGTCTTTGGCCTGTGGGAGGAAACCAGAGTACCCGGAGGAAACCCATGCAAACACGGGGAGAGCATGCAAACTCTGCACAGAAAGGCACCTGTGCCGAACCCGGGGCTTGAACCCAGGACGTTCTCACTGTGAGGCGACAGTGCTAACCACTCAACAACCGTGCCGCCCCACAAAACATATTACAAGAGCAAAAATGTGAAGACTGTCCCTGCATTAGCCGACGTGACAAAAACAACCTCAAAATAGTGCTCCTTTTGGGGTTACACTTTGCCAGGGAGACATTTGTTTTTCTGCCATCACTGTCAACTCTCAATCACCCACAAAACACTTTGGGCACATTAATAACATCGCCCATTGTCTGCTCCAAGCAGGAATAGTGAAATAAAGATCCATATGACTAAGAACAATATCTCCAGAGCGGTGCTAGTGTCTGCCCAAAACCTATCAATAGTCATCACAGGCACATAAACAAATAAACTGACTGATTGGATAACACAAGCCATGCGGCATTGGCTAAGAACCTACTGCACAAGCCAAAGGTCCTGGGAAACCAAGGTCTGTGTGAGATTAAAGATTTGTGAAAATAATTTTTCAGTTGTTAACATAAATTACTAACACACTGCTCTGTGAGGTGTCAGACTGTTGATTAAGAGCCTCTTGGATGGGGAGTATTTAATGTTGGCCTGCTGAAATATTACGTTATTGCAGTAATATTTCAGCAAAAGCTGGTAGTACACCACACACTAAACTGGAGAAAGCCCTAATTAAAGTAATACACACTCACACAAATGCTTATAAACATTATTTTGGACATGTAGAGTAATTTACACAGGCCAGCAAGCTACCAATCATCCCTTGGAGCTTGTCTTGCACCACACACTTATGATTATTAATATAGCTCTCAAGAGGAGTGCAATCGGATTCGATAATTCTTGAATCCTGATAATGGTTTATAAACTGAAATGATGCCAGTAAAACCTAAATCAAACCAAAAGCTACTGGACTTTTGAGGTCGCGATTGAAACACTCGCCAATCCCAGACATTCATGTACACACTGATTTAAATTGACACAAAGCAAGCAGATCAAAGGACGATACTGAAGCGCGAAAAGGAATCAGTCGTCGGCCACGTGTGTTTTGAAGACAGATTCCTTATTGCACATACGTGAAGCATTTATTTTTAATAAGAACTCCCCTTGTGAAAACATGTCTCTTCATATTTTGAACAGATGGATCTTATACAGTATGCTTCAGTTTCATAACTTTGAACTATAACAAGAAATTTATATGACTCTGGCCTTAAATTTCATTAAAACAGCAGCAAATTGTCCATCACATAACCACCTCTCAGATCCATGGCCCTCCATTCAGTCCTGAGCTTGGGTTACCGTCTGTGTGGTGTTTTGCCTTTTCTCCCTGTGTCTATGTTTCAGTTTCTTCCAGGTTCTCTTGTTTCCTCCCTCCTCCGAAAAACATGCCGATAGATGGATTGGTGACTAAAAACTGACCCTAGGTGTGAATGTGTGTGCATGCTGTACCATACAGTATGATCCCTGCCTCATATCCAGTATTCCCTGGAGAGGTCCTGGACACAACACCACCCTGACCAGCATAATAATGAATAAATGATTTGCTCACAGAGATGCTGTTACATGGTAAAATCAAATGACAACTTTAAAGCTGTGACTGATGTGCAAAAGACGAACTTTGTCCTTCCTACAATAAGTTCTGTAGTCAAACCCAATCTGGTGTGAGCTCTAAAACTGGAGCTTATATTTCTGACACTTTGGCCTTTTTGCAGCATTATTAGTATAAACCTTCAGTATAAAATGCTCCTTCTACTCCATCTCCCTTTAAAAGTACCTCATCATCCATCACTCACTGACATGCTGTGACCTCCTCATTCTAAGAGAAAATAATATTTACCAGACTTGTGTCCATCATACTAACGGACAGATTCTCCTATTTGACGACAGGAAATGGGGCTCTTTCAGGCCTGTAATTCAAGAGATATCAGATGAGAGTGTGTGACTGTGTGTCAGAGAGAGTGTGGGAGATGAGTGAGCCAAAAAGAACTGGAAGACTGGCGACCAAAAAGGAGACAGAGTGAGCTGAAAATTTGTCAGATAAAGGGCTCGTGTCTACCTGATTTTTTATCTGTCTCTGTGGCTCATTTATCTATTTTTTAGAGCTTCAGACCTGAAGTCTGAGGATTTATTACTGTCAGTGTCGGAGTCGCGAAGTCCTCTATTATAGAGGATTGTTTTAATTCTGTGTGTGGGCATGTATTCGTATCTTGGGGAGACCAAATATCCACACAAGTACAAAAGTTTGAGGGAAACTTTTTAACAGAAAAAAGTTTCCTTTTAAAAGCAAAAAAAAAAGTAAATGGTAACCTTTTGGCAAATACAACCCGAATTCCTGAAAAGTTCTTTAAAGGGACATTCTTTAAAGTTGAATAAAATGAAAACTAAAAGACTTTCAAATTACATGAGCCAATATTTTATTCACAACA
>JAQLOM010000012.1:8001832-8014368 GCA_030068315.1 Chrysichthys thysi | reverse complement strand
ATTGGCTCATGTGACTTGAAAGTCTTTTAGTTTTCATTTTATTCAAATTTAAAGAACGTCCCAACTTTTCTGGAATTTGGGGTGTGTGTGTATATATAGAATTTATATATAAACTGTAATTTGTGTATGTTTCTGCTTCCTGTTTTTCCCAAATTTTCTTTCTCCTCAATTCATTCATTTGATGAAAACCCAATATTCGCATTCAAAAGTAAAACCCCTAATAGAACTAAATGAAACACAGATCAATATTAAGACATCCTTTAGCATCAAAGCCTACACTCAGCAGGTCTGACCTTCAGGCTTTGTCCTGTAGAAGCTGTGAACACTACAGAGCTGTGATCCTCACACAGCTACATGGCTGTTAGTAACATCACTATGAAGGGTACTACATCAGTCTGACACAAACCCTAAGGCCTCATCTTATCTTTTGTACAACTGTTAGTTTTGATCCACTAATTTGATTGGACAAGCATGGTTCCAAGAGTGCTGAAAATTAGTATGACAGTACCTGGTGTTTCACTTAGTGTGTCTGTGTTTGCCTCATCCCTACATCTGAATCACAGCTGTGCTGATATTCAGTACAACAGCACTGAGAAAAATCATCCAGGATTACATATCTGGGAGCGGCAAAAGTATGTGGACCTTTAGGATTAGTAGTTAATTGAATCAGGTGTTGAGTGGGTACCCTGTTTTATTTAAGGAACAAGGATATTCTATCAAAGTCTGCTCTTCACAAGACATGTTTGTGAAAGTGAAAGTGTATTTTGGCCCGAGCAAAGGAGTTTTCTAAGGACCTCAGAAAAATAGTCGTTAATGCTCATCAGGATAGAAAAGGTTGTAAAACCATCACTAAAGTGTTTGGACTCCATCAATCCACAGTCAGACGGACTGTGTACAAATAAAGGAAATTCAATACTAATGCAACCTTCCCCAGGAGTCAGAACAAAGATCACCCTAAGAGCAAGATTTGTACTAGTCTGAGAGCTCACAAAGACTTCTCTCTTACTGGCTAATGTTAATGTTCATGAACCACAATGCTGTGCGTGACAGGGTTGAAAGGAGAAAGCCATGACCCCCCCAAAAAACATTGCTGCTTATCTACAGTTTGCTAAGTATCATGTGATCAACCCAGAAGACTCCTGAAAAATATTTTGTAGGCTAATGAGACCAAAATGTAATTTTTTTTTGTTTAAATGAGAAGTTTTATGTTTGGAGAAAGGAAAACACTGCATTCCGCCACGAGGACTTTATTCCATCTGTTAAAAATGGAGCTGGAAATATCATGGTTTGGGTTTGTTTTGCTGCATCTGGGCCAGGATGGCTTTTCATTTCTGATGGAACAATGAATTTTGAATTATACCAGTGAATTCTAAAGGAGAATATAAGAACATCTGTCCATGATCTGAATCGCAAGAGAAAGTGGTCACGCAGCAATACAGCAAGCCTGATCACAAGTCCTTCTGCCAAGGAATAGTAATAGAAGAATAAAGTTAATGTTTTGGTGTGGCCAAGTCAAATTCCTGACTGTAATCCAATAGAAATGTTGTGGAAGGACCTGAAGCGAATGAGAAAACCTACCAACATCTCAGAGTTGCAGTTATTCTATATGGAGGAATGGGCTAAAATTCTTCCAAGCTGATCAACAGTTACCAGAAATATTTAGTTGCAGTTATAAGGAAATTACACCAGATACTGAACGCAAAGGTTCACATACTTTTGCCACTCACAATGTTGGATCATTTTACTCAGTAAATAAATGACAAAGCAGAATATTTTTGTCTCATTTGTTTAACTGGGTTTTCGCCCTGTCTCTTGGGACTCGCTAGAAAATCTGATGATGTTTTAGGTCATATTACTGCAAAGCTATATAAAAAATCTAAAAGGTTAACAAACTTTCAAGCACCGCTGTATATGCCATCCAAACTCTTGTTTGCTTCATGCAGTCGGCCATGGAAATGGAATACAAAAAAAGGTCAGGAAATCCAGTCAGGAGACTACCACCCCTGAAATAAGCACGGCCACCCCAGTTGCCATTTCACACTATAACCACAAACCGTATCTCTAATAAATCATTTACTGTGGACTTAATGAATCTTGTCTAACTCATATTGAATTTTAGGTATTTTGAATAAATCCCTTAAATATTAGGAACCATTAGCACAAATAATGATGCCTTTCATTTTTTTTCACTAATCAGATACTCTGCAAATGCAAACCTTTCCTGTACACAATTAAGTGTTACTACCCTTTTACCAAAATTCTAGAGCGGAGCAAGATGAATCACTTACACAATAAGCAGAAGTACCACCGTGGACGCCATTTTGATAAGCCCACCATAACTTATCTGTTTCGGCAAACAACACCTAGTGCCACCTCTTGGAAAACATACGCTAAACTGTCCAAAGTTATTCAACCAGTCATGAGGAGGTTAATTGTTGTCAGTACTATCTGAGATAACAAATCGATGTCTGAAATCAAATGCAATCCACGATGTTAATCGATATCCAAGGCTTAAATCAAATGGGGCTAATTTTGCAGTGTAGCTGCAATGTAGTTGTACTTACCTCAATTGGGCTGCAATTATTGAGGAAAAAATCAAACAATTCGCTCAGATAATCTATTGATGTTGTCTTAACAAAGGATGTCATAATTTCTCATAATGCAAACAAGGCTAATACATCATAACAAGAAACAACAAGAGGATTTCAGAAAAATGCCGCAAGTTTCCCATGGTATCCGGCCTCTGTGACGAAAGGTCAGCTTACTAAAGTAGTGCCCATAGTGTTGAACTTCTGTACTTCCTGATTATCAACGTATCTTCCAGCCAGTAATCTATCCTGCGCGTAGTACTTTTGAATCTTTGCTTTTACTGTGTTCTTTTCCTGCGTTCCCACCCCACAACTTCAAGCCTCAACAGATGACTGTTATCTAAAGATTTAGTTGACCTGTTAGTTGAAATGCAATATTTAAATTGATTATGTAATCAACAGGAAATACATCCATTAAGGGATATTTTCATTAATATCCCTTTTCCCTTTATTAAATGTCTTTTTGTTCCCACCCCCAAGCGTTTTAGTCACCTGATGGTCACCTGCCTTTTTATAATTCTGGGCATGTGTGGGTGTATTTGTCTTTCCACTGTCCGTGTTGTTCGTAGTCCTTTGAGTACAGTAGTATTAAGAGATTCATATCTTGTCTTGAGCAAAATGGACGAAGTGCAGGGGTCAGCTCTTTGAAATGCAAATAGGATCATTGTACTACCCACTGGTGTACATCCTTATGTAAGAGTCCATTTACACACTCCTTATTCACATATTCACAACTTAATCACATATAAGTTTGCAACAGGATGGAGGGAATGAAATAATAAAAAAAAAGGAAATAATTAATAGAAGGAAATAATTAAAGAAATTTTTAATTAAGTATTATGTACTACATTAAAAAAAATAAAATCATAACCAATGTGCTGACGGGACAAACCAACCATTTACTGATAGTGAAAGCAATACAGTATGTTGTGGAAAAGGCTATAGATCCATCCATTCAAGGATTATTCCATGTTTAAACAATTTCTACAAAGGCCTCATAGGTGCTTTGGTTATTGTAGCTTATTGTTGCCTCAGACCGTGACATCACTGGTGAGCTGAGGTCTCCTGGAAACCCAGAGAGTCGAGCAGCAGGTCAATTAAACAGAATAGCTCAGAAGAGCCTGATGATCCCTAACGCTGATTACAAGCTGTGCTGAGCTCCATCTCGCAACCGTTACCTTACATCAACAAGAACAAAGGTAAGTGAGAAGTTAGTAGATATGTGATAGATTCGTTTTAAAGTCGTTGGTGATACGTTAGGCTAATAGATAAACAGAGTTAGGACTGAGTATTTGCTTTGTTTCTAGCTGGGCACGTGCTGTGCTGTTTGATTTCTTTTTTAAAGTTAAACACACGTTACTGAAGCATTAAAACCAAAATAAACTGTATTGCAGTCTATAAATCTAGGCATAAACATAAAAATAAGGAAATCCATCATTGTGACATATCAAAATAAAAAAGATGCTTCAACTGTCATGTTTCCTGTGCATGTTAATGTCATGCACAGTGTGTATCTTGTGTGCAAAGAGTGTCTCTTCACTCAGGAAAGATTTATTTTGTGCGTTCGTTACTATGCGACCTTGATAGGTCTAATTATGAAATTAAACTACTGATCATCAATGTTGAGATCATTGATTTGTCTATTAAAATAACAGTTTGTAAAACATTAGAATGCATTTTTTTTTTTATAAAACAAAAATGCCAGTTAATTATCAGGGGATGTTTGGGACTCACTGAACTGTGATTCAGTTAATAGACTGAAATAAAGATATAGAGACCTCAACTTATTTAGTGATTCAAATGAAATATGAACAGGGCATGGCCAGACTACACTCACTGATTTATTTGTTTTTGACCTAGATCTGGCTGTAAAACTGTGCAAACTGTACAGCCCCCTCTTCAGGCTGCACCTCTCCCCTGCTTCCCTGTCCACTGTGTAATCCCATTGTAACCCAGGCTTTGTTCTGTCTAGCCTGATCATGATCTATTCAGGTTAGCTACTAGGGTTTTGTTCTCCTTTTAGTTAGATCAGTAGTGTTATGTATTTACATCTGTGCTCGTTCATGGTTAGCTCCGTTTTCACTGCTGTTCGCTGATTGGTGCTTCTACAGAATATTACACAAGGTGTTATTCTGGCACCTATTCACTTGGCACGTGAACTTCCTTTGCCTAGAAGTTCTACTATTCTTGTACCTGACTTTTGCACTTGTTGTATGTCGCTCTTGATAAGAGTGTCTGCTAAATGACTGTAATGTAATATAATGTTAAACACTAATCCACATCTACAGAAAATGACATGTAGCTAACCCTAGCTAACATGACATTAAGTTACGTGTATGATAGGATTATGAACCAAACCATTAGGTCAACGTAGCTAATGAAAGTGTGGCCAGGGAGTAGTTAGCATCTGTTAGCTACCTAAACTTGCTTGTTTGTGGAAGACATTACTCTCACCGACCATGTTCATCATTGGACAACGATGAAGCTAATTTGTTGTATTGGATGTAGTGGACGTTCTGTTATTATTCAAACTAACCTATCACAGTTGGATTTGCCCTATCATTCAATTTCACATCATGTGACAGACACATGACAAACAGCACAGACAACAACAGCAACAACAACAACAATAATAACTAAACTGCATTTCTGCAGAGAAAATGCGAAGTGTGTTTGCTCAAATGTTGCCAGCACCAGCAAGCACAATAATAACTCATCAAGGTCCTAGAGAGCACCAGTTTTGGCGCAGAATTGTGTGGAAAAGCACACATGACTCCTCAAGGTCCTAGAGAGCACTGGTTTTTCACAGAATTTCATGGAAAAATGGGAATACTGAACGAACAACAAGGGGTAACGTAACCATTTGAAGAAGCCATCATGTCCAGATCGGCACGGAAGTCTCAGAGTTAGAACAGTGTCTCTACCTTGAAAGCCCTAGGAGGAGTAGGGGGCCAAAAAAAAAAACGGGTGAATGGAATAATAAAAATAAGAATAAGAATAAGAACTAGACTGCATTTCCACATAGAAAATGCAAAGTGTGTTTGCTCAAATGTTGCCAGCACCAAGCACACTAATAAACACAAAAGCCTTTTGGCCAACCTGCGAGCTAACAGCCTGAATACGTAGACAAGACACAAGACAAGTCTCAAACGCCTTTCTACGGAACAAGCAGGCTCTTCTCACACCCTAGGTAGTGCACATGTATAGGGAGTAGGGAGCCATTTGATACTCGGGGCAGGTTTTGAAGGATAAAGAGCGTGTTTATGGTTAAACGACAGCATGGAGCTCATTTCGACTCTGAGCTGAAAACACATCCAGATTAAAGTAACTTTATAAATCCGAGGACCAACATTTAAGACTCAGAAACCTGTAAACCCTGAAGTGGCTGCTCAGCTCACTTACCTGAACCATAATGTTGCCATCAAAGCCGCCCCACGGCTCGTGTTTTTGCCTCCTTCCAATGCCGACATTTTAACCAGTAACGTAACAGCTGTGCGACTAAAACAAGCCTACACAAAGACACAAATGTTCACTAGACTGCATTTCCGCAGAGAAAAAGCAAAGTTAATAACTCTTCAAGGTCCTAGAGAGCGGCCGTTTTGGCACGGAATTGCATGGAAAAGCACACAAATGACTCGGTAAGGTCCTAGAGAGCGCCGGTTTTTCGCTGAATGTCGCGGAAAAACGGGAATACTGAACGAACGACAAGGGTAACGTAATCATTTGAACAAGCCATGATGCCCGGATCGGCACGGACGTCTCAGAGTTGGAACGGTGTCTCAAGCTCGGAAAGCCTTGGAGGAGTAGGGGCGGAAAAAACGGGTGAACGGAATAATAAAAATAAGAATAAGAAAACTTAAGAAGAATAGTGTGCCTGCACAGCAAGCGCACTAATAATAATAATGCCTCTAGATTCTGTCTGTTACACAAATTGTGTTCCTACAAAAACACTGTAAGAGATGATAGCCAGGTGACAGATTAGCATCTATTACTAGGAACAAATCAGATGAAAATACCCTATCGATCGTCATATCGTTTTTTAAATATTATATATCATATTTTCATATCATACTGTTGTTTTGTTTTTTACTAATTCAGATTAATTTCGGTTAACAGTTTTCCAGACTGAAATGTTCCAGCTGTCTCATACATTACAAAGTTTATCCCCCCCCTTTTTTATTTTCTTGCAAAATACCTCAGGAATTACAAGCCTAGCGGTTATATCATGATTTATTTTAAAACACGAAACAGAAAATGACACGGTTTCCCTCAGCCCGTGTTTTTTTTTTGTTAATGACTTGTGTAGAAAACGCTGCAGTGTTTCAGACTTGAGCTAATCTTCTGTTTCAAACAGAAACCGGAAAAGACCGACGCAGAGGCCTTCCGGCTGTGGACTACATTTCCCATCATCCTCAGCGTGTCGCCAGTATGAGGTCAGTTGTCCGCGTGAGCCTCATTCAGCTGAGCGCTGCAACGACTGTGTGAATGGCTGGGGTTGGTGCTTTTCACATTCTTAGCAGAAATGCCGTTTAGACCGTTTTCTAGGCACGGCGGCGGGCGAGCGTGTCCGTTGCTCTGTCCGCGTGCGCCTGTGGGAAGTCTGGGTGAATATTCGCACGCGCTGCTGAGTAATTCCGGCTCACAGTAGGTGCATGGGAAAGCCGCCCGGTGATGAAGCTGCTGTCTCTCTGTACAGTTCCGCTAGGATCCGCAGTGATACAGGCGATTTGAGACCAATGTTCCTGCGCTGTCAGGATTTTACACCCGATTGCAGTCAATACCTGAAGGCTGTTTTTCATTCCTGCGCTCAGAGAGCATGCAAAGACTTAAGTGCACGTGATGTAGCCTGATTTCTGCCTGCATTTGTCGTCTTTCCAGTCGCCAAGTGGTGGAATGCATCGGAATTGCGGGGGTGTTTTTGTTTTCCTTGCCATTAAGTTATTGTGAATGCAGACAGAAAGGGGAGAAAGCTCATTTCTGGTGCTGCATTCAGTCACATGCATTGCTGTGTATATAAAAAGAAAAAAATGGAAAAGGGAAAAAAAAAACCCCAACAACTTATTGCATTTTGTCTGTATTAAATACAGGAGGCAGAAGATGGAAACCGTGAAAAAATGGAACAAGGATTTTATTGCACTTAACCAGCTGGATAAGAAAATCCACTCCAAACAAAATGGTAAGATGGTTGTGATTGGTAGAAACCTGATCAGGGCTGAGTTTCCCCCTAAAGCCTGCAGCACAAACATCAAGGTTAGATGTTAAGAGTTAGCATCACGATGAGCACTCTCAGATCAGATGGTGTTTGTTATTAACTTCATGATGTGGTTGAGAAATCACTGCCTCCCAGGCCAACTCTGAGCTCGAGATGTTAAATACTGTGTGGGTTCCTCCGGGTCCTCCGGTTTCCTCCCACATACCAAAAAACGAGCGTAATGACTGCACCAAATTACATTAAACACACTAGGAATGTGTGGTGAATGGGGATTTTTGTGTGTGCACAATGGACTGGTGGCCCATGCAGGGTGTATTCCTGCCTCACACCAGGATAAGATGCCTACTGAAAGCGGATATCTCGAGGTTTCTTCCTCTTGTCGTCTCAGGGAGTTTTCCCTTGCCACTGTTTTGCTCATTAGGGATAGAGATTTATATAGATGTATATTTATATATGCATGTATGGATATGTATATTGATTAAGTCTTTAATTGGACATTATGTATTGTAAAGCTGCTTTGTGACAATGTCTGTTGTTAAAAACGCTGTACAAATAGAATTGAATTGAATATATGAATATTGTTGGGATTCCTGGGGCCTTATTTGGATCAAGGCCAATATTATAGAAGAGGCTTGATGCTGTGTTCAGGTGTCTGGATTGATTAGCGTTTGCGATTACTTGCTTAGTTTTTTTCCAGTGGAATGTTGTGTCCTTTGGGGACAGGCTGTTTTTGGAGAGCTTACCTTAACCCTGTAGCATACAAATGTGATAACCGATGATACAAAATGCAATCCTTTATCCAAACTCGAACTGGGCTGATTCCATTGCCTGTTTCTCCTGTAGGAACGGTTGAATGGTTCGAGAATGGCACCAGTAGGAGATAATGGTACTTGGGCTTGGACTGCGTGTGGCACAATTTGGTCAAAACACCAAAACTCTGGCACCCTTTTTTGAAGCAGGATGGACTACAGCAGTCATTAGTAGGGTCTTTCCTAACTGCATTGATGAAAAGCATTTAATTCAAAGTGCCTTTTTGGAAGGCAAAAATGAAGGACACTATGCTCCTGAGGGCTTTTATTCAGTACTTTATAGCCGAATAAAAAGAAATGGCCATGGGAACAGGCAGGTGTAAAATGTAGGCCAAGTGCAAATAAGAAAGATTTTATTTAGTACTCTTAAGTTGTAAGTAAAAAGATTAAAAGTAGTGCTGCAGCACACAGACTGTTTGTAGATTTCATGTTCTTATTGCTATATCAGCTATCTGCATAGCTTCTGAAGTTGTGTACATTTGCCTCAGCAAGTGACAGTTTCAGTTTTAGCTGGGTTTCCTTTGCAGTTTTGTGCAAAATAGAAGCAATATTTAAAACACAACTGCAAGCGGCATTTATTTTCATTGCGATATGTTATGTAATTAAACCTGGGTTTTCTCCGCTTGCAATAGATTCTCCTCACGATAGCTGCTAGAGTGCTTTCTTTTTTTTTTTTTTTTTTTTTTAAAGATGGCGTTTCCATTTACTCTTCATGTCACACTATCTGACTTAAATGCGAAAAATGTTTCCACTTCAATTTTGTGAAATCGCTTTATTAAATCATTGGAAAAAAACGTTGTTTTTTTTTCCATTCATAAGTTTCCATTGCTCATTCTTAGTGTGCAGTTTAATGTAAACACAGCCACTGATCCCTATGTAAATAACCCTTCAGAGTTCTCACTTAGTGAACGGTTAAGCATTCCAAGGAAGCAGGACATGGTCATGATCACACCTGAATGAACCGCAGCCAAATTATCATTTCTGCAGGCAAACCAAGCCGCCATATTTAAAAACCATGTCAGAAGGCCGTGACTTTTTATTGTTTAAAATGGAGGTGGAGGTCCAGTCTCCAGAACGAAATCTCAAGTCAGTTTATGTCGGAGAACCATACAGCTGATCAGACAAACTATTAATGCTCACCCACACAGTCTATCCGTTTGGTGGTGTACACGGGTACTAAAAAACGGCTAATCATTTGAGGCATCATTATTTGAATGTTATGATGATTATTTGTTCAGATAGGTTATATCATATATCCACATGAACTCCGTGAGAAAATCTGAAATTGAAATGCCATTTCTGATGCTAATTTGTTGCAGAGAGCAGCACCGTATTTGTGTTTGTTAGCGCGTGAATGGGGAATGAAGAAAACGTTTTTGCTCTCATGCATGAGCGAAGGAGGAGACGGGTATGAAGCTTGCATGACACGAGATCTAACACAATGCTATTGCCAATCAAAGAGAAGTACTCCCAGCTTGTCCAAACTGCCCTTAACTTTACACAGGACACCGGTTTAGTGCATAAAACCTGCCCTTATGTGCATTTCCCCTCATATGCATTGCCACTATTGAGATTATGTAAGGCTGCAAAGCTATTGCAGTAAGGTTACAGGCAGAAATATTGAGCTGAATTTCAGTAAAGCTTTAGCTGCACTTAATATTTCTGTTTGTCAAACATTAACGTGCACGTTCACAGCCAGGAAGAACATTTAATTGAGCTGGGGAAATGCTGCTTGGATATGACACAATAATGAAGCTTTCTTTTTGGCTCTCCTGATGGTAAACGGAATATTTGTTGCTTACCTTTCGGTGGGATTCCAGTATTAAAATTCGACAAAAGGCCCATCCTTAGATTTCCATGTAAACACACTGAACTGTGATGACGTTGCCTACTTTTATTGTCATTGTTGTAGCCATCCACACTGTCGGTCAAGTCTGTGGGCAATCTGCGCGGAAAAGTCCCACTGTTTCGGAAAGTATTTTTGTATGCGCAGTGGAAAAATAGCTGAATGACATGTTATGAACACAAACCAAGCAGTGCAACATGGGACTAGTGGAGTTGATAATACAGCCGAGTGCTGGGCATCTCAGTGTTTAATTGTCTTCGTTTCTTTTTAAGGCATGATCACCGAGAATCTTCAGAACACTCTCAAGATCTGCAACCGTTTACAGCTCCAGCCCATTTCTCGTTCAGCATGTGCTATTGGTAAGGCTCGAAAGCCACTCTTTGATCATTTTCCACTCTGAAAAAAATGAACATTTGCTCCATCCCAAGTCTGCATTGTGTGTTGCTGAGGAACTCTGTTTTTCATTTTATTTGGTGGATCATGTTCTCCCTCACACATTCTGTGGTGAAAGGTGTGCACGCCAGGCTTATCATCTGTAATTATATGTACCCTTTCAGGGTTTCACTGCTGTCTGATAAGACCATTTTCCAGAATTCCCCATGGTATCCAGAGTGCAATAGACAGACGTACTGAAATGTTTTCGTGACTGGAGATTTTTATGCAGGGTTTTTTTTTTTTTTTTTTTTTTTTTTAAAAAACACACACACAAGCTGATCTTCAATACAGCTATGTGGAAAGATTTGTCGTGCTGTCGCCGCTATTGAAATGACACACTTATCAAATGTGCTTGTTGTCAGTCAGCTGAACAATAACGTGTTTGAGCAGCAGTCTGAATTGAACTCTGTGGGAGTTTTAATGCCTGTGTCATGTTGCTGTGGATTAAAAAAGACCCTTCAGCTCCTTTAATGAGTGTCCTTCTAGATTCAGGCCCATGGACATGGGAGAGAGAGCACGGACTTCTTTGTTACAGCTTCTTGCTACGTGAACAAAAAAACCAAGACCAAAACGCCTATTGTAGTGCTATGCAGTTTAATTTTAGTTCTGTTATGTCAGCGTTTTGTGTTTTGTCATTTCCCACCACCACCTCGGTTTCTACTCTAATAAGTTGGTCCTGTCGTTTGTAACTTCCATGACGATAATCCCGTGTGATTTTATGTTTTATTGTTTTCCTTTCAGGCTCCTGTCCAGATTTGATGATGAGTAGGAATGAGCAGCGTGAGTTACGGAAAGCCCCTGTGGCTCTGACCCCACAGCTGCCCCCCAGAACCCACCGGCCCCTCTGCTTCTCGGTGTCCTCGGACAGCAATGGCCGCTTCAAAGCTCTGGAGACACAGGAGTGGAAGAACAACCTCAAAGCTCAGGTGTGGATGGTGTACATACTATGTCTGAATCGTGCAAATAAAATTGGAGGACAAAACTGGAAAGCTAAACGCTGGTTAAAAATTACAGCTAATATAATGTAATAAAGTCTAGTGAGCTAGTTAAGTGCACTAATACAGAAACCAGTTAATGTAAACATTCCTGTGATGGGGAAGACTCATTTATAGTCCTTTTCTGACTGAGTGTCTAAGGTAGCATGGCATGGTTGCGCTCTTGACAAAAAGTTATTAGCTAACAATTGGCTATGACGGGTGGTGGTGTGTCCTCGCATCGCGCACAAAAGTTATTATTTGAGTCTGGTTACCGTATTTATTTCTTCTCAACATACTTAAAGGCAAAAGGACTACTTGTTGCTGTCGAGAGAGTTATATAACTGTTTTGCGCTGTACTTTATTTTGCTCGCTTGCATTAATGTTTCCACATACCTGTTCACTAGCTGCTGGTATACAGTATGAACAGTGTAGCGATGGTTCCAGCATCAAGGTGTGTCAGTACACGGTGAAGAGCATTATACACGCCAAAACCTTTGCTATGTGAATGTCAGTAGGAGGCAGGATTTTGTTTTCTTTCTTGTTGTTTAAGAAGACAAGACACAGAAAAGCTTTGGTGATCACTAGCCTAATCTATGTTTTAGGCACGCCGCTGTGGGGGGGGGGGGGGGGGGGGGGGGGGGGGGGGGGGGGGGGGGGGGGGGGGGGGGG
>JAQLOM010000012.1:7991183-8001822 GCA_030068315.1 Chrysichthys thysi | reverse complement strand
TTTTAGGCACGCAGCTGTGACCCCCCCCCCCCAAAAAAAAACAAAACAAAAAAAAACAAACCAATGGGTCAGAGATGTAATCATCTAGTCCTGGTAATTTGTCGACGAATGATTTTAAAATTGGGCTGTGATCTAATTTTATGCTTTTTGCAAAACAATTTCTTCAGTGTCTAGTTAACAAACTGCAATACAGCAAAAAGTAGGCTTGTCGGATTACCACGCGTACTGTATTTTGTTTCAACATAAAGCCCACTTTTGCTAGTTAACCTCATTAAAATTAAACAGGGAGTGCCGAATCTGTAAAAACCCCAGGTCACAATGAAGAAAATGGATGGGTTAAGTGCTCAGGTCAAGTCTGGAGGCTAAGCGCTTCAGCTAACAGTCTGACTTTTGTTTCTGTAGATTTATTTTCTTATGTTTCACTTCTTGTAGCAGAATACATCAATGTTGCATTTATAACATAGATTATGGTATTTTTCTTTTCTCCCCCACTCCTAAAATGTGTGTAGATCGTTACATTCTGAAAGTGACTTTTTTTTTCCTGCCCACCTCTCATTAAAAAAAAAAAATAAATAAAAAAAAATTTTTTTTTTAAATGTTGATTTAGTTTTCTTTGTTTTGCCTGTGGTTTTTGGTTCCACATATTCAGTGCACTCGGATTTACTGCGATTCAGTCTGTTACGTTGTTTGTGTGATGCTGTGCAGATGGAGCAGGCCCACAGCGCCGGTGCAGCCAGCAGCACAGGTTCTCTTGAGCGAGCCTCGCTTTTTTGTGCCTCCGTCTCCACCACTGCCTCCAGCTCAGGCCTCTCGAGTCCCGTGGAGCTTCTTGGCAAGAGCAAGTCTTCTAGCCGCTTCTCACTCTTCTCGCCACCTTGGAACAGCAGCTCCGAGTCTGACTCCAACCCTCCGTCGCGCTCTGGCTCCAAGAAACTGCGCCGCAGAGCCGGACCAGGGGCTGTCAAGACAAGCCCCGAGACACCTGAACCCAAACCGAGCGGTCTGGAGCACTTCCACTACTCTGAACCGGTAATCTCCAAAGTGACGGATTACATCTATGTCGGGAACGTTAATGCAGCCTATAGTGGGCGCATGCTCTGCCGGAACAACATCGACAGCATAATTGACATGAGCAGCCTGCCAGGTGAGACATGCCTTAACTTGATCCCTTGCACATGCTCGAGAGGAACCAAGCACAGCTGGTCACGCCTGAAAGTGCACATGGAGGAGTCGGGTGAGCTGGGTGAAGATGGAGCAGAGCTGCACCAGCGTTGCTTTGATGCCATCAACGAGTGCATCGATGCCTCGGCAGGAAAGAGGAAGCGAGTGCTGGTTCACTGCCGCGACGGCTTCTCGCTCGCCCCTACGTGTGTCATCCAGTACCTCATGATCAAGCACAACATGAGGCTGATCGCTGCGTACGAGCTGCTCAGGGCCAAGCACCCGGTCAACATCCGTGAGTGCCACCAGAATGCTTTAGTGACTCTGGAGAGGATGCTTCGACCTGGTGGAAACACCGACCCTGAGTGCTTCAAACAGGCTATCTCACGCAAGTTAGCTTGGACCTAAGCATACCACCATGCAGTTCTTTTCAGCCTCATACCGACTTATCTTGTACACTCCTAGGACTGGCGGCTTGGGGCTTATTATTAACAATAATGATTAGCCATTGGCTATTGAAAAAAGCTTCATTAAAAAAACCCACAAACTTCTACTAGACTAATCTGAGATGGAAATGCTCAAGATCAAGTGCTGTATAGCTGCTAAACAGGAGAGCTGGAGGGAAGTTTTGGTGTCTGCTCTGGTGTAAAAAGACTCTGGTGTAAAAAGACTCTGGTGTAAAAAGACTCTGGTGTAAAAAGACTCTGGTGCTGAAGTCTTGTGAACATGAGGGTTGCAGCCATAGTGTTGTTACATTTTTCTTTCAGGGCAGCATGTCGGGAAATCTCAGGACGCCCAGTGATGTCAAATCATGTCTACTGAACGGGGAGTGTAGTGCTTCTCCAAAAGGACTATCTTTGAATAGTGGTTAAGCATCAGTCTATTGCTGTGTTTCCCAACTTGATCCCTAGAAACCCTACAGACTGTCCAAATGTAGGCCCTCTCTTGGCTAGAAACAAACACGAACCAAGCTGAACACTCGATACCTGGTGCAGGTGTGTGAAGAGAGCAAAAGCGTGGACAGTCTGGAAGGGTTGGGAGACACTGATCTAGCGTCAGGTCTTTAACTGCTGCCACTGTAAAAAGTAAACCTGCTTGAATCGGAACCACGTTGGTAATCCATGCATTTTTCAGAATCGGCGGACATTCTTAATGTTTTGTAAGTACGAACTTTCCTCCGTGAGGAATCTAGTCTCAACGTTTTCCCAGTCTCGTGATTATTGCCAGCTTTCCAAGGTGGAGTGCAAAAGTTTGCATACCCTTAGCACACTGTGATGAGAGAGGTTTATACCAAGGCATTTCCTCTGTTGTTCCTGCATCGTCACTAGTACCAGTAAATATAGAGACGTTCAGAAAGTGAAATATTCTCAGATAACCCGTCCATATTTCTGACATATTTGCATGATCTTCGAAAAGATTTTGGGTCGTTTTATTTCTAATATTCCTACCTGACATATTGCTTGGCTGATCTTGGCCCATTATTTGTTTACTTTTTTTGCATCTTGGCTAAAACGATATTCGATAGTAGACTGCGTACTTCAAATCAAATCTGGAGACTGCAAAAGTCTGTGAAATGGTGGTACGTTTACTTTTTTCTTCCTAGAACAGTGCAGAATGCAAACTGTTGCACACTCCTGGAGCTTTGGTGCTTGGGAAGTGAGATTTATTGTGTCCGTAGTGAAAATGGTACCAACTAGTGTGTATGTTTTTGAGTTTTCCGCATTAGTAAGTCGTAGGAATGAGTGAATCATGAAGCAGTGAACTACTGCAAGGACTTTTTTTTTTTTCTTTTTTTTTTTCTTCTTCTTCTCCTTTTAATTGCACTAACTAGACGTTGTAAAGAAACTGCACAGGTGAGATGTTCTTGAACTGACATGCCACTTCTTTTGGTTCTTCATAGCTCAGCACAGATAGACCTTTACTATGTTCAGATGAATATGACACATGCTTCCTATGTACGGATTATTAATTGATGCTAGATTAATGTTGTGTTTTAACTCACCATGTAGGAAATTCTAACCAACCTCTTGTGTGGAATTGCTTATGCTTGTGTACAGTAATTATTCTATTTTAATATTTTAGTGAGCAGTGTGCTGAGGTGGTGCGTACCTGAGTTTTTGGTGCCTTTGAACTCGTTCTGCGTGATTGTATTGTGAGACTCGAACTATGTATGCGGTTGTCAGGCACTGACGACAAGATAAATTTTTTTTTTTTTATACTCTGGAATATTCTGTATAATGACTAATCCTTGTCCTGCCGCGAGTACTGCATCGTGGTGTGCGGCAGGACACAGCTCAGTTCAGTAATGTGAAGGTTCTGTTGCAGTGATCATTCTGTGAGCAGTGGCAGTATTTTCAACCCTTGTGGTGGTAACTAGTGCATCTTCGTCTGACTGATCGTAACTTCCCCTCTGCTATGCTCCTCTCCTAAAATCATTATCTGCAGTCTAATCTATATATTGCCTAACTACACTGCTTTCTATTGCTGTATGTTTCTAACAGTTTGACTTGATCTCAGGTGAACTTTATTGACCTAAATTATAATGTCCTCTGTTTAAGCTAGGAAACGGAACAATGTGGCAATGTATTTTCTGTATCATGTTTTTGAAGTTTTATGCATTTGTATATGTAGATATTAAAGGAAACAATCAATTCATTTTCGACTCGAGACAATGATGTGATGTGAAGTGTATTACCAGAACATGCTCGTCCAACACGGATAATTAAATTATCAACTACAAAAAAGTAAAATGCTGAAGAAATTCTTGAATAGTAGGCATCCAATATTCTGTATCCAATATTTCTGGTTATGATCTTATAAAACGGCTGTAAAATGATCCAGTCCATTTGTTTTGCTGATGAGATTGTCTGTCATTCTTTAGGGAGATCATTTTGGTTCTTTCAAGCGATTCATGTCTGCATGATGTTTCTCAGCATGTTCTCCCTGTGTCTGTCGGTAGCCTCAGGAATCTTCACTTTCCTCCCAACTCCCAAAAACATGCTGGTAGATTGGATGTGCTGCATTCAATTGCCTCTAGGAGTAAAAGTGTGTGTGCGTGCGTGCACTGTTGTAGACTAGCATTCCATACAGGCTTTATTCCCCCTTTGGGCTCAGTGTTCCTGGGATAGACTCTATATCCAGCCCCATCATCCTGTCCAGGATAAAGCACTTTAACAGAAATGAAAGAATGAGATGATTTCTATTTTGAAATGATTTTCCACTAGCAGATAAATGTACTGATAATAGTTTATAATAAACTCTTGTTTAAGCTTCCGCCGATGGGTGTTGGAGGCATCATGTTTCTGAGTGGTCCGTGTATCCATCTGAGATTCTCATTAGTGTGATAGGACAAGGACGAGTGGATGACTTTTGTATGGGCTTTATATGGAATTAAAAATGTAAAATGTGTGAAAGTGTCTTCTTTCAATTCCTTACTTCTTGTTTGAAGTGTATTTCAAGGGTATTCAGGGCATACAGGTTAGTAACAAGAAGGGCTAGACTTGTCACTTGTAGAGTATCCCCTATTAACGTTGAATCAACATTGGTGTGTTATAGGGCGGCACGGTGGCTGAGTGGTTAGCACTGTCGCCTCACAGCGAGAAGGTCCTGGGTTTGAGCCCCGGGTTCGGCACGGGTGCCTTTCTGTGCGGAGTTTGTATGTTCTCCCCGTGTTCGTGTGGGTTTCCTCTGGGTACTCTGGTTTCCTCCCACAGTCCAAAGACATGCATAGAGGGGATTAGGCTAATTGGCTGCTATAAATTGCCCGTAGGTGTGAGTGTGAGTGTGAATGGTTGTCTCTCTGTGTGTTGCCCTGCGGTGGATTGGTGACCCAGGGCGTATCCCGCCTCTCACCCAATGTCAGCTGGGACTGGCGCCAGCTTCCCCTGTGACCCTGACCAGGATTAAGCGGATAAAGATTTTTTCTCTCTTTTCTTCCTGTCAGAAGACTTTCCAGATGGCAGTGTATCCAAAATTCCCGCACACACTAGTGATTCTCGCCCATCAAACTGGTCTCCGCTATCAGAGCTACCAACCAGGGATGGAAAAGGCTCTCATGTGCTTCCTCCAAGGCACATGAAGCCAGGTGACTGCATCTTTTCTACATGCAATGTCAGAGGGCAGGCTAACACACTTGGAGGAAAGCCTTCTTCACCCATTTCTAAATGCATGAGCTCTCAGACACCCATGATTGGCTAGTGTTGTAATGGACAGGGGCGAGAGAATATTCCACCCCTCCCTTGCTGAGACCAGTTTTGCCTCCTCGTCCTCCCAGCCACAGGTGCCTGTGGCATCATCAGGCCTCAAACTTGCGATCTCCTGGTGGTATTATTTTTTTTAACTTGCAACAAATCCCAGGGTTTCCAAACTGAACTTTTTGCATCATTGTACATTTCCTCAGCTATCCATATATGACCATGGACGAAACTGTGTAGTGTAAAATGTTCTTCTGTGGCATCAATCTGAATAAACTTGCTGCTACTACTGTTTATTTTTAAGAATGTACAGTGCTGTGAAAAAAGTATTTGCCCCCTTCCTGAGTTCCTCTATTTTTTGTTTTTAACAACACTTAATTCTTTCTGATCTCCGAACACATAAGACAAAAGACAACCTGAGTAAACACGGTCCTCAGTTAACCAATGATCTTGTGATTTTATTGAAAAATAAAATCTCCCCCAAACCTACATCACCTGTGTGAAAAAGTAATTGCCCCCTAAGTTTAATATGTGTTGGAGCCATCTTTAGCAGCAACAATTGCAGTTAATCATTTCTGATGTATTTCAACGACTTTCTAAGATCTGGAAATTCCTTTGATCGAGGCATCGCGTGCTGTTTGTTGAACATTTTTGGGAACTTCACTTTGCTGGAAATGTTGTGATTAAGTGATGTGTGGATTCAAAATGGCTGGTATCAATCCATCTTGGGTCTGGTTCCTAGTCTAACTGAAGACATTTATCAGTTTAATTTGGTTCATTGAGTGACTAAGGGGAAATTACATTTTCACACAGGTGATGTAGGTCTTCTTCAGTGAATCACAAGATCACCTGACAACTGTGTGTTGTGTTTACTCAAGTTGTCTTTTATACTAAATTTGTTTAAAGATCAGAAACAATTAAATGTTAAACAAAAATAAAGGAACTCAAGAAGGGGCAAATACTTTTTCACAGCACCGTAGTAATCCGAACCCTCTGTGTGTTTAAGGTCATGTGGTTCCAGTGTAGTTATTCCCAGATTTAGGCTTTCCTGTATGGCTGGTGTTAATTTTGTGGCACTTTAATTCTTGGAATTTGAGTCTGCAGAGACTTGGTCAAATTACTAAATCTGTCCTCCATTTTAAAAAAAAATCAAAGCTCAGACACTCAACAGTTCCATCACTGTCTCAAGCATTAATCAATCGTTGCTCACCGTCTCTATCCACTGCCTCTCTTTATCACACCTCTGATCCCATGTGATTATTATTAGATGCTATAGTGCTTCTTAATTATGACATCATTTTTAATGATCATTTTGCTGCTGGTTCCCAAAAATTTCTTAAGTCAAAACATAAGCAGTTCATTTTTATAATCCTGACTGCGCCACATGCCTCACTTTAAACACAATCTGCTCATAATTGTCCTTCAACAGTTTTAAAGCCCCAACCAATCCACCTAGAGATTTCCCCTCTCTCTCACACACACACACACACACGTTTATGCATGTGGCCTTATGTTCATCTTGGCCTTGTGTGTGTGTGTGTGTGTGGGTGCTGATAATAATTCTTTGGCTCCATTCCCTTAATGTTCTGCAGAAGTCTTGCTGAGTATGCCTCTCTGACTCTGTTCTTCCAATTAGTGAGATAACGACAGCCAGCAAACCTTTTTTACACAACCTCTTAACACAGATGGCATGATGAGATGTCGAACTAAGGGCTAAGAGCTCAGGGGAATCAAAGAAGCCCTAAATTGTGACATGTTTGATAAACCTGTGTGTGTGGTTTGTTTCCTTTTCCTCATGCCACTGCGTTTTTATATTCCGTTCCATCACGTTTGCTTATATAGCACTTATTTCTGCAGTCCGATTGTTTCATGATGGGGTCCTTTGTGCCCTTAATGCCTGTGTTTACTCCTGCAGTGCCCCAAATGCAGCTCACCTCGCTCTTCCTCTATGGCCATCTGTTCGGAAAGTCTTCCATGAAGAAACTTCTACCAGCTCCAGTTGGCAAGCACTGTTGCTCCCCCCCACCCCACCCCATTCTCTCCATAATGGGGGTGTAGTTTGTAGGAATAATTAAGAATAAGGATCACTATCTTGAAAGAAGGGTTATTTATATTGATGGTGGTGAAGGGGGTTGGAGGTTTCCATCTAATGTTTCAGGTGCTTGCTAGCCCATTGGCCTCTAAGTGAAACTACTTCCATAAAGAGGTAGATGGGATTTCCTTCACCGTCAGGGAATGCAATATAAACCTTCAGATAATGCCAGCTTCTTGCAGCAGTCACAGTCGTCCCCCCAACTCTGTTGGCTGTGAGCGCCTCTCCAACTTCTTCCACTCGTAGGTGAGCGCCCGCGTTCTCTCTTTCCGTCAGTTGCTCTGTGCTCTGCTGCAGCTGTTCTTTGAACATTTGTGCTGCATTCAAGCTTTTGGATTAGCACCTTAGCCGTTAGGACGGTGCTGTCTGATGTAATTGCGTCTGATCTGAAGGTAGATTCTCTTGGATCGTGGATTTCTTTTTAATTTTGGGGATTGCAGATACGCAGACACAGTGAACAGACGTTTTACAGTGTACGTGTTCTTTAGTCTTTGCACATCAGGAAAACAACTGTTACGTTAATTTAGGATAATGTAATGATCCTGTATATGGCGTTCTTAGGTGATGATGATTGCATATCCATTTGCATAAAAGGTTTTCTGTGATTCTTCATGTAATTGGTTAGTTGGGTAACTAGTGTATATCAGTTTACACATCTGCCGGTTGATAAATTTTGTGTTGAGCTGAGCTACAGAAACAAAATTCCTCAAGGTTCTGATCTCCAGAAAGTGATACGGCGGTGTTGATCTTGTTGCTCCTCCAAAGTCTCCATATGTAAATATGAGGTTTCAGATGGCACTTCTGATGTGCATGGAATGTGATGGACGCTATGAGGATCCTAGAGGCGTAGCTCGAAGCAGAGGGCTTTGTGTGAGTGAGAAAGAAGATCATGGGAGATTAACTCACATTATCGGGATCTTAATTCCAGTGAAATCTTCTGACATTCTCATGGCGGTGGCTGGCTTTGTAAGCGAGGCGATGATGTGCATTATACAGTATGTTAAAATGAATGACTGAAGAAAATGCCACGCTTGGACTATTTTCTCTGTATTTATTCGTTTCTAATTTTGTTCCATGGTTTTTGCTTCGTATTTGGATTGATGCTTTTCAACACCTGGGTGATGTTCTTGCTCTTGATTTACGTTACAGTCTTGATAAGCTGCATGAAATGCAAATGCTGGATTTTCTTGCCAGTTTGTGCTATGCAGAATAAGCTTATAGAGCCTTATCATATGAATCCTAAGCTGCTTTATAGAACACAGGCGCTAATGTCTTAGTCATCTTAACCATCTTATCTCAGGACATTTCTAGAAGGCCAGGTGGACTCTGAAGTGGTGTCAGGTTTTTTTTTTTTGACAATCATCCAAAAACAAGCTTCTTAAGCCAGTGAGGTGAAGAACCCAAATATAGCATCTTGCATTGATTTCCACACCGCACTCCAAAATAAAGATACCAACAGTTTGTGGTTGGATTAGGTTGAAAATTGGCTATGATGAGCAATATTCAGTCATATTCCTAAAATATTTGAAAAGATTTATACTCCATGACTGATTTGGTTATTATTAGTTTTTAGTTTATGCCACTGAGATGTTTCTTAGTTGAAGCTCTTTATTATCATGCGTTATTCCTGCACAAGCTTTAGCAATAAGCATAATATGGCGTATAAAGCAATACCACCATTATATAAAAAACAAGACAATGTGCACGTAGTAAGCATGAGCATACGTTCAGGAATTAAAATCATGGCAAATGAATGAGACAAATGACTGCTAGTGTGTCAAGTGACTGCAAGTTATATGAACTGTGTACAGTGTTGAGAGTATATTAGTGCAGTTCAGCGTGCATATGTGTTTTCAGGATGGTTTACTCCCACAACCTCAAAATGCATGAATACTTTTAGAATATATTTAATAGCAAAAAAGCTCTTCACTCTCATGAAAGATCCTAAACGGCGTGTCTTTGTATAAGGACCCTCAAGGGGTATCTTTGTTTTAATATATTTAGTATTAATCTTTCACCTCGGTACGTGACTGTAGTGTACCTTAACACTCTTCTACAGTACAGCAGGTCTGAATCCGAGCTTTAAATGAGTCCCAGGTAAAAAGATAAACTCTAAATCTACAAGAACTTTAAATGTACAAGACACACCAGTGACCAGCAATAGTGCATAGTTTAATATCTTTTTCCAAGCCTTTGTGTGGAACTGATTTCTGAAGACATGAGATTGATTTTCTTACTTGATCCTGTTGTATTAATGCATGATGTCACAATTTTCAGTGATCCAACATTTACACTTTAATAAGCAATGGTATGCTCTTTTTGTCGAATATTATTAGTATTGTGAAAATTAATGGACTTCCCTTTGTACTACAGGGTGTAAAAACAAAATCCAGCCAAAATGTCGGAGTGAGTACCTTTTGTAATCTTTATTAATCTACACCTTGTATCATTTGTCTTGCTCTGGGTATACACTGTAGGTTCACCGACTGAAATGAAAAGCTACATGTGTGAAAATAAGCAATGCGTGCATGTGACGGTTCATTTGAATTTCTGTACACGATAAGCTATGTAGACGCCCACACGGCTTTTTGTATACAGAAATTCAAATGAATAAACCAATTGCGGAAAGAAAAATAATGAATGTAAGATGTGTATTGTGATGCTGCATGCATAAATAGTTATTTATCTGACATTTTTTTAAAATGAAAAATTCACCATTCCCATCCAAACTCTTAAGGAAAAAGATGTCATCGAGTCGCAAGCATAATCTAAAGGTATGTTTCGTTTATGTGTTCATCTTTCCTGTGTATTATCTATTTGTGCATTCATTTGCTCCTTTCTTACAATCGAGGATTTTGTTGCAAAAATGGAATGCAAAGAAACGGATTATATTTCTGTGTTTCAGAGCCTGATGCTCTCCATCGCTAAAGGTTTACTGGAGGTTGAAGCGAAGGAAAGGGAAGAGGAGAGGAAAAGGTACATGGCAGAGACATGCCCTCCTTTATCTCTGCCAAGTGGCACACAAGCACTGCAGGTACTGACATAAATAAACCCAGCAAGGATTTAGACTCTTTTAGCCAAAGATGCATATAGATCTACATGTCTGTCTGTCTGTCTTTCTATCTATAGGGGTGTGTGTGTGTGTGTGTGTGTGTGTGTGTGTGTGTGTGTGTGTGTGTGTGTGTGTGTGTAT
>JAQLOM010000012.1:7970442-7981198 GCA_030068315.1 Chrysichthys thysi | reverse complement strand
ATTATTTATACTTTAAATTTCCATTATGACTCAGACAGAAGATAGAAGATCTACTTCGTAAACCTTCAGCTGTATATTTAATGTATTGTATGTGTTTATTTGTATAGTTAAAGGCACACTTATGATTTGCTCACTAATAAATGCTGGATTACAGGAACTGTGCAAGAAGCTCCACACAAAGATTGACAAAATAGATGAGGAGCGATACGACCTGGAAAGCAAAGTGACCAAGTCTAACAAAGAGGTATGATTGCTGTTCTACAGAAAAAAAAGTAACTGTCGTGTTTTATCCCCAGCTTTATCCTTTATTCTCAAATACACTATGGCATGCGATCTGTTTGCGTGGACCAGATCGATGACCTGAAAATTAAAGTTCAGGATCTGCAAGGCAAGTTCAAGAAGCCAGCTTTGAAGAAGGTCCGCATGTCTGCAGACTCTATGCTTCAGGCTCTGCTCGGCTCGAAACACAAGGTGAACCTGGATCTGAGAGCCAACCTGAAACAAGTGAAGAAAGAAGTCAAAGAGGAGGTGGGTATAAAGGCAGACTTCGAAGCAGCATGTGATGACCATTTGGGGTGATCTCATCGCTTGGATATTCAATTTCTGGTCTTTTGGTCTTTTAAGACGCTAAAACAGCTAATGACTAGATGTCAAGTATTTTATGTTGTTGTTGTTTTTTTTTTTAAACAGTCCGCAGAACAAGTTGGTGACTGGCGTAAGAACATTGAGGACAAGGCTGGTATGGACGGCAGGAAGAAGATGTTCGAGACCTCCTAATTACCTTATAGCACTAAGCAGCTGGTTGTTTTTAACTAGAAATGCAGGCAGTTCATTTTCTTTGCTATTGGCACATTATAGGCCATCATTCTTTTGTATAGGATCTAAGGATAATATATTTCAAAAGCATCAATCAATCACATGTTTTGTTCCTGTCTGCTGAATAGGAAGTACTGTACAAACATGCTTCAAGTGATAAATAAATATCAGAAGTATTTTAACGATTCCTGTATTTGGTCTGAATCTGTGCAGTTGGTTTCAGTGGCTTTCTGACATTTGGTGGACAAAATACCAATGCAAACCCAAAAGCAAACATTTCCCAGCCCTGAAAAGAGTGCATTTTGGGGTTTTATCTGCTCCAACACACCTGATGTGCAAGGAGTTCAATCAAGTAGATCAAACTAGATAAAACAAACAATGCTCTAGGCAGGCGGAATTCTTTCAACAAGTATTTCTTTTGTATCTATGAGGACAGTGAGTGATTTAAACCTCTGGAAAGCACAACTGTTCATTTCTTTGTTTACAACTGGAGAATTGGCTCGGGAGGATTTCTCAGTTAATCATGGCTTAACGAGTGTTTCAGCGAGGTGTCAGGTAAGCTAGCTTTGATTATGTGTCACATGTCTCTTCCCTTTCCTCTCTACCTGGTGTGCCAAATACCTCTGTTAATGTCTATGTTGACACTTCAGCTTTCTGTCGTACACTATTCACATGCCAAGGCAAATCAATCTTCTTGTTGGCGAGTTCATTCGAACCGCCCCAAATTAGGCATGCGTATAACTGGAACACTCAACTGATGGTAATGAATTCTTGTGACTCATTTTTAATAGTGCTGCAGAGACGCTGATGAAGACAGCTAGAAAAGACATGAAGCCTCCTGGACGAGACTCAGAGAAGATACGCAGAGCAACGCTGACATCTATTGCTCAAGTCTGGCGCTACAGGTAAGATTCTCTAAGTGTTACCTACAGTCTTGCCAAAATACAGGGTGTCCCAGGCAATAATTGATTCAAACACAGATATTGCAACAAATGCTCAAATTGATGGCCTTGCACCTCATGACACTTGTGTATACACAGAAAACACTGCTTAATGCATCAGACTTGATGTTACATGTCTATGGATTCAGACTGTCTAAAGCCTGTATATGATCCATAGTGTCTCGCCTCTTACTTATCAGTCTTTATGCGTCATATTGGTGCTAAGTCACTGAAGGACAGAAACGACTTGTTTTTCATTGAGTCACTGTCAGTAAGCTGTGAACACAGCTCAGTGCAGTCAAAAGTGGCATTCAAAAACAATGATTTGTTGTTTAATGAATAAAGGCACAGTGTAGAGTCATGTATATAACTACTAAAAAACATGGCTCTGTTGGCAACTTTTAGTGTGTTCACTTGTGCATTCATTTTTCCGTATTCAAATGTACAGACTGGACAACACCGACATCATTACAATACTGACGGCATCATGAATATAGTTAATTGCAAAAAAGATCCCATTGCCTGAAAAACAAATAAACGAAAAGGCTGAACAAAAAGAAGTCCAGTGCAACTCATTAAAACGACCAAACGATAAAATGAAATAAAATACGTTTACGTAAATTCAGTGTTAATATTTTTGATGACTGCATATTAGACCACCCATTCAAGGACATACTGATTTCACTAACTGTCTTTTTACCACACACTAGTCTATGGTGCAACACTTTTGCTTTCCATTCTGAAACGTGGTTTATTCCATTCTTGCTAACGTGTCAAATCAATGAACATCCTTTAAGTACACAACCATTAGATAAACTAGTACATTTTCTTCAAGGTGTGTATCTTTTAGAATACATAGACTGTAACAGAAAATACAACGTTGCCATGTCCTTTGGAAAATACAACTACTGTATTTCTAACACGGTTAATAATAAAATCAAAGGCTGGTATAGGAGAACTGCCATGAATCCAGTAAGACAAATCTTGAAAAGCTTGATATCCAGCGATACGCCCAGTGGCTCAGTGAAAACCTCTTTGCTGCTCCTGCACTATTTATTTCTTTCAGTGTGACAGATCCCACCTCCTGCACTGCGACTAGCTGAGACTGTAGTTAATATTCAATGCAAACTGCTTGTGGCCTGAACTGCCAACCAATCACTATCCAGGACTTACCAGGACATGGATGGAGAATATAGCTCCTCCCACCTCTACTCAGATTTTCGCCTAGTTCTGATTTATGGCTAAAGGGTGCACTAGATTGGAGCGACCCTTTGAGGGCAGTATTTAATCTGAAGACTGCCTTTTTCATGCTAAGGGAAAGACCAGAACCACATTAACGCAAGCCTCATTAAGCTGATTGTTTGTGAAGGTGTTAAGCACCAATGGCTTATTATGAACTTTTGTCCAGAGACGTAGAAGATGCGTCTTAGAGCCAAACCTGTTGGAGTGAACAGTAAAAACGGGTCAGTAAGGGGTTGTTTGGGTCGATAAGAGATATTCTATGTGATACCCTTCCAGAGGGTTACATGCATCCATGTGGAAGCTTTATGGGGTGCTTCATTGGGACGACTGAAAAACACTTAAAAATTCTATATTTGAACTTTTATTTGTGGGGTGTAGATGCCACTGCTAAATTTTCTCACGGAGCCAAGGATTTTTAGTCTTCTCCCATCTGGAGAGTGATCTCACGTTACGTTTCCTGTGTATGAGCACCCTAAAGTTTCCTTCTGTTTGCTCCACTGGGAACACCTTTAATGTTTGATGTAGAAACCTACATATAGATTTGTTTTAAAGCTTCCAAGAAGAACTTTAGAAACATGAACTATCCAATGAACCCTTATGCAAACCTTTTCCGCTATGAGGATAGCGCATATATTTTGACATGCATGTGTGTCCGGAAGTCATTGCTTCAATTTATAATACTTTTCCATGTATTATGTTTTAGTACTTACGCATGCATTGCTATTTTGTATATGCTATTTTGTATCAGGCTAAGAAAAGATCTCAGGAGTTATTGTAGGAGTATTTTTTTTCTTATATTTTATGCTTCACAGTATTGACGAGTATTATGATTATTTGTATAAGCATTGCACGGAAACAAAAGATTTTCTAAACCTAACTTCCCGCCATACTTCCTAATGAATTCCTGACTGAGGCTCTTGAGGACAGATTGCAGGCTCTGCTCAGGAGGATTTTAGGGAGAAGGGCAATGAATATTGCTAGGACATACTTAAAAATCCTCACTGAATTAATCAGCATTTGCACTATTCTGTCATATGCATTTAATGCAGAATTTGATAGGAGGCACATTTTTGACAACGTTGTGAAAAATGTAAATAATTACAATTTAACAGCCTTACATAGGCTCTTATATCATTGGTAGTGGAATCTAGCCACTTTGTACAAAATAATTTCAATAATCATCATTCCTGTACATATTTTTTGATTGAAACTAAGCTGTGATCTTCACTTGGCCTGGCTCTTTTGATGTAAAATGATTAGTTGAGATCGGATACAGTGTGTATTTCTGGCCATTGGCACACTAATGGCTTTGCTCTCATTACCATAAACAGGGTGGGAGGTATTTGTTTTAGAGCTCTATGCCAGCCTTATATATTGTTACCAGCCAGTAATTGAGGTCCCAGTGGCTCGGTTTCCTGAACCATTCCTCCATCAGGCCAGTCCCACTGCCACAACTTTTCATATAGGTGAGAGTAAGGTGCACTACACACTTTCCTCGGATTGTGCTTTATAATCCTCCTTTGCTATTAAAATTCTGCGTAGTTCTGCTCTTGCTGATGGATTGTTGGGCAGTTAATGATAAGATGAGATATGCTGATGTTTTCTCGTGGTATATGCTTGTTTTAATCTCAAGGCATCGAAATGTTTTCTGTATTTGGATCGGTGTGCATAATGTACATAGGAGAAGAGAAAAGATTTAAATGGTAAATATTTGGACCTTTGGCCACAGGAACAATAGAGGTTACTTAATGGGATTGAGGAGTTACATGATAAATATTAAGCAGTGTATCGTATGATAAATTGTACGATAGACAGGCATAGCAGGTATACTCTATAAGGCATACTTTTTTTGTGTTTTTTTTATTACCCAGTGTACCCTTTCCACAATATTGCTACATTTCTTTTAGTGACAACTTGCCCAAAGGTGTTCGTTTAAAACTAACACGGATTTGTGCAGAGCTGTTCATGTGTGCTTGACAGGAATGACTTGTTAATGGCAAAGACCAGATTTGTTAGCTGGAATGCAAGGACTTTCTTAGAACCGTGAAATGTTGTTCAATACAGTACTTCATCCTCAGATTTATCACTGAAACACTTGAAACAGCAGCCGTATGTCCGTTGCCCTGACTCAGCTGGTTTAGCAGATTTATAGCTGGGTCTCTGTGTATAGCCTACATGTAACTGCCAAATGAAAGGTCCAGAAAAAGTTAGTGGAATATGATGAGCCTTGCTTTGATTAATATTAGCATACTGATGATAGAGGAGGGCTTGGCAGGGTCAGGTACTCCTCTTGCAACCATCTGTAGAGATTGTTCCAGAAGCTGAGGCTGGACATTAGATATCAAAGGCTGACATGGATTCAATGATCTTCCAAGAAGCCACAGCATGCCTGTGGGTGTAATTAAGATGCATCAAGAGCATCTTAAATACCTGAACACGTATTTTAGATGGTATTAATGTCATTATGTGTGAAACGTCTGCTGGGTTTCTGGGGCAAGTCCGAACATTCAGGGTAATTAAATCCAATATCATTAGCTAAGAGACACTGTGGAGATCTCCACAAAAACATCTCGCCAGTTTCATTAAATACTCTACAAGTAAATGTGTTTTATACTGTAAATAAATATTAAATAAAAGACAATGCTGTTTTTTTCATATGTTTCTACAGGGGGGGAGTAAAAAGAAGCCGCCAAGATGTCTGAGTACGTATTATATTTTACTTGGTTTTCCAAATCGACGTTTAATCGTCTTTTGTAATTATGGATACACTACATAGTTTATGTTCTGTGTATACACCTTAAAGATTCCTTGGTTTCTTTATCTGTGGAAACCTTTAAAGGGTATCTGTGACCATGACCACCTCTTTATACCAAAGAACCCCTGAGGAACCCTCTAATCAGCATAACTTTGTTCATCAGCATAAGTACCATTTACTCATTTGTGCACGCTGTTTCCGATATTTATCTCATGTAGAAAAAAGATGACCTCCAGCCGGAAGCATAATCTCAAGGTAAAGCAAAAGTCTAATCTTGGTGCTGTTCTATAGCTATACTATTAAAAATGAACAACGCTGAGTGCAATGAACGTATTATCAGGCTGTTTCCTTCCTCACAGAGCTTGATGCTTTCGATAGCTAAGGGCATGCTGGAGAAGGAGGCCAAACAGTGTGTTGAAGACAAAGCTGCCTACATGGCACAGAACTGCCCTGAGCTCTCCTTGCCACACTCAGTGCAGGAGCTGCAGGTATTCACCAGGCACATTCACTCAACCAACCCTAAGCGCATTCATACTAATCATGTCCATCATACTGTGATACATAAAGACCTCTTCCTGATTCATGTAAGACAATGGTTAGTTTTCTGACGTTTTGTTAATTTATCTTTCCTGAAATTATGTAATATGAAAAACTATGTGACAGTGGAGTTATAAGCGTTGTTAATATAATGGACAGTGGTGGCTCAGTGGTTGAGACGCTGCACTACTGATCTGAAGGTCGTGAGCTCAAATCCAAGCACCGCCAAGCTGCCTCTGCTGGGCCCTTGAGCAAGGCCCTTAATCCTCAAATGCTCAGTTGTACAAATGAGATAAATGTAAGCCGCTCTGGATAAGGGCGTCTGCCAAATAACACTAATGTAACGTAATAGTGTATAGTAGGAGTTTAAATACTGGATGATTTGAATCCATTGATAAGGCAGCAGTTAAAATGAATTAAGGTAAATATCATAAAGTGATGATTATATAAAAAAGACAGACTAGTGTGTAAAAAAAAATCTTATTTTTACTTATTTTAAATCTTATATATAGGTAATTTGACATATCTTTATTACATAAAAGAATCAATCCTTCTGTGTGAATTAATGGTAGGCTTGCACCAGATTTCCAAACAAAGCTGATCACATATTGATCAAAGGCTACTAAAACAAAATCGTATCCGATACAGTGGTATGGTTAAAAAATAAAATAAAAAATTAATTATTAAATGTTGCCTTAAGGATCCCAACTGTGTTATATTGTGTTAATGCACCTAATCTATAGGCTGGTGTTATCACTATAATACTGTCATATCGCTCAGACCTTGTATCTCATCAGAAACTAATCTATTTAACCTCTTAACTCCCAGAAACCATTGGTGGTGCAGATTTACATTCCTCACCTCTTTTTACCGTACATTTCTAAACATGTTCTCTATAATTACTGATTTATTTACAGTAGTTTCTAAATATTGTTGTCTAAGATGAGTAACCAGACAAGAAGCTAAGTTTTAAGGTTTGTTTCATGCTTTTCGTTTTGATTGATCTGTTTTAAACTAAAAAGACAGAAGGTGAGACATTTCCAAAAACTCAGCTGAAACGATTCCATTAGACTTTGGTAGACATCAGTTGTGCCATGAATGAATCCCCAAGATGTAATGAAAAGAGTAGTATAAGAATGGGATACAAAGATGGTTTCTTCTTTTGGTTAGGCTTCTTTTTGAAGTTAAGGTCTTGCAGCTCTCCCATTACACAAGCTGCCCATGCTTAAAGTGAAGATCTTTAGAACATTACTCCTAACAGCTGTGGGATAAAGACAGGTTTTGTGAAAGGATGCCTAAATGTAAAGAAAAGAGAGTTGCTTCATAGCCCAAATCAACAAACATGAACTTTTAGATCCATTCCTGTTAGCTGGGGAAAACTTCTTCCTTCCCAAACCCTGAAGTGTAATTTTTTTTTAAGGAGGAAACACAAAATGAATACACTTTCTTTCTGAAATATTCTAAATTCATTTTGTCATCAGGACCTGTGCAAGAAGCTGCACCAGACCATTGACAAGGCTGATGAGGAGAGATATGACTTGGACGCCAAAGTGAAAAAAGCAGACAAAGAGGTATAGTTATGATTTATCATTCATGAGCGTTTTGGTAGCCTTGTTTGCTTGCAGTAATGAGTCATGACCATGGGTCCATGGGTGTGTCTGCAGATTGAGGATCTTAAAATTAAGGTGATTGATCTGAAGGGCAAGTTCAAGAAGCCAGCTCTGAGAAAGGTGCGCATGTCTGCTGATCAGATGCTTCAGGCTCTGCTCGGCTCCAAACACAAGGTGTCCCTGGACCTGAGAGCCAACCTGAAACAAGTGAAGAAGGAGGTCAAGGAGGAGGTGGGTTGTGTTTATCATAAGGAATATGAGAAGTATAGCTGTGAATTGAAAATAAAATCGTATTGTATTCTTATATATGTCAGCATATGCATTGTCGGTTTCACAGGCTACAGAAGTCGGTGACTGGCGTAAGAACATTGAGGACAAGGCTGGCATGGATGGCAGAAAGAAGATGTTTGAGGGCGAGGCTTAAATTTCTGACAATTTTTTGTTTACTTGCACTGAGTGCTCTCTCAAGGCTTTGTTGTATAGTAGTTGGATCGTTTATTCTGGTGCCAATGCCTGTTACTTACATTTGTTTCATGCAGTATATTTGTTCTGAAGGAGAAATGTATGTTATTGCAGAGCCACTACCATTAAATGAATGGTCATGGAAAACTCATTCCCATCATGCTTGTTTTGTATTACATTTATTTTTCTATTTTGTGAAAACCCAATCACATGCATACGTACATACATACATACGTTCATACATACATGCATACATACATATGTACATACATACATACATACCTACCATTGGAGGTCACTAGATCTTCAGCCAGCTAATCTCACTCCTCCTATTTATTTACATTATTTTGTTTTATTCCAACTGACCCCTTCGGTTTTTTTTTTTTTTTTTCGTTTTTGTTTAGTTTATTGTTTTATTTTTCATTTTTCAGTATTTCCCTCTTTTCATGCATCTATTTATTTATCATGTACTCTATTTATTTATACATACGTTGCTCCTATTTTGCACAACAATCTTGAAAATCAGAGGAGGATTTCTTTTGTGTGGTGGCCAAAATTTTGGATTCATGGCCTGGTAAGCGACTTTAAATTCATTTTATTCGATATGTACAATCTGTCAGTTATATTGAGACTTAATTATCGGGGACCTTTTTATCCTTACACAATTAATATTATTCGACATTATTATATATTACGTTCTTTATTATTATGTAATTGCTTTTTAAAGACAACACTTTCTCCTTAAACTGATTTCTTTTGTATATAAAATACACGCGCATTTATGTTCAGCTTTCACTGTCTCAACTGTAGGTTAAGAAGGACCCAGCACCCATCTCAGACCTCCTTGGGGAAAGGAAATTTATGAGGTCTGCCGAGTTTGTGCTGGAAGTATTTCAGGAACTCGATGGCCTATTGGCCTGGGGTGGAATCCACTTCCATAAAGAGGACTCTTGGGATCTGCTGAGCCATCAGAGGAGCCCATATATATCCTATTTAACTTTTCCTTCTCTCGGTGGGCTCGCCAGTCTTTCCTGTCCTTTTGCCAAGTGTGTTCTGCTCTCGCTCTCGTTCATAGGTGAGCATCTTTCTAGTGAAATCTAGCTAATGTGGATAAAACCACAGCCATAACATTGCTGCTGAATATAGTTGAGGTTACAGGAGTAATACATGGGTATGTAAATGATTTCTGTGAATAAAAGAATGTTGCAGGTATGGTAAGTGTCTTTCCTTTCGCTTATCGCTTTGCATGTGGTAAGCCAAAGACTAAGTGTCTTGAGAGAGAAATTAATTGCTGCAGTGAATGAAACCATGATCATTAATTTGTTTTAGGAGCTGAGCCATCTCAATTAGTTTCCGGCTGCATACCTTACTTAACATAATTAGTTAATTGCATGCACTGGAAATGTTCATTTAACATGGAAATCATCTGCTCAGGTGAATTAAAGAGAGAGATTTATCACTTTATTATTCTTCCTGCGATGACTGACATGTAAATGCTTGCGATGTTAATTTCAAGAATTTGATTTTGCATTGGTTTTCTGCTGCTCGGTTAAAATAAAACAGGCTACTTATTGCTAATACAATATACTTCTCGGTCGGCTCCTGATCATTCACTTTGAATTGTTGCTCACTTTGTGATAGATCCTAAACGATTGGTACTGAAATGACGATATCTTCAGCATATAGATGTATATAAAAAAAAAAAAAAAAAAAATATATATATATATATATATATATATATATAATCAGAATATTTTATCATACATTTCATGTCTTAGCAAGTTTTTATTTTCTAATTCTTGTATATCTAGATTTAATTCACTTTTTAATAGACGTCATAATTTCTATTTGAACTCCATGGTATAGTCTATGAAATCTTTATTCACATTACCGTTGACCTTTAGAATGAGCAGGCTGCATGTCACAGATGTTATCTGACACGGCATCACTATATTTAGCATCCGTAGTCCTTAGGAGTTTGTAAAATACAAGTGCAAGCTCATGGTGGGAATAATGGGAATTCTATAGAAAAAAAATTCAGAGAAGAGAACTGGTTTGAGAAAGTAAACCCCTGCGAAGTAAAACATGTGAAACCATGTCACTTGTACTCAACACTCTTGGTTTTTTTTCCTGTTTGCAGGGTGTGAGCACAACAAACTGCCAAGATGTCCGAGTAAGTCCTGTAGCTGAACTTTACATTTTACTCTCTGTCACAGTTACACTCAGCCACAGAATTGGTGGACTTAAGGAGTGCAAATGTTTGTGCAACCTTTATAAGTGTGCTTTTAGAAAATGTTCTGTAATGGAGTTGTATATGTTTATACACACACACACACACACACACACACACACACACACACACACACACACACACACACACACACACACACACA
>JAQLOM010000012.1:7933655-7960098 GCA_030068315.1 Chrysichthys thysi | reverse complement strand
TGTGGGTGTGTGTGTGTGTGTGTGTGTGTGTGTGTGTGTGTGTGTGTGTGTGTGTGTGTGTGTGTGAGGGAGCGAGAGAGGGAGTGCAGGTCTTTGCATTCCTCACAGTGAGTCATGGGTCAGTCCTTAGCTCTGTGAGATGACTGGATTTATTTCCTATGATCATCAGAAGGTTCTCTTTCATCTCTGAGCTGAAACAAGCAGCACACAGTGTGGAGGAGGGAGAGCCAGAAGGTCAGGGGTTCCTGAACTCGTCCATGGCAACACAAAACCCTTGATAAGCTATATATTTGGTCTATGCGACATAATTTATGGACTCTTGCTCATTCAGGTTGTGAGGGAGTTGTTTTTTCTTTAACGATGGCCAAATAACCTTTCAAAAAGATCTTTTGGGGTCATGTGATCCATCTTGTCTACCAATGAAAATATAGCAGCATACGGTATGTTTGCACAAAAGCATCGACAAAATTAACCCCCTAAACCTGTTCAGCTGGCAGAAATCCTATTCAATGCTTGTACAGAATCATTCTCAAAAATAAATCAATCCAAAGACGAACCAGTCTGAGCTGAGATTTTAAATGCAAATACAAGCCCTGCATTCTGTCTGGGTTAAATAGGCCAGGCTGTATGTCTGTGAAGAATGATGAGGTCTTCCCTAGAAACAGATTTTGTGCTTTTGCCACTGTGTGTAGAGGTGGAGCAGCGCAGGTGATGACCTCACCAAGAGGACCCAGAAGATGGAGGCGGAAATTCAGGAGAAATGCAAGAGACTGTTAAGATTGTATCAAGGCCAGGAATAAGGATGTGAAAAGAATGTGGAGCGAATGTGATGCTATCCAATACAGCTGCGCTTGTCTCATCTTCATCTAAACATCACCCAAACAAGGAAAACAGATTCAGACATTCACTACTTGAAGAAATGTACAAATCCTCAGAATGTTAATGCTACGCTGATTGAGTGTGCTTTTCTTTGGAGCAAACAGTTTACAAAGAGTTACAACAAGCTTGTGAATTCTTGATCATTTAAGATGTCACACATTTGGTATACAGCATAGTTGCTTTGGTGGCCTAATAACGAGAAAATCCAAAGCTGCCGCCGGTATTAACACTTACAATATTTAGTTTGCGGATATTGCAAATAAATGAAGTCACTGGATTCTCATGGACTGGATTGAAGATCTCTTTTTTCTGACAGGTTTTGAAAATACCACTAATACAGAACCATAAACACGTCTGTTATCTCGCCTTTTCTTATCACTTTCCAGTATTTTACACTTCATTTTGTATCTTCTTCTTCTTCTCTTATTATTATTATTATTATTGTTATTATTATTATTATTATTATTATTATTATTATTATTATTATTATTATTATTATGTCAGGCTTTTAACATATTTTATACTGTGTGCTGGAATTTGACCATTTTACCCAATCCCAGTAGGTTATACAAGTACATGTTCATTTACACCATCTTTCAACCTCTGAATCAGTCCAAAGAGTCAGGTCAGTACAGTAGTTTCCACAACAAACAGTGCCATTTTGCTCATGGTAGCTCACACCTCATCAGTGCCACGTCGTTTTCTTTGTAAAATGATGTGGCGTGAGCCACCCTGAGCAAAACTACCCTGAGCATACAATGCAGGAAATAAATACAGTATACTTGCAGCACAACAAATGTTTATATAAGGTCAGAAGAGTAAATATGATAGACGTCAATATTTATGTATTTAAATAAACACTGGGGCAAAGATAAAATCAGTACAGGAAAAAAAAAGTCCAGAAATGAAAATGTAGCTCAGAGCGAGAACAATAGATTACATCCAACTGTCTAAAAATGCATCAAGAGTGAAGCAAAAAATAATATAAACAAAAGAATGCATTGTCTTTTTGTATCACTTGATGCATTATGGATGGTGGATATGGATAATGGAGATAATTCTATGTTAATATCGAAACACTGTGTAAACTCACCAGTCACTATCAGTATTATTGGTTCGCTCATTTGCATCACCTGTAATAAAGAAATACTGTACATTATACTGTAAGGATCACATGTACCGTTTTTTGGTGAAACAATAAGAGAGGAATTAAGTACAAATGATGCGCTTTCAGCATAATTGCTTCACGTTAAATATTTAAAACACTAATATTTTCACAAACTGTTCAACAGTTATTGAAATATCTGTACTCATATAGAAGTTGTAATGAGTTAAACACATACTTACATAGAAAATTGGAAAGATATCATGTGATATTTCTGCTTATACCACAGCCCTGTTACTGTTCAATTCTGATCAGAAGGTACTGATTCATTTTCAACGATATTATTATCATATTTTTAATCTTCTACATTTCTACAAAGTTAGTACTCTGAGAGAAGTGGCAGCTGCAGAGCAAATCACAGGTTCATGTAAATGGGCTTGCTCTAAATACTTTATCATAACAACTTACATGGGGACTTTGTGTGTAATTGTCATGGTGATGGTGAGGTTTTCTGTTTATTTAGCATTTAGCAAGCAGCTCTGACAGAGGTAGGGCTGCTGCTTACAGGACAGAATAATGTGTGCTTTGTAGTTTCTTGGGAGCATGGCAGTCTGTACTTTTTGTCTTATTAACATCAAAAGAGAGGGAAGAAAAGAGAGGGTGGTGAAGAAATAACTGTTTGTATCTGTTGAAAATGATAACATGAACTAACTTGTTTGGGGAGACATAACTAAATGAATAAGACATCTGATGGCGATCTTTAATCAATCGAAATAAATTGTGGTATAAATCGCTTTAGCCTAAGTGGCAAATCGTTGTGGTATATATAAGAATAAAACACTTGGCGACTTTTTTCATAGGAAAATAATAACCTTTGGGGTGGTAACACCACACTGGCATTATTGATCATTTTCTTATAACAGCACACATGCAAGAGTTTTATAACTCCCCTTGGTCTTTGGAAACAAAGAGAAATGTGCACAAGCCAGTTGCAAAAAGACCCAAGTAGCCTAGCAACCTGATGCTAATTGGTTATCTACTACTACTACGAGTCCTTTCAGCTTTTCCCTTCAGGAGTTGCCACAGCGAATCATCTGTCTCCATCTAACTCTATTCTCTGCATCCTCTTTTCTCATACCAACTAACTTCATAACCTCTTTCATTACATCCATAAATCTCCTCTTCGGTCTTTCTCTAGGCCTATTGGCTATATAATTGGTTACAATTTGGATAAATCTTTCAGGAATTTCATTTCGGACTAGATAGAAATGAAATAAAATGCTATCCCCTCATTATTATGGATTACACCTTAAAGACAAAGAGTGCTATTTAGCTTACCTAACATGTTCAAATGTAACTCTAGATGATCGTAAAGATAGCTTGGGCTCTGTCAGTGGCTAATTGATGCTAAGTGGTGTTCCAGCTTGCAATGACTGGACATATAAACTGTACATATCTAACACTCTGAGTGTTAAAAAGAAATCAAAGTTTCTTGGTGCTTACAACTTTTTGTTTGTTGGACACATTCAAGAGATAATGTTTCACATTACCACATACAACACAGAGAACCTCTTAGCAATGAAAGCTGAGTTGTTGCCCAACCAGATGTAATAAATTAAATTTGTAAGCTAAGCAAAGTTAGATAAAAGTGTCCATTATTGGCAACACCTCAGGAAGAATGTGACCTAGCTATCTCACTTTAGTCAACTAGTTATGCGAGAATGTGAGCTATGTAATTTTGTTAAAGCAATATAACTGAATTATGTTAGCTAACTAGCAAGCTAAGCCTGTTAAATTAGTGAAATTAGTTAGCAAGCCAGCTTCACTGATTGAGTTGAGTATAGCTAGCTAATTATGATCAATCCTAATTGTCTGAAATCACAACTGTTTTCTGTTGGTTTGGAAAGGTGTTTGGTAGTATGGTAATCGGTTCCATAGAATTTGGTAAAACCGAAAGTGCTCAGAAACACTTTTCCATTTCTGAAATCCAACAGCACATCGAAATATTTTAGAAAACTAATTCTGTCTGCTCAAAAACAAAACAAAACAAAACAAAACAAAACAAACAAAAAAAAAATCACTGTACACTCCTGCTATGTTTTTGAAACCAGGAGGTGTGGCTGACATAAGAGTGACATGTCTGTGTTTCTTACACATCAAAATAAAAAGCATCTATGAAAAAAATGATCTTTGAATTATATAAAAATAAAAACGACAGTGTTATCGATAGACTAGAATGGTTTTGAAACCAATCAGACCATATCAGTCCACAGCCCAGAGCGTAAATAGAAACATGGTAGGATTTTACAGAACACTAAATGAGCAAGTCCGTCTGGAGGTCAGCAGTTTGGTGGCTTGAGGCTAGACACTCCCTGAGTCATTAGGCACTTTAATGCGCTTTTGACGCCATGCTGCACCCAGATATGCTGCTGAGAAAACCCAGACGTGCTGAACTTGCTGAGATATGCCTTGCCTTTCGTCATCGATAGGGTATACTATATCATATATTACTGTACTAAATGGTGTGCTGATTCATTTCTCTGTTTCCTCACCAGCTGTAACGCAACTGCAGGCTGCACATATTTTATTACTGAAACTGTTGGCTGAAGCGGGTTTAGTGCAGCTGTGGGGTTGAGAGCTGATTTCGTAAGCAGTGACAGAGTGAGTTCTCAGTGAAAAGGTCTGTTTGCTTCCTCGGTATTCTGCACATTTGCTTCAGTTTTTAAATCTCCAATAAATATCCGCCCACCTACTGCTGGTGTCCTTGACTGTGTGCACAGAGCGGTGTCATTTCCTTTCACATGTGCTGTCTTTTGACTTCCACCATGAGGTAATTCTTCCTGTTTATATCCATGCAGCGTAGCCAAGATCCGGCAAGATTAATAGATATTGCGACAAGAAAAATGGAAATCTACACTTGCCACTTGTACTGTTCCTGTTCCTGCCATTTCTTGCCTTATTGTAAGTCCGTCCCTCTTATACTTTCTCTGTCCACACATACAGACACACAAAGCAAGGTCTGATGATCCTTCTGTGTCATAATAATGCCCTCACTCTTACTGTGGGCACTGTGCCACCGCCTGGATTAAGTGTCGGAAGAATGGACGCTTGTTGTGTTCTGCTTGTCTCTGTAGCGGGAAAACTTCATTCAGTTTGTGACACCGTTGCTTTCTTTCCTATGTAGGGAAATGCTTTGTCCTGCAATCCCCTCCTCAAATCCACTTGAATAGCAGGATCAGATCATCATACCACTGGACATAGATATAGATCCTACACAGAACTGTTTACTGGATGATAAAAGCCTTGGAAGCTATAACGTTTCCATTCGACGCCTTTGTTCTTCAAAATATCCACAAGAGCTCTCCGTTCAGGGTTGAAAAGAGGCATGGGTGTTGTTAGCAAGACTGGACACTGAGGACTAGCCATGTTTCCATTGTACAACATGTCATTATCGAGAACATAGCACCACTTCAGTCCTGAATGGTGTCTTGTTTGCCATGGTAACGACGTTAATAGTGTTACTGGGATCTGAGGAACTGAATTAGCTCTGTGTGAGCGCGTGGACATGTGCTGTAAGGCACAATGGGAGACACTGGACATGAAGGGGCGGGGACTTGGATGAGACGTGCATGCTTTTGAGCACTGCTTTATGATCCGTGGTTGAAACACGTGAGAAAATGTACTCAAGTAGGTGCTGCTGAGGATGGTGGCCGTAAACAGTGTGTCAACCCAATTTCTTGAAGCGTAAACAATTTGATAGGGAATCGTTAACAGTTGGACAGCACGCACATTTACCACGTGTTATGTACTTCCAACAGATTATATATGGTGGTAAATCAACCAGGATTTGTAGAAATGTTTACTTCAATTCAGTTCAATTTGATTTTATTTGTATAGTGCTTTCAGCAGTAGACTGTTTTACAAGGCAGTTGTACAAATATCTAAATGTACAGTAGATTTATATGAATAATGAACAAGCCACAGGCGAGAGTGACAATAGACGATTGCTCCCTTAGATGATATTGAGAGGGTCCAGACTCAGAATGGAAATCAGCCCCTTATGCGGACACCACATAGTGGAATTATAAGTCATTACTTTACTACTTTTTTTTCCCAATTTTTCTTTAATGCTTAAACTTAGCATCCTACCCACCCCAGAACTAGCACTTACTGTACTTGGTAAAAAAAAAAAGACCTGAAAGATTAGTGACATAAAAATGCAATACGAAATTATTTTAATTTTTTTTTATATTTACAGACCGCAGCATTATGCTTATGTACAGGATTAGCCAAGAGCTGCTTTACTATAAAGCCTAGTATCTTGTGAAAGCCCCAGGGCTGCACAAAGTTTCAGAAAATTCCCCATACTGAATCACTCCCACTGAAGTACGTATTATTACACAATGGGTTTCACTGTGTTTGAGTTTGAAAAAGACAAACAGAGATTTCTTTGATTAGCATTTGAATGGCTTTGAATTTGAGTAAATATTAATTATTCACTAAAGATTTTCATTCCTTTCTCTCATAATGTCATGCCTTTCCTAGCAGTTTCATTGTACTGAATAAATTCCAGAAGGTACTGAATAATATGCTTTAAACAATAAGTAAAGAGTTTAAACAAACAAACAAACAAACAAACAAACAAACAAACAAACAAACAAGCAAGCAAAAGATAATAGTGCTATGTTAACAAGGTCTGGGAATAGGAAGTATATACTTCTTATGTATCCTATGTTTTCGTTTTAAGGACAGGTCCTTACATGACACCATTTGCTGAAAACAATGAACTTAATCGCCATAAATCACTCTGAGTTTTGCAGCATTTTCGACAGGCTCTCTTCATCCCTTGCCATTGTAAGATGAAGAAGATGAGTGAGGTTGAGGTCTGCTGAGGGGACCAGAGGCTGTGGAGGTGGATTAGTGGCGTGGAGTGGAGGATATCATCTTACAGTTCCCTCAGGAGCAGCCACATGACCTCACCGAGCTGGAGAAGGGAGGGGGAAGAAAAGATGTTGAACTACAGCCTGAGGTCTCTCAATGAGAACCACATGCAGAAACTAGGCAGAGCGAAAGAGGGAGGAGAGGTGGGAGTGGTGGAGGGGTGAGAGGAGGGGTGGAGGAAGGCTGTGACTAAAGCATGTCACTCACAGAGGACTGAGCTTTGTGTGGATCTCACTTGATATTTTCACCAGGCAGCGTTGAGGACAGGACGTTGGAAAAGGGCTCACAGGAAGAGGGTGAGTTGTGTGGAGCTGGGAAAGACACACAGGATTACAAAAGGCTCCAAAGGGCAGAAAACAACTCTTTCAGCTCTACTAATTTAGTTAAAAAGAGTGACAGAGGACAGAGAGATGTCAAGTGCAATCTTGAGACGACACTCCAGCAAGCAAGGCTTACAGAACCTCCTCAGGTGAGTCTGTGAGTGAGATGTAATTTAATACTGCAGTAGGGATTCGTGTTTACAATAAAGCTTAACAGAGTGGAACAGGCACAAAATTGGACAAGTCATGTGAGCTTTGTTTAATAGTCTTTGTTCTGCATGAAAGGTCAAGAATTGTTAGTAATGGATGGGTTTGGGACGGGGTCCTAAGCCTCGTGCTACTGCTTATTTCTTGTTTTTAAAACTAGTCAGCTTATTTTCTGAACATAATATAGTCAGATAACAACACAATAGCTACGTGACTCCTTCAGGAAAACCAGTTCACCTTCAGGCCATTATAGTCTTCTTAGATAGATCAGTGTCAGCGCTGGTAAAGACATTTGTTGAGACTTGGGGAGAAGGTTTATTGGTTCTTCAGGAGGTGCTGTGGAGTTGTCGACATGGGAGGGTAAGGTCAGTATTTGGTAGGTGCAAAGGTCCACTTATTAAAACTTGGCTGAAGTGACCACATGACCTTTGCCGGGGGGGTGAAAGAAGATGGAAAGATTGTGTCTCTGAAATGAGGCTGCCAGCGGTTCTGGGGCTTGTTTGGAGATTTCAAATTCTTCAGTTGGACTTTGAACTTTACTTTGAGCTTAATCTGTACATCTGTACCTCTGTAAATGAGTTCTTTTAACCATACATAACATACAGTGCCTTTTCCACACTTTGAGTTTCTACAGCAGTGAAGGGGCGAATACTGCAATCAGAACGTTTATGTTTCTGTTGACAAATTATTTTGCAAACTATACTAACTTTAACTTTAATATTAAGAGTTATGTTTGTAGAATCACGTCATATAATCGCGATTAACTGCAGTTCCAGACCTTAACAGTACAAAAAGTGGAAAAGGTTCACAGGAGGTAAATAGTTATGCAGTATACTGTAAATTTGGGCAATCATCACATATTTACCACATAAGCTGCATACCTCACCAAACTTACAGACCAAAGCATCACAGTCAGTACAGCTTCACTTGGACAAATTTGGATGAATACATATGACTCCGTTCATTTGAAACGAAATGTTCAATAAAAGCTAATGTAAGGAATCGAGGCAGGGTTAGTGTTCATACCCTTTCTTACAACTGTGCAATGAGATCCAACATCTTGCTAAACCTGATCTCATTTTTGCATGTGATCGGGATCAACACAGTGCATTCAGAACAAGTTGAGAACAAATGAGTAACTTCATGCATCAAGTTTGTGTTTTGGAAGAGAACAGACTTCTTTAAGCTTATCGGGGCTTGCTTTGTATTCATATCTGCAGAAACAGGGCTTTGGTAGGATCAGGTGTACTTTGTCAAAGGCATTTCATGAGGTATACACAGGTTGCATTGTAGAGGGTGGATTCTTTTCCCTGGGCTTTTTCCAGGGCTGCCAAAACAGTCCTTTCTCCTAGCTGACAAGGTGGATTTGCACTCAAATGCTCAGCATTCATCTTTTTTCTTCCTGTACAGGCTGGACGGCACACACCGGACATAATACTAATGATGCGTTGATCCAACGCTTTTGGTGTTGTGCATACACTTCATAGAAGTTTAAAAACCGTTTCCTTGCATCCTTTCCCCTCCCTATGTGTGTACGTAAGCAGACGAGAAGCAGTGTGAGTCACAATAGCCCGGTGTAAAGCAAGCTATTCGTCTTCACGTCCAGACATTTTGCTATAGAAACTCTTGTATATTCTGTATTTCAGTATTTCACTCTCTTGGATCGGGCATGGAAGGCAATAGATAAAATCTGATCCAGATGATGTCTGGGTAGAATGCACAAGTGCCTGGTTATGCTTTACGCTTATCAACTGAAAGCACAAAGAATACAGAGATGGATTTTTATGATCTGTATGAAACTTGTAGGAAGGAATTGCTCTTGCAACTGCAGCTGTTTGGAAAGCTCTTCCAAGCAGCCTAAAAATTGGTTGTCTCTGTTGCATTTACTACCACGAATGGGAAACAAGGAAGCACATCATAAAAGGAAGCTGATAAGGAAGAAATACAGGCAAAAACTGTTCCCAAGCTCAAGGCCCATCAATAAGTGACTTGGGCATTTGCCAGAAGGGGCATGTGATGAATCAATCACAGTGATCTGGAGTGAATCAGTGTATTAGGATCGCTCGTCGGTAAATTGTCTGGATTTACAGAATGTTCTCAAGGATTGAAGCATGCAGGTAGTAGCTATTTCTAGCTATGCATGGTTGTCCCACTAATACGGTGTCCATGGAAATTCTGAGAACAGTTTTGAGCTGATTATGTTTATGAGAGAACCTAGGGAGATTTGTAAATGGACTGAAAGCTCATTGTGTTCACTGATCCACGTGAACAGACTTTCTCATTGTGGCTTCAGCCATGACCGAGCTGATCCCCGGCATTTACGCTGTCCTTGCTTCTGTTTACAATAGTGTGATAAGAACTGCAGGAATGCAGAGGGGAAACGTGGGGGGAAAGGTGTTTGTGTTGAAGGGGCAATAAACTCTCTGCCATTACCCCTGGCTGAAAGGGTTATACCACAGTTGAAGATAAACCAGTCTGGCCTTTAATAAACTGGGCATTATGCGGCTTTAAAACAGGTTCTCTTAAATATTTCTCTCTCTTTTGTTGAACTTTTTTAGAATGCCAGTGGCATGATCTACGCTAAATATCATGCTAAATACTAAACCCTCTATGCAGCTAGACAAGTGGAGCCTGTGGATTTCCAGACTCCAGGCAAGACAAATGGGCTGCGCACAGTTTGTTCACTGTGGGTGTCTGGACACTCAGACATAACATGCTGACTGGCGTCTCTGGATGTCAACGGACAGACGGAGCCCTCACTCCTTCACTATTTACATTACTCAAAGATGTTTGAGTCTAGCGTTGCTAGTGAAGCCCATGTTGCTAGTGGAGGATGGGTAAATAAAATTAGCACTATGCTTTATAAGATGCCGTTTATGTTCAGAGAGATCTAGTCTGTCTGTCATAACTGTCTCTTTTCCACTGTTTGAATTACAAGCTTGTAGATATAATAATTAGTGTGAGTTTCTGCACGGGGATTTTCCATAAATGCTAAATTAGTACTCTGGATTTCCACAGCTACTTTTCATACATGAGGGACTTGTGTGAGCAGTTTGTTTTCGTTCTCTTCTGTACACTGCCAGCAGGGAGACATTCAGCTGGTCAGGGTGAATAACTCTGTTACTCTCGAAATATGACTCACCGTGATGACATCATCCGGCTCAGGTGGTTACCCGCTAAATGCCCCAAATCCTGTGCATTCACTGATCAGCTCTTTAAAAAGGGTAGAAAAATGAAAAAGGGTAGAAAAATGAAAAATAAAAGCGAACGAGAAAGAGAACCTTAAGCAATTTCTGTAGAGGGTGTGTGCACTTGGTTTTATAGAAGAAGAAAAAACATGGCTTAACTTAGCTATTATGTTTCGTTAATCTGTTTTTCAGAAAGTTTGATTGTTGCTCCATCTCAAAGCTGCTTAAGCAGAAAAAAAAAAAATCTGAAAAGTTATTTATCATAAGGCGTAATCCTGGGTGACATTAAGACTGGTTTTAAATTGTTGCTAAACACCACATGGGACATGGGAAAGTATTTTCAAGTATTATATCAAGGCAAACGCAGCGTCAGTTCTTAAATTGTAGCACTACGTGTTTTCGTTGAGTTTTTAAAAGGGTTCTAAATTTCCTGCCTGGTCTGGGTTACCTGACACCTTTCATATTGTTGGATATTTTTCTTTTCTTGAAATAAGCCAGATTGCTGGAGCTGGAAAACGTTTGCAGGATATTCCTACTGTGATAGCAGAATGAAATTCAGGCACATTTAAGTGCATAGTACTGCTTTATGGTTCGCAATGTCTTCGTTTTTGAACGTGTCATATAACTAAAAACATCATGCAACCTTTTCGTAATATTAAAAGCAATAAATAATTGGAACGTGTACCGGTAATCGTGTTTCAGTTTCATATTGAGCACAATAGTATAAACAGTCATTATTAATTCTGAAACATGCTTCAATTGCACCTTTTATTCTTAAACACAACCTGCATCTAATAACACACACAAAAGACTGACCAATCTGGCTGTGCAACCAGTGACTCATTGTGTTCGGCTACAGGTTAAGGCTTGTTCTGGTGTGAATTAACAAATGTGATAATAGCCAAGTAAAAGCTAATGCTTGCACCCATTACCACCCCCCTCCAACCCTCACCCCACTCCTTTTACCAATCCATTCTGCCTCTGGCTTTACTTGCATTAGGCTTAGGGACCTGAATCAACAATGTGAAGAAAGGTAAGATACGTCGAGGTGGGCCATATTCTTGTCTTTTTTCTTTCTCTATAATGAGTACTAAGAAATACACAAACACAAATTTTAAAAAGTATTCTGGTCTTTTTTAGCGTGCTTAATGAGCACTGGAGCCAATGACTTGGTAAGCGCTTTGCTTAAATTAAAAGCTTTGTTTTTTTATTGCGCAGAAAGGAATGAAATAACAGAGCGATCTGTTAGTCTGTGGGTACTAGACAAATCACAGCAAGATGAATGACCTAATCTCCATCATGACGTCAGGCACGAGGCCTGCGGGAGGAAATAAATAATAAGTGAGCATAAAAGTTTTGTTTGATTTCCAGATGCAATAAAAGCTTTTTTTGAACTTTTCATCATTGCCACATGTGTTTTCTTTTTCACCGAACATCTGAAACTGAAGCCGTTCTTATCCTTCTTCCCCTGTTTGTAATCGTTGAATTAACATATTAAAAGCTCTGCATTAAGCTACAATAGGCTTCTCTGTGTTTATTCTGTGACTTACAAATGTGCCTGCATGAAATAGAACGGCCTGAAAGAAAAGAGGGTTTGGTTGCACCACTCCATCTGGTTTGTAACCCTTTTACCCCTTCCACTCACTTCCCAGGCTACTTTCTCTTCCTGAGAGAACGCCTGAGGACGTGTGGTGGCTTGGTCAGGCATGTTGTAATGCTGAGAAAGACAGAGACGAGAACGAATGTCTCTTTATAGCATAATAGCTAATTCGTCTGAATGTGAAAGGGGTGCTTGCGTCATCCCTCATTCCCCCATATGATCATTTATGGACCTCCCTTGTAATACGTGGGCTTAGAACATGCCATAAAAGCCACTGGAGCAGATTGTGACTCTAGCAGTAAGAAGGTCTGGTATGCCTTAATGGCCTATTAGTGACCTGTATATGCTCTGTATGTGATTCAGAAGCCAGATTGATGTTTATTGTAATACGATACCCAGGCATCCAGATGGAGGCTATTTGACAAGTCTGTCAACACTGTCCCCAAGGGAAACGGGATAATCTCTTACCACAGAAGAAGAGTAAAAACTTTTCTCAGGCATTCCAAAAACATCACTTTTAAAATGCACTATTTCCGAATTTACACAAATAATCGACATCATGACCTGTTGCACACAGCATTCTGCTTTCGTGTAAACTTTCTTTCCTCCACCACAACCACAAACATGTATACACACGTGCATGCATATACCCAGCACAATGCATGTGTGAGGCATGAATGTGTGTTTATTTGCAGGCTATATAAACAGAAGGATGCATCAACATCTCCAGTGTGTTCATGTGTGTGGGATGTCTTTGCTTAGTCATGGCTGTTGCTTGACCCTGACACAGATGTTCCATTGGCTTATTCTTCCACCCTGAGGATGTAACAGGCTATTGTTTAGAGAATCTTCCAAAGGAGCTGTGAATGATCCAGTGTCACTTGGCTCCAGGTGGCTTTGGGCTGAGGGTCGTTTCTCATTTCTTATGCGGTGAAATAATCAGGACTCATTTTTGGTTGGTGATGTGTAAAATGTAAAAGCAACTGTGAACACATAGAGTATAACGATGACATTCCTGTGTCCTGTTTCTCACAGAGTGACGGCCCAGCGCAGTATTGAAGATGCAGAAGAGATTGAGAGGGAGCGACGACGCCGGGCTCGAGAGGCTCTTAGAAAGGAGCACAGTATCACCGGATCAGCCGGATCTCCTCAGGACAGCTCTGGACCCAGTGAGGAGTGTCTGTAAGTCGGCTAGTCAAAAACATTTTGTACCTTTTTATCTATTTTTTTCTCTTTCTGCCTTTCTTTCTAATTTCTTTTACTACATGAAGAATGTATAGCATGGCAGAGCTTGATAGTAGAATCTCCATGGCGGTCCTGCGTTTTGCACAGCTTCCAGTTTTTATCAGAACAGAATAATTATAGGCTGTCTGGTTCATAGCGTTCAGAAATGCAAAAAGAAAGGCAGGTTTTTTTTCTTCTTCCACCATTTTAAGTGGAGAACATGTTGTTTGAGAGCACCCTGTAATTGTGGGCTGATCAGAGAAGAATCCTGGCTATGAGCTTTTGGAGCAGTTTTGAGGACTTTCTTTGGGGATCATCACACTGTTAGGCGTATTGATTAAAATATTATACAGTTAACTCCCGCCTATCGTGGGGGTCATGTTCCGGCGCCCCCTCGCGACAGGTGAAATCCGCGAAGTAGCGACGTTACATTTATTTTATTATTTATATATATAGATATTAAGGCGGTGTAAACCCTTCCCACTCTTTCCCACACTCTTATAAACACGTCCTATGCTCTTAAACACTTTCTACACTCTTAAACATATGTCATTTTAACAACCTATAAAATTCTACATGGTTACTATATGCTGGTGAGCTGACTTCCTGTTTATAGCCGTCCTAGCCAATCCTAGCGCTCCCTCGCGGTCACCTGACTGGTCCGCCTGACAAGCGGAAGTGGCGTAAACTGCGTTTTCATTGTGTATTCATCTGCTGATGAATTACATACTGTATTTTATTTCGATTTAATATTCTTTTTATATGTCTGAATTGACATTTTTTATATTTTTTATGCTCCAGAGCCCTGGGAAAATAAACGATCCGCGATTCAAAATGTGAAAAACCGCGATGCACTGAACCCACGAGAGGTGAACTGCAGTATTGTGGGGGATTACTGTAATACAATTTTATGCAGCGTATTGCTTTGCAAGGAATATATTAACTTACCATTAACCAGCAACCAGCAGGTTTTTTCCCTAAAGATACGATTGTTTTATGTTCCTCTGACATCTCACCTTGTATAATTAATTGATGGAAATAAGATTAATCATTTCCTGGCATGAACTCTGCTTTCCTTTCAAGTTGCTCCTGGAAATACATAACGCATTTTCTGGGGACTGAGTATGGTGGTCTAGCAATGACACCCAGTCCTAACTGGGTGCTGAAAGCTGATGTCAAGATACACTGGTCCCTCCAAGTGAGTGCAGGGCATAAATATCCAGTGCTTTCACCAGCAGTGCAGATGGGAGCAGTGAGGGTGGCATCCATTACAATGGCTTCTGTTTTGGCTTGCAGACAGAGGAATTCCAGTGCAGGTCAAGCTTTATTAAAAGTGCACAAGACAAAAGGAGTAGGCAATACTTGTAGACAGTAAGCTTGCAGGTCAGAAGATTGTCTACCGGGCACAACTTGGACAAAACCCAACAGGCAAAGGAGCTGGAGTCAAAACCAGAAAGACAGGGTTAGGGTTTGCAAAACAAACAAAACAATGTCTCAGGAACGTCACAGACATGAATGCTGGAGCAAGGCTGAGGAAAATAAGGGTGAATAGGCTAGAGAATATAAAGGGTAGGTCTATGGACTGATTGTGAACAGGTTGTGTGATTAGTCTGGGGACTGCAAGGAAAGATAGGCTGTGTATGAATTTGTTGCTTGATCATATGATAGCCTGCAGAGTTGGTTCACGGTTATGGCAGTTGCCAGAGAATCAGTAGTAATGTAAATAGACTGATGGGAAGTCGGATTATTAACAGGCATAGATGCTGAGACGTTGGGTTGAGAACAGTGTCTCAGATGTCTCAAAGATATGAGACATTTCTGCTGTATGTGGGGATTTAGTCTTCACTTGAAAAAAAAATCTTTGTGGTAAATTAACCCAAGAGGCTGTTTGTCAGAATCGTTAAGCTATCCTATTCCGAACTCTCTACGCTGATGGAACACGATACTCCATGTCAATCATCAAACCTAGAATTTCAAGCTGTGTTTGGTGGATTGAATGTTCCTGAGGTTGAGGCTTTGATGGGCCTTTAGTGATAGTGATAGTGATACTAGTGACTGTCACACGTGAAGCACAGCATAGCGTGAACTGCGCCCGGGGAGCAGTGCTTGGGGACAGTACCTTGCTCAGGGTACCTCAGTGTACCCCGTCGGTCCTGGGCCTTGAACCCACTTGAACCTTCCGATTGAAGGGCCAATGCCCTGACCGCAAGGCTACCACGACCATATGGTTCATTAGCAATCTCTATTCTTTGTAACATGCGGCATTACACTGTGAGCTATCACGCTGTCTACTCTTGCTGTTTTTCCAGGTGTTGTCATATCAAGTGTAAAGTCTTATCAGGTGTTATTCATCTTGACATCTGTTATTGGTGTCTGCTTGCCTCTGGCAAGCAAACCAGAGCAACAACAAAAAAACACCTAGAAACATCAATCACACCTCAGACATCTGCTTCCTCAGACTGCGTTTGAAGTTGAACACTGGTGTTAATAGATGGATGAATGACGTCAGGGTGTAGTTTTATGACTGGATATTTGTAGCTGTACTGCTGCAGGTTTTTGGGCTCCATATGTTGCTTTGCCACATGGAGTGTGTTCATGCTTGGCTGGATGTTAACTTGAGTACATCTTTCACAAAAGTGATTATGGCCATTTTCTTGTTACCATTATTAAACTGTAACACCTCCCAAATGCCACCTAACTCTAATGCTTCTACACGTGTTGTGCAATGTCAAACAGAAACAGCTGAGAGTCTATATTATTGTTCAACTGTTATAAATGTTCTCAGTTCTTCTATTATCCAGCCAGAAAAGCAAAAAAAAAGACAACTTCCATTGTAGGGCCAAAATTCTGTCTTTAAAATGTGAATTGATGCGTCCACATCTTGAGATTGTTAGGCTACAATAAGAAGGTTGAAAAAGAAAACAAAGAGGCTGCATTATTGCGTTACAATTAGAAAGTACAAATTTCCGAGGGACAAAGGAAAATAAGTACTGTGGAGGTCGAGGGGCCAGCCACATAAAGCCTAAGCTTATTATTTACCTAATCATATTAAAGCATCCTATTAAATACCAATGAACCATACATTATGCTGTATAAACCTAGTAGCAAGTGTATGTTGTTAGAGAGTAAGAAATGCACATTGTACCTGACAGTGGGTCCTGGGAGTTTATCAGTTGAATTTTATAGCCTCTTTTTGTGTGTGCAGCTTTGAGAGTGAACTGAAACCCAGCAGCTCTGGTGCATTGGAAGAGGATGAAGGTTTCAGTGACTGGACTCAGAGGTTGGAGCGTGGCAGACAAGTCAGGCAAGAGGAAAGTGACCCTAGAGAGGAGGATTTGGAGGTGGAAAGAACCATGAATGGAGGTAGCAGAAGAGTGGAGATCAGCTCCACCGTACTAAATCGACAGCATAAAGGGAAAGGTGAAGTGGATGAAGTGGTGGACTACATGCCAGAGAGAAAGAGTAGTGAGAAGTGCATGCTGTTTGTAGACAAGACAGGCAGCCTTAGGTCCAGAGAGACACCAGAATGGAAGGAAGATTTAATCAGAGTGAACAAGAGACAAGTGGAGGAGCCTAGGCCACACATGGAGGATAAAGTAAGAGCTGACATGGTATGATTTTCTACATTAGTTTTTATATCTGTATATCTAGAAGAGAAAAATCCTTATTATATTTTTGTTTGGCTAAATTATCAGGTGAAAGACGTGAGGAAAGAAGTGAAGGTCTCATATACATCCAAAGTCTTCTTGCAGCAAGATAGGACACCCATCACCAACACTGAGGATCCTGCTGGAGAGGAAGTGACATCACATCTACTAAAAAACAGAAAGACTACAAGGTGAGTTTTATGTTGTTGAAAGGATATTGTTATTTTGAACAGTGTTTAATGCGCTGCATACAGAGTTGTTTATATTTGATAGAAAATCTAGGTGCAGCTTCCGAAGAAGAACCTTTTCTAAAAACCGTCTGTTGTAGAGTCTACTGTACATAAACCCTTTAGGGTTCCGTCAGAGTGACGAACCTAATAGGTCCTAAATTGAGCTTTTATTTGTTTACATGGCTTTAACCTGTAAGGAAGCTTTTCTCCCCACATTGCTCATCCAGTACCACAACACACACCAGAGCTGTTACACACATGTAATTATGTTCTGGTTAATAGTTGATCAGTTATACATTTATTACCTTACTTTGTTACATTACACATTCTACCTATGGCTTATTATACACAATTCTATTGAAATCTCGATCTGATTAGTCAGAAGGTGTTGACTATTTGGGGTGCCATGGTGGTGTAGGGGTTGGCACTGTTGTTTCACAGTAAGAAGGTCCTGGGTACGATCCCTGGGGTCGACCTAGATGACATGGAGTTTGCGTGTTCTTCCTGGCTGTGTGGGTTTCCTCCAGGTACTCTGGTTTCCTCCCATAGTCCAAAGACATGCCCAGGCTAATTAGCTACTCTAAATTGCCCGTAGGTGTGAATGTGAGTGTGGATGGTTATCTGTCTCTGTGTGTTGGTCCTGCGGTGGATTGGTGGACTTGCCCAGGGTGTACACCACCTCTCTCCCAAAGTCAGCTGGGATTGGTTCCAGCTTCCCCCCGTGACCCTGAACAGGATTAAGTGGCAGAAGATGAGTGGGTGAATGAAGAGAGTTGATTACTTTTCTGTAACAGCATAAACATAAACAGTAGTTCTGTTTGCTCATTCTAATATGTAACATCTTACACAGAGACTGGCTGAAGCACCACACAAACGGATAAAATCATGTGTCTAATTGTTGATATCGTGACATTTTCTGTGATAAAGAAACTTTACTAACATTTTTGTAAGGGGACTTCAGTGTTAGGGCTTTGTAACCACAAGCAGTGAGGTTAAGTTTTCCAGCAAGATGGCTTTGTGTAATTTTTTTATTTTATTAACTTCAAAAGGAAGAAATGGGAGGTTCCTTTTTCAGGTGTTGAAATGTAAGTGATAACAGGAATAAGTCTTATTTTCCAGTGATTTTCCACAACATCAAATGTAACTCTAAATGAATAAAATGGATGAAACTGATTGTATGTCCTTCCTTAATAAATACATCATTGCAATTATTGCTTAATTGCTGTCATACAGGATGAATAACATCTTATGGTTTGCATTGGACCACATGAAACCATCTGTTGTATGTGAAAACATCTCATTGGGTTTTACTCCTTATATAATATAGTAGCTTCTTGTTTGTTATTGTTAACTAATGCAATAAATGATGTTAGTTATAGAGATTTAAAACATTACTAGTCTATGCCAGTTTGATGAAACAACATATTACATCATTATTAACTGGCTAAGAATGTTTTTCTGAAGGAATCTCTGTGAATTCCCTGGAGGAAAAAGCTGATGTGGTTTTGTCAGGCATGGCTGGCTTCTTGCCAGGGGTTTTCCAAAACTGCCTGCTGTGAATGATATTTCATGCCCCTTCTTCCTCATGCTCTCCTCCAGCAGGATCGTAGGTCAGGGCTCAGAGTCGAGGGAACAGGCCGGGGCCGGTCTGGAGACAGAGCAGAAGTTGGAGAAAATCCGGCGGAGCCACCAGGAAAAGGAGAGCCAGGAGCTGGAACAGCTTCGCCAGCGGCAGGCTGAGGCTGAAGTGGAGCTGGAGGAGCTCAAGAAGAGGAGAGAGGAACGTAGAAGAGTGCGTGAGGAAGAGGAGCGCAGGAAGGAAGAAGAGGAGCAGCAGCGTCTGGCAAAGGAGGAGGTGACGAAACAGAAAAGCCCACACAAAGCATAATCTCCAGTGATATATTCATGATCTTTTATATTGTATAATGAGAGCAATGTGTGTGGCTGACAATAATAAACTGTGTGGAATGGATGACAGGAGGAGAGGAGGCAGATGAAGGAGGATATTGAAAGGAGAAGGATGGAGGCAGCTGAAAGGAGGATGAAGAGCCTGAATATGTCCTTCCCAGATGGGGATGAGTCATTCAACCCTCTCAGTCCAAAGAGTCCCACTTTCAAGGTACATAACTAAAAAGCAGTACTGTAGGTAGTCCAGACTTTGACTATTTATATGTACTGTAAATTTAGCTTGATGAAATGGAATTGATTAAAAGATCTGTTTTTCCAGATGATAGATTCCATTTAAATTTGTAAGTTGCATGTGTGTGAGATCATGTGTGTAATGAGTGGTTTTTTTTTTTTTTTTACACTTTATTGGATGCACATAAGGTGCATGTATACACTTATGAAAAAGGTTCAATTTTAAAGGCATCTTTCATTTGTCCCTCTGGGGGGAAAACCCATAAAAAGTCTATATAAATGCCGACTAAAGTACATTTCTCTTAAAAAAAATAAATAAATTACAACTCTTAACCATTTGAAGAAACTTTGAGGAACCTTTTTTCTAAGAGACAAGGCTAAGACATTGTGTTGTGGTGACATCCATTATGCTTTTATGTGTAAGTTTGTACTGCTGTTCACTGTGTGCGCTCGGTATGTTTTATTGTACAAGACAGCCTGAAATCACTAGCACACATAACACGTTACTTTATACCGTGTGGCCTTTGTTTAGTTTATCTTGTTTCAAAAGCAAAATTGAAATGTAAATGATACTATGTTGATCTGTGTGTGCGTGTACCTTTATTACATTGCTGTACTGTATCTGCCTCTTTGCTGTAATTGGACCACTGCATGCATCTATCAAATGACCATAATCTGTAAATTTACTGTTTGAAATGTACACTTATCACTATTGCTTTCTGATTTCTTTAATCTCAAGCCAAATTACATTCCAATGTATGACAGATGTGTGGTGGCCTGGGAAAACTCTACATATGGTGATTTTTGTGTTGTTGAAATTTTATACTAATAACAACATGTAATCACCAACCTGATCAAAGCAAAGACCTTTAAGGTCGTCACCCCCCCCCCCCCACACACACACACACACACAAACTTTTTTTTTTTTTTTTAGCTTCTACAGCTTTGTTTATTAAATTGGCCACTTTACATAACGTAACAGAAAGCTGTTCTAGGCATAATTTTCCAGGTTAATGAAAGCGTATCTACACAGAAAGCCACATTTTGAACAGTGTGTTATTTTTGGCTGGTTGCCAGAATTCATTTTTCCCCGATCATCACACAAATATGCATGTTTCTGCTCTGTTGGTTTACAAGTTCTGACTGTATTGTGGGTTGCTAGTGTTTCTGGTGTTTCATGTCTATGGTCCTGAGCTCCCTTCTGCTTGCATGTGCAATTTCAGAGAGAGCATGAGGAGAGATTGACAGCTGAAAGTACATGCTTGGTGAGTTGGGGATCAAAAAGTCAACAGGCTCAACATCAACACAAGGGCTTCTTTTGTGGGGTTGAAATGAGAGTCACTGAGCGTGCACACTGACAGTTTGTTTGCTTTGAAGCACAGGAGCAGGGAAAGAACTGTGTGGGTCCTAAATCTTTTTCCACCTGATTATTCATGTTTATACTCAGCTTTTCACTTGCTCAAAGCTGATTCTTTTAACCAAGGAGGATGCAGTAAAGACTAAAAATAATGTACTGAAAACCCATGAGTATAACAAATGCAGCTAGGCACCAATGCAGGACAGGTAGATCTTCATTCTCAAGTTCCTCTTGGGAATGCTAATGAGGGAGAAAATTAATGAAGGGAACGTCCACACTACCAGCCGTTGTAATGTAATGCTTTCCTTTTTCACAGATCATGGACAGAACAGAATCCTTGAATCGGTCCTTAAAGAAAAGGTGAGTTTATCCAGCCTTGTCAGTCACCGCAAAGCATGTCCAACGCACATATTTACATGGTGGCAAATTATTCTTGGTGCCCAAACCCAGTCTTGAGTTGACTACAAATAATCCTAGACCAAAAGCAAAACATTCGAGCTAAATGACTGATGTCTAAAAGTAAACATTGACATAGGTGCTTGGGTGCCTTAGGTCACCTTCATATGCTGTTAGTTCATCACCTTTGTTAGCAGTGATTTATGGGTCAAGTAACATGGTCCAGATGTGGAAAATGCGTGTCTTTCCTCTGGTGGCTTGTGAGATATTGTGGCAGACTCAGACCAGGCTCCATGCAGTCTGAGGCAGAAACTTATCAGTATTCACAGCTCTCAGAAATGTAAAGTCAGTGAGTTATTAAGAGCAAAATGTCCACTTTTGGGCTACAAAAGTGATTTAATACAAGAAACAGATGGGAAATGGAGGCAGAGTAAAGCCCACAAAGGCGATGTCCTAATGCCTCATGTGTCACAATAAGTGTACTGGATTTCGGCATTAAAACTTATTCAGAATATGAGTATAAAAAATAAATAAATGAAAAAAAAAAGATGACACAGTAGTACATGTCACTATGTGATTGGTTAAAACTCTATGAGAGCAAAAGGTAGCTAAAAGGATATGTGTTCTGTTATATTTGTGTTCAGTTTTCCTCTAACTTAGTGCTAAGAGTTAAGTGAACTGCATTTGTCATGGGAAAGCATTGCGTCATCTCTAAAGGAACTAGTCAATCACCCGCTTGTATCACTAATGACTAACACATGTCTCCCACATGCTCACTAATTTAATATCTTACACATATGAAGTGACTGGTATATGAATAATACAGTGTCACTTTTTCCAGCCAGTTTCTGAATGTTCATGGTTTTTTTTCCCACAGAAGTGTATTGTTCAAACTTGTGTCAGTGTTGGCTAACGTCAGCAGAAAGGCACCTCAAAGTCAACCATAATAGTGTGCTACAGACAGATAGAGCCACTTTGAAATGATAATGAGTGAATAGTAGCTACAATATCTGATTTCGTTCTGGGGTCATTTCACCAAAACGGAGAGAAAGAAATACTCCACCTGGGATAATAATTCCTCTTATTCCTATCTGGGCTTGTGGCCAAATGATGAGGTGAAGCTTAAAGCTTTTATGTGCCGTGTAGTTGTTGACATGCATTGACCAAATGTCTTTGTTTTGGAAACAGCAACAGCTTTAAGAAGACTCAGCCACCACTACTCCTGTCTAAGATCGATGACAAACTGGAGCAGTACACTCACGCGGTGGAGGTGAGCCGCCATTCCCTTACTTTCACATTCAAATCCTATTTCTAAGAAATGTGATCCCATGTCGGTCTTAAAGAAGCTGATCCCCGTTCTGCATTAAAACAAACCTGATCCTAGTTTAGCAAAGCCCAGCATTAAGAAATCTGGTCATAGTTTGGTTTTAAACACACTGATTAAGAGTCTGATCTCAGTCCAAGATTAAGAACGCAGGTTCAAATTCGGGATTAATAAATTTGATTATTAGCATCAAAAGTCCAATCGCAGGTGACCTTTAAGCAATGAGAAGTCTGATCTAAACCCAAGATTAGGAGGTCAGATCATAGTTTTGTGTTCATAGTAGGTGTCTGATCCTAGACCAGCATTAAGAACTCTTATCGTAGGTTAGTATTAAAGAGTCTGATCCAAGATAAACTTTAAAAAAAAAATCGGATCCTAGTTTAGCCTTAAGAAGTCCGATCCAAATTTACCATTAAGAAGTCTAACCCTAGTTCAGAATTCAGAAGACTAGTTCAGAAGAAGACTGCTCACTGGTCAGCATTACGATGTCTTAATCCTAGATCAGCATTAAGAAGTCTGGCCATCGATAGGTATTAAAGAGTCTGATCTCATTCAGTCATTAAGACGTCTAATCAGAGATTTGCATTAAGGCGTCTGAGCCCAGTTACACATTAAAAAGTCTGATCAGAATCCAGCACTAAAAAGGCTAATTCCAGTTCAGTATTTATAAGTCTGATGACAGATCCTCATTAGTAATCTGATCGCAATGTTAAACATGACTCCCAGACAATTTAAATGTGATCCTAGGAAAGAAATCATGACTCGGTTTTATGTCACTGAAGTCATAAGAAAAGGTCTTTCATTTAAGATCATTTCAAGTTTTACAATTCATGGAAAAATGTGTTTGTTTTGTGGTAAGAGGGGTTTTGGGCTGTGTGCTATGTATATCCCAAGTGAATACAGTCACTGATACAAGATATCTGAGGTGAATTTTCGATGAAGACAGATTTATGTTAGCAATGAGAAGCAATAAGTTAAAAATCTCTCACCAAATATATACATTACTTATTGTTGGATGGTAACAGGATGTCCTGTTTTTTTTTTTTTTTTTTTTTAATTTTAAGACCTCGGCAAAAGAGCCAAAGGTTGCCAAGTCAGCTGTAGTGGACATGCCCAGTGTTCCTGAACCAGTGGTTGCCAAAAAGAACCTGTTTGAGGGAGGAGAGGCCTGGAACCAGGGCGCATCCAAAGGAACTCCATCAAAGGTCTGAAAACAACCATATTCATTAAAATATACAATACGGAAATACATTTTTACGCAACAGATGAAACAATTCTGTTATTATAGTGAACACGTAAGCTGCAACCGGTTCCTCTAGGGCTGTATGAGGATCACACTACAGACTAAGGCGTAATTTCAACACAACTTTACGCAGCCCTGTGACATAAATAATGTTACCATGTACTGCGTACGGACATTTTGTTTGGTTGGTTTAAGTCCAGTCATGAATGCTGACATTCTCATCCTGTCATGTTCTTAGTGGTGATTTAGACTCAAAATGACATGTTGATATCAAAGATGATTCAGATTCCACTAATCGAACTCATATTGTAACAAGATTGGTGCAGTAAGTAGCGTCGCTAGCTGAGAGCTTCAGGGTCTCTGGTTTGATCCTGAGCTCGGGTTACTGCCTTTGCAACGTTCTGTATGTTTGCAGGGATTTCTGGTTTCCTCCCATTGTTCAAAAACATGCAGGTAGGCAGATTGTCTGTAACAAATAAAAAAAAAAGTGAAAGCAACTTATTGTATGAGGAAGGAAACATATGACAGGCTGGAAAAAAGGCTACATTTATAAACCCATAAATATCCAATTAGCTGGACAAAGGAGCACACAGATTTTGCAGATTTGGTATCCTCCTGCAGTTTTCTGCCACGATATTTCCTTCTGTGTTATTTCCATGAGTTGGAGACTCCTGAGTTGCACTTCTAGAGACGTATTGTTTGTTGTGTATGTTTTAGGACACTGATGGATTGAAGGTGGGTGTGGCTGATCTGATCACTCAGTGGGTAAAAGGAAGCCCAGAGGGCAGCAATAGATATGCACAGTCCAAACCAAGTGTGAGTGTCTGCTGATTAGGCTTCTAGTCATTTCGCTTCCTTGCTGATGTAGATTGTGCTTGTAAATACAATGAACTCTCTGTATGAAGTTTACCAAAGGGACAATGCAGAATATATATCTATTCACCTCTATCTGCACATCAAGAAATGGCATATTAGCAAGTGAAAATTTAATTACAATAAAACAATATAATACTATAAGCTTATTAAACGTATTTCTAGACATTTGGGGTATGTCACCACAAAATGAGTGCAGTGTCACAAAATTTCATACGAGATGTAGTGATTTGAAATAAGAATGCAGCTAAAAATGACCTCCCTCAATCTATAAATGAGCTCTCACCAAAATATTTATAAATATGACTAAATATGACAAACTGTGTAGTTGCTATGCATTAATTTCAATGTACCCATCAAAGTTTACTGCTGATTTCCCCCTAACTTGAATTTCTGTTAAGATAATCATACCTTAACCATTTATAGGGCACTACCTGAAATACTTGGAAACCCGAGAGTGATATTGGAGGTTATTATTTTTTATTATTTTTTTGTGATTTTTATGTTGAAAATCAAGGTCAATAGAATTACCATATACTGCCAGTGTAGGCTAAATTTTTTCCCCCAAAAATTATGTGTTTATATATATATATATATATATATATATATATATAAATTAATGGTAAACGTAAATAAATATTTTTTACAGATGGGGGAAATCCATGTGGATTTTTTTTTTGACCACACAAAGAGTCATGGGTGGCCACGGTGTATAACTTTTGAATATGGTTCTTAAACATTTTTGATCATTTCTATGAATTGTCACTTCCTTTTTTTAAAAAGATAATTAACTGTACGTTTTCAGTATCCAGTAAAACAACATTTCATTTTTTGAACAGCTGCACTTTAAATCTCCTTATTCTATTGGCATATAACATTCTGTCTAGAAATAAATACTCAAAAATTGGTGCAAAGTTTCTGCCATCATTCATTAAAACAGAAAAAAACCCCAAAATGTCTAAAAATAGGTTTTAATAAGCCTATATTATGTTTATTGCATTCCTATAATATGAAATACTAGATAAATCTGACTTTACTAAGAATACTTTAATTTGTGCAGATGTAATATTTTTGCAGTACCAGCAATGATACCCCAAGATCTCTTTATCTTCTCTGCTTCCAGTTTCTGTTTTCTGCTTCTTTCTTCTGCCTCCTTATCTTTCCTTCTTGAGGTAAAATAGACTAGCATTTCTTTCTTTTTTTTTGTCTCTGATCTGAAAATCTTAATTGTGGAAAATGTTTAAATCAATGCTACTGTAGTAGCAAATGCATTGGAGGGAGTGTTGTTGAACTGGCACTGACCTTGTATTTGCTGTAATTCTGCTGTACTCTGCCCTCTGGTGGTGTGGTGATTATTTAATTGTTAGTTTTTACAGTTGTTTTGTTTGTTTGTTTGTTTGTTTGTATGTTTTATTTTTGTTGTTGAGCAAAGTCTCCAAGATTGTCTTGTGCTTCCTCTCAGGATGTTAAAACAGGAGATGTGCTCCAGAAGAAGAACATGTGGGAGATCATAGGGGAAGGATCAGCACCCGGGCGGTCAGGAGCAGCAGGGAAGGTAAATGATTCATTTGCTTATTAAACTCATACATCTTTTCTTACCTTCTTATTGTTTAGACTATATATATATATATATATATATATATATATATATGTGTGTGTGTGTGTGTGTGTATGTATGTACAGTGGGGCAAAAAAGTATTTAGTCAGTCACCAATTGTGCAAGTTCTCCCACTTAAAGATGAGAGAGGCCTGTAATTTTCATCATAGGTA